>CAWUFW010014143.1:0-429801 GCA_963921515.1 Calotriton arnoldi
ACCACCCTTAGCCAGGGTGGCTGGATGCCTACCACTACTACCACCCTTAGCCAGGGGGCAGGATGCCTACCACTACTACCACCCTCAGCCAGGGGGCAGGATGCCTACCACTACTACCACCCTTAGCCAGGGGGGCAGGATGCCTACCACTACTACCACCCTTAGCCAGGGTGGCAGGATGCCTACCACTACTACCACCCTCACCCAGGGGGCAGGATGCCTACCACTACTACCACCCTCAGCCAGGGGGGCAGGATGCCTACCACTACTACCACCCTTAGCCAGGGGGCAGGATGCCTACCACTACTACCACCCTCAGCCAGGGGGGCTGGATGCCTACCACTACTACCACCCTCACCCAGGGGGCTGGATGCCTACCACTACTACCACCCTTAGCCAGGGGGGCTGGATGCCTACCACTACTACCACCCTCAGCCCAGGGGTGGCAGGATGCCTACCACTACTACCACCCTTAGCCAGGGTGGCAGGATGCCTACCACTACTACCACCCTTAGCCAGGGGGCAGGATGCCTACCACTACTACCACCCTTAGCCAGGGTGGCAGGATGCCCACCACTACTACCACCCTCAGCCAGGGTGGCAGGATGCCCACCACTACTACCACCCTCAGCCAGGGTGGCAGGATGCCTACCACTACTACCACCCTCACCCAGGGGGGCTGGATGCCTACCACTACTACCACCCCCACTCATAGGATGGACAATGCATGACACAACAAGCACACCACAACCTAGGGAATGCAAGATTAAGACATCCCCCCACCACCATGACAAGCGTGTGTAGGCTGTGTCAAATGCCTACAACACCGAACATGACTTTCAACATACAATGTGACCCCCTAGCACATGTGCCACACATATATGTGTGTGGCACCCACAATGCAAGCAGCCCATGACCATTGTGGCAATGGGGCCTAAACCCCCATCATCACAGTGACCAAAAGGTAAGTGTGGGGTCCATAGCTGAAGCACATTTTGACCATTGTGGCAATGGGGTCTAAACCCCCATCATCACAGTGACCAAAAGGCAAGTGTGGGGTCCATAGCTGAAGCACATTTTGACCATTGTGGCAATGGGGTCTACACCCTCATCATCACAGTGACCAAAAGGTAATTGTTGACAAAGAAAGAGCTGCAACTGCCAAACTGCATGGATCATTCCTGCTCACAGAACCAAAAACTCATCTGTGGCAAAGTAGTGTATGTGTCCCATTGCAACATAAATTGGGGGAGCCAAATACTGCAGTGCAAATGAAACATTCCTTTGGCCATGTGCAGACAAACAACACCCATGGGGGCTGAGACCGTCAACAGTCATCAATGACACAATGACAGAAGTGACCATCAGAATGCAGAACCACATATTTGCACCAATGGGCACACAAATGCAGATACCCTGTGGAGACAGCAGATGTGAGGTGAACAGATACCATACCATGGCAGCAATGGGACACACAAACCATGATCACTGTGCTGACCGATGACCTAGGAGTCCCAGGGACAGCAGGGGAAACACACCAAACAACATACAGCCAATGGCACACCCAAGATATGCCAATGCAGTGGTGCAGATGCACAAACACAAACAGGCAGACCAACACTGTCATCATACACAGCAGGTGAGGGGTGGGGGTGCCAGTGTCCCCAGGCAACCACACAACACATGAGGAGAGCTGAATACCAATCATACAGATGTGCATACACTGCCACACTAAGGTAACTCATGGATCCAAATCCCCTATGTGGGCAAGCAGGCATTGTCAGGTGAGAGGGAGCACAAAACACACATGTCACACAGGCACGTAGGAACAACAACTGACACAGCAAGTCACAGACACACCACAGCACCACCCCCAGGGCCCCCACAATGTGGTGACCCTGGGCTGAATAAAAATACCACTGTGATGACAAAGCTAAATGTCGTTCACACTATGAACCACAGTCAGGTGTCCTGAGCAACAAACTACCATCACACCTACACAAGCACAAATCAATCAGCATGGCCAGTAAGCCAAGGCCAACATGGAGGCAGGGGCCTAGCCGGGCAACAACTCTCATCTGCACACACTCAACACCACACCCCTCGACCTCCAACAATGTGCAGCAGTGAAGTACACATGCACTGGTGACATTGCACATGCACCCATGACTATTCCAGGGTGGTGGGTGGGAACCAAGGTGTAGAAACACATCACACATGGACACTCAACAAGACTCCTGAATGTCTGACACACTGCACACTACGCTGTACATGGACATGACGGCAATACCACACCGACCAATGGGATCCCAGCCACAGTCACACACCAATGAAGAAGCCAAGGTCACCCACAAAGAACACACATAGACAACAACCAACATTGCAGCCCGGACCCTGAGGAGTGCCAGCAGTCACACACACAACGTGTCACAATCACTGAAAGATAACACAAACTGGAAATCACATGACAGGGGCAAACAACAAGTGCCAAGGGGAAACCTGACTGTGACCCATCTGCGTCTGCACACAAACTCAGCCCTGACAGCAAACACACCTATGGGTGACACCCTGATGACCAGTAATGTGCCATGCACCCACATCACAGAGAACACAGGGAGAAGACTTTGGGGGAACATAGCTCAAGTCAGCAAGCATCACAAACAGGTACAACACTAGGGATCACAGCATGCGCAGATGAATGGAAGTGAACACACAGACATGCACATACAACACACACCTTGGGCGCAGGCAATGTCACACGTGTACACACTGCCATGAGGGGACTCCACTCCTGTGTGAGGAAAGCTGTGCCATATGTTGCCTCAGTAGGGCCCCATCATGTCAGCTGAGCACTTGGTCACACAATCAACAATTAGCACCAAATGAGGGCTCCCATCACATCAGCCTGGTCATGGATGTGCCAACGGAATCATCAGCACAGATCCAACACACTTGTATAGCAATGTTGCACTGACTACACGGATGAGTCCCTCCCCATTGATGCCCAAACCTGCATGTCCACTGGAGATGGCAACACGGTCAGGGAAGTAGACAAATGCAACGATGGCAGGCACAACAGATGTGCAGGGGTGGAAGCCACAGATATGAAATTGCCAATGTAAGTAGGAAACCCATTGCCAAATACTGAACACATGACACCCTCAGATGCTGCTATTGATGACATGGATACACCACATGATAGGACACATTCCCCCTGGACCACATGGGTTCCTGCACAGTAACACTTCATAATCATGAGACCAGATATCACCATCACTGCAGCAAGGGCATGGTTAGCTGCACCAACAACATGTACATCTGAAGCATGAGCACTAGAGAAAAGAAAGTTGCTTTATTCAGCATATGTGTTGAGGCCAAACGAAGTCCTGAAAAAGAGCAAAGGCCAATGGCCAGTCCATTGTCAAAGTTCAAACAGGGTGACACTGGCAGATGTCACCCTACGCATGCCTGCACAATACCAGGGACAATCCACTAGGAGGGGCAACCGGGGGGCAGGCCAGGCACCGCAGGGACAGGATCAGGGCTCACCAGGGGGAGTCAGGGAAGGGGTGGTGGGTGCAGGAGAGCCACTGACAACTGCAGTGGAGGTGTCTGACATGGTGTGTGCCGGCACAACTGGGGGCATGACACAGATGTCGTGGGTGCCGGCACAACTGCAGTGGACCCTGCAGATGGGGTGGACAGGTCCGCCACTGCAGTGCCCAAGTCAGACAGGGCGGTAGTGGACTCCACTGCAGTGCCTACCTCCAGGGGAGGAGAATGGGGAACAGGCAAGGTGGGTTGGACAGAGGGGGGACACCCTCACCACATCAGTGGCACAGACAAGCGCAGCGGGGGTGTGGTGCTGGGAGAGCAAGTGGCAGGGGGAGAAGGCCGGAGCATCTTGGGGATGGTATATCTGTGGGTGGGGGAACCTGGGGCAGGGTGTGGTGGGGGCACCTGTGCAGTGGGGGCCTGAGGGATGGAGGACGGAGACCTTGTGCCTGAGCTGCAGGGTGGTGGCGGGGTCTTGCTCTTAGCACTCCGGGGGGACTTGCGGGTGGGGGCCTCAGTCCGTCTGCGCCTGGGGGAGGGTGTCCGGGGGCGAGGGGCACTCTGCTCCGTGTGGGTGGGCTTCCTCTTCCCCCGGGATGCTGGAGCAGCTTCATCGGTGGGGAAGAGGCCGAGGTCACAGAGGAAGAGCTGCTGTGACTTTGGGGTTGCAGGTGAGGCAAGGGAGGGTGCTTTGGAGGGAGAGGGAACTGAGGACTGCGCAGTGCATGTGGATGCGTGTGTGTGTTCCAGGGCCCCATCCCCTGTGAGTCTGGCTTCAGTCCCCTGAATGTGCGTGCGTGTGCGTTTTGTCATTGGCGTGTGTGTCAGTGTGCTGGATGTGTGTGTGCTGGTGTGTGCCTGTGCCAGTGTGTGTGTGCCTGGGATGGGTAAGGTGCTGGGGAGTGTGGATGGAGCAGAGGCAGGAGGGGTGAGGGACCGTTTGAGGAGGGACACTGCTGCCGTCAGGGAGGAGTCCATGGACCTATTGCCCCTCTGTAGGTCAGACATGCCCGATGAGATGCCCTCCATGAACGACACCAGCTGAGTCAACAGCGCGGTGTGCGCATGGAGGACACTCAGCATGGCTGTCTGCCCTACATGGAGCTGGCGAAGGAGGTACACAGACTCCTCACTCAGGGCAGCAGGGGACACAGGGGCAGGGGGTGCGGTGCCTGGCCCAAAGGAGACACGCTCCCGGACATGGGAGCCTCCACGGACCTGGGGAATGGGAGCCGATGGGAGGGCGGTGGTGGTGCTGGTGGTGGCGGGGACAGCAACACTAGCTGGGGTGTGGTGGCTGCTGACACCCGCCTCCACAAGGGAGTCATCCTCCGAGTTGCTCTGGTCCTCAGCTGAGGTGGATGCTGCTGAGGACTCCTCGGTGTGGCTCCCCTCGCCCTCCGTGCCACTGGGTCCCTCCGACCACTCCTCGGCTGCTGACCCAGTCTGGCTCTCCGGCTCCTCCTGGTCCGTGGAGCTGTCCCCTTCCGTGGCCGTGGATGTATCTGCAAACAATGGGGAAACAGACAGACATCAGTCACCTGCACCAAACGCACACACCACTGTGAGCACAGCACATTACAGAGCAAGCCCTGGCATCATTAGTTGTACATTGCTAAAAGTGCCCTAATTGAACAGGAGAAGTCAATTGTCAGTCTGATGCCAAGCATGGCACTCACATCCCACATGGCCTTGCACCCATCTGTCTGGTGTCTGTTGGATTGCAACACCCCAGTGTTGACACATGCACCAAGTACACAGTAGTTGGACAGTGCAGAGGACACGGTGTGGACACATCACAGCTCTTGCCACTGAGTCAGTACAGGTTTACGGATGTAAGGGATGCCCAGAGTCAAATAGGAAATGCATGTGATGCATTCCAGCGACAGACACCATGATGCACCCATGTCCTGATAGCCAGCGCCACTATGGTGTGCATGTAGCACATGTCACTCCCCTGCAGGATCACCAATCAGTAGACACATGCCATGGCGGAGGCATGACTGCAAAGTCATACATCACTGTCTCAGTGATGTATGACTTTGCAGCCAGACAACAACACTCTGCACTGTGTCACAATAGTAGGTCATGGGGAATGCAAGTCCTGGAGCTGCACAAGTGCACATGTACATCCCCCACAACACATCCTCTTAACCCTCATCTGTCCAGGTCATACCTATTGGACATATGGGAGACCTGTGACACTACCCTCTGAACCTGAGCCCCTCACACTCTGCTGTGCATGGGGAACAGCTGCCTGAACTTCACATTTACATGCCCCAGTCTGCATGGGCAGCTGATCAGACACCTATGTGTCACACAAGTATCGTCTCCTATGGTCACATCTCCAGTGGCATGCTGAGCCCCTACCAAGAAACTCCACAGCAGTCCTGGCGACTAATCCACAGCACACTGACACAGAGGCAGACACCTGAGGGGTCAAATCACTGTGCACAATGTGTCCTCTGATACACGGGAGTGGGAGTACAGAGTGTATTGTATGGCCTGGAGTAGGCATGACTGTCCAGCCCCACATGAATGAGGGATGAGCCCTGGACTGTAGGCAGCTGGCTAAGTATGTGTGACACACGTCATATACATACTCCTGGGGCCCAAACATTGTTCCCACCCGCAGCATGGGTGTGTGCCAGGTACCCCAGCCACATGTGGTGGATCAGCTCAGCAATTGGACCACAGATCAAAGTAACACGCTGAATACATGTCAGAATACAGGCATTGTGTAAGCAATGGACCCACCCATGATGCCCACCACAGAGTCAGGGAAACAGATGCTGTCTCCCACCTTGAGTCAAGCAAACTGCAAGGACACAGTCCTAAGTGACAGAATTCCCTGCATGTAAGGGCCACACCTGGGTATCAGATGAGGAGTGGGCAGTGCACAATAGAGGGACATGGCTCCTGGACAACATGACTGCTGTACTGTGGCAGTTCAACCTGGCCCGAGGAGGGCACATAACATGTTAGACAGAGTACACAGTGCAGTCTTTGACTCACCCCCTCCTTGCTGCTCTCTGGCCTTCAGCTGCCCATCCAGGTCTGGAAAGACCACCGCCAGGATCCTGAGCATGTGGGGGTCAGGGTCCGTGTTCCGCCCCTCCTGCGAGGAGGCGACAGCTTCAGCTGGACCCGTGCAATCCTCCGGGTCCAGCCCCGAAGGTCCTGCCACCTCTTTTGGCAGTTGCGGATCCGGCGCTTGTAGACCCCCACGGACCGGACAGCCCGGACGATGTCCTTCCATATCTCATGCTTCCGATGGGCAGAAGCCTGTCAGGATGACAAAGTGATAAGGCCATTACTACACATGCAACATATCCGTGCATGACACAGTTGCATATACATGTCGCAATCACAGGGGCACATGGTGTACCCAGGCAGTGCACGGCTGCCCATGGACAGTTTTCCAGAAGTCACTACATGGTATCATAGCATGGGGAGTAAAACCCTGTTCAGAAGCACTGTCACTGCACCATACCTGTCCAGTGCAAGTCACTACACACTATGGGGGGTGACAACTACTCAGTGAGCCTGCTAGCCAGTGGTGTGCTGACTCTCAGCCTTGCTAGTCAGACAAAATGCACATTCAGAAAGGCAGTGCACAGAACACTCACCTGCTCCCCTGGTGTCCCATACAGCTTGCTGTACTGTGGAAGTAGGCTGTCCAGCAGGGCCTGGTTCTCTTCAAGGCTGAAGGCTGGGGCTCTCTCCACAGTACGTGCCATTGCAGGGTCCAGAGGGGCAGAGACAGCAGCAGTGCAGTGGCAGATGTCGTCCTGGAGCATGTAGTGCAGGCAAGTGGGCTCTCAGGGGAACATGCAGCAATATATATGTGCTGGAGAGGCAGATACTGTCCCTTGTGTCCAAAGTGATAGGTCCAAGTCGTTTGCATCTTCTGAATCTGGCCAATCCATGGAATAGCAGCACCAAAACACGCCCACAGCATCCTTCAAAATTTCAACTTCATGACATACATGATTTTGCAACATTGTTGTGGGTGACCAACTGATTTTCCAGCAACCGACTCGTTCGAATATTCGAAAACGCGTCCGTTGCCAGGCAAGCCCATTGTCAATGGGTGCGCACCGATCGGTCCATTGAGGTACAACGCGCACAGGGGTACAACGCGTACCCGCACACATTGAAAGCAATGGGCCGGCCGGAGGCACCGATCGGTCCATTGCAGTACAACGCGCACAGGGGTACAACGCGTACCCGCACACATTGAATGCAATGGGCCGGCCGGAGGCACCGATCGGTCCATTGCAGTACAACGCGCACAGGGGTACAACGCGTACCCGCACACATTGAATGCAATGGGCCGGCCGGAGGCACCGATCGGTCCATTGCAGTACAACGCGCACAGGGGTACAACGCGTACCCGCACACATTGAATGCAATGGGCCGGCCGGAGGCACCGATCGGTCCATTGCAGTACAACGCGCACAGGGGTACAACGCGTACCCGCACACATTGAATGCAATGGGCCGGCCGGAGGCACCGATCGGTCCATTGCAGTACAACGCGCACAGGGGTACAACGCGTACCCGCACACATTGAATGCAATGGGCCGGCCGGAGGCACCGATCGGTCCATTGCAGTACAACGCGCACAGGGGTACAACGCGTACCCGCACACATTGAATGCAATGGGCCGGCCGGAGGCACCGATCGGTCCATTGCAGTACAACGCGCACAGGGGTACAACGCGTACCCGCACACATTGAATGCAATGGGCCGGCCGGAGGCACCGATCGGTCCATTGCAGTACAACGCGCACAGGGGTACAACGCGTACCCGCACACATTGAAAGCAATGGGCCGGCCGGAGGCACCGATCGGTCCATTGCAGTACAACGCGCACAGGGGTACAACGCGTACCCGCACACATTGAAAGCAATGGGCCGGCCGGAGGCACCGATCGGTCCATTGCTGTTCAACGCATCACTGTACATGTGACTGGCATATGTCAGCATGCCTGTCTCAGATGGACATATGCCAGCCACAGATAGCTCCCAGGGAGTGAGGGGCACACCTACATCACGACAGCCTGTCCAAACCTTATCATAAGGCATGTAAGGCTGCATTTCCTATTGTGTGTATGTTGGTGTACATGTTGTCCTGTGGGTGTCACCTGTGGGCAGCCACCCCCAGGCTGTGCACGTGTTAATGGGGACAGGATCCTGGGTGTTACGTGTACGTGACCACTGTGATGTGCAACTGTTCATATCTGTGCATGTGCCATGGTCACATTTCACAGTGGTGTTTGTGTATGTCATGTCACATACCCCGTGAGTCCCATGTGGGACGGTATGTTTGAGCCAGGGTGTCCCAGTGGCACAATAGTGATGGCCCTCCACAGTCTTTGTGCATGTAGTGTTTACAATGTCTCTGATTTCATGTGCACAATGGGAGACAGTCTCCACATCCACGTTGTGTGTGCATGGACTCTGATGTTGTGCGTGTGTGTCACAGACGTCCATGGCTCTCCTGCCATGGCAAGTGTGGCCACTACCTGTGGGGGTCATGTTTGTTTTGTTGTGGTGTACACATGATACTCCAGGTGATGCCAGTGTCCATGTGGCATTACAGGGTCCCTGGGAATGTGCCTGTCGTTGAGCTGTGGTGCCTGGGGCACATCTGTCCTCACATGTCACTGGGGGGTGACTGTGACACAGCATCATGATATCCAATGGGCCAACCTGGGACAAATTGATGCCACCTGTAGGACCGTGTTGACAGATGTTGGCCATGTATGTACCATACATGTCGTTCCGGTACTGCACACTTCATGTAGTTGTGCCTCATGATGATGTATGTTGGGATCTTGAGTGTGTTCAATGCCGCATATGTGGGGTGACTGACGATCTTGCTTACTTCTCCTCTGCACTGCAGGGCTCCTGCTGTCCATCGGCCATTCCCAGACCTGGCAACGATGGTGGAACGGGACAGCATCCGACGGTACCGCTTCACCAGGCAGCTGATTGAGGATTTTGCAGTGCAGTTGTCCCCACATTTGCAGCCTGGCCGTCCGTATCCTACAGCGCTGACCCCCAAGGTGAAGGTGATGGCAGCCCTACACTTCTTTGCCACCGGTACCTTCCAACATACTGTGGCGTCTGCTGGTGGGATGTCACAGACCATGTTCAGCCGTGTGCTCCGCGATTTCTTGGCGGCAATGTTGCTCTTCCTGAACCGGTACATCTATTTCCCTAGACTGCGACGACTCACTGACGTGAAGAGTGACTTTTATGCCCTGGGGAGGATGCCGCATGTCATTGGCTCCATTGATGGGACACATGTGGCTTTGGTACCACCACAGGCCCAGGAGCAGGCCTACAGGAACCGCAAGCACTACCACTCGGTCAATGCACTGGTGGTGTGTCTTGCAGACATGACCATCACACACGTGTGTGCCCGTTTCCCTGGTTCAGCACACGATGCCTTTGTGATGAGGAGTAGTCGCATCCCCAGGTTGATGGCACAGATGCAGAACCAGCGTGCCTGGCTTGTCGGTGTGTACTGACTTTGTGCCATTGTGTGTGATCTGATCTGTAGTATTCCGCCCACTTTTCCAAGTCAGCTGATGTGCACTTGTCTGTCCGTAGGTGACTCGGGATACCCCAACATGCCGTGGTTGCTGACACCCCTCAGGAACCCTGTGACACCTGCCCAGATGCGCTACAATGAGGCACATGGTCGGACCAGGAGAGTGATTGAGCGGACCTTTGGTCTCCTGAAGAGCCGCTTCCGCTGCCTGGACAAGACCGGAGGGTCCCTCCCATATGCCCCTGCGAAAGTGTGCAAGATTATCATCGTCTGCTGCATGCTCCACAACCTGGCAGTGCGGAAGGAGTTGCCTCTCATCCAGGATGACGATGACCAACATCCGCCACCTGTGGAGGATCCTGGCCTGGAACACGATGCCAGTGACGATGATGATGATGATGGTGATGGTGATGTCCGCACACAGCTCATCACCAACTTCTTTAGCTGAATGTGAGTATCCTGAGGTGTCATGTCAATGATGTGAGTTGGCATGATGTGTGGGTGGTGCTCTGGTGCTGTTGGAGTGTGTCCATGGGCTACTTGACTGGATGTGTGTTGCGATGTGTGGTGACAGGTGGGCTGTACTCCCCAACAGTGTTGACATGCTAACTTGGTTCTGGGTGGGTATCTTGTAACATGTATTGTGCATGAGTTTTGCTGTTCTGTCCTGTACTCCATTGCTTTTGACTGTGTGTCATTTCTGTCCTTCACAGGGTACTTTCAGATTCGTTTGGTCAACTGTGTCCACCGACAACGTGATTGCACATCCAGGCTGGTAGCTGTTGTGTCCCTACAGGTGATGTGCGCCACACCCATGGACTTCCTTCTGTCTACAGTTGTTGACTGTGTGCCCGCTACCAGGTGGGGTTACCTTGCATCTGTAGTGGTTACGGCATGTTGCTACTGTGTAATAAACCTGTGCTTCACTTAGTGATGTGCGTTGTCTGTGGTCACACATTTGACTGCCATTTGCTTACTGCACCTGTGGGCTACTTGACTACAACTGGGAATGGGTGTGGTGTCTGTGCATTGCACCGTCTTCCCTGGCAACATCAGTGTAGGCAATGAGTCAGATGGCCTAGGTGTGTATGTGTTGTGTAGCCCTGGTGGTGTGTCTCCCTCATATGTGTCACGTTGCCTGTACTCACATGCCTGTGTTGTCCTTGCTGTTGCAGTTCGCATACACAGTGTAATTTTGTTGTTCATCATCCCCATAACAGTACC
Source organism: Calotriton arnoldi (assembly GCA_963921515.1). Taxonomy (NCBI): domain Eukaryota; kingdom Metazoa; phylum Chordata; class Amphibia; order Caudata; family Salamandridae; genus Calotriton; species Calotriton arnoldi. The sequence continues at coordinate 11,342 of CAWUFW010014143.1, forward strand.
CACGTTGGAATCACGACAGAGGCAAGTATGGTGTATTATTGTGTTTATTGTGATACATCTGTGATAATAGTGCATAGGATGGATTGTGCTGTACATGAATCTTGCAATCCCAAGTTCCTAGATGAATAGAAAGTCCAGGTAGACAGGATCCCCAGTATCGGGGCCACAGTTGTCTGACACATTGTTCCAACTTGTACTCCCCATGCAATGTGTGGGAGTAGTGTTGCCATCAACAGGGTGAACAGTCTGTGCACAAAGGCGAAAATCCAGAACAGGTTCAGGCTTCCTGGGAGTTGCGCTTGGCCATCAGCCTCTCACTTTCCCCTCCTCGGACGACCCCTCTTCTTGGGGGGGGGCCCTCAAGTGCAGGCTGCTGCGGTGCAGGGGACTCTCCGCCAGAGTCCTCCTCCCTCCCTGTGGCAGTTGCAGTTTGTTCGGTACCAGATGTTGTTGGCACACAGGGAGGTGTGGACTGGTTGCTGTTCATCTGGCGGAGGCATTGTAAAATGTCCCTGTGCACCGCCGTCATCTCATGTAGTACATCCCACTTGGACTCCACGCGGGTCATGTGGGAGTCCACACGTGACATGTGGGAGTCCACACGTGACATGTGTGACTCCACATGGGACATGTGGGAGTCCAAGCGGGCATGATGGGCAGCCTGCTGCTGTTTGATGTCTCTGAGGAGCCCCACTACCTGGCTGAGCTCTCCGGTGCTGGACTGGTACGCATCAGCTATGCGTACCAGTTGTGGGTCTTCATGCACACCAGCAACGTCTGCAAGCAGCGACCTCTGTCTCCCACCCCTCCCACCACCCCTGCTGACATGTGCAGTGTGTGCAGTTGCACGCACAGATAACCCTGGTCCACCTTGGGGGTTGGTGGTGGTGGTGGTGTCCATGGCCCCAGGTTGGTCCAGGGTCACTGCGCTGGTGTTGTTCCTTATTCTGTCCATGTCGGCAGGGATGGTATTCGTGGTGACAGTCGTTGGAGGGGTGGGTGCAGGGGGTGCAGCTGGTGGACCTGCTGGTGCTGCAGCTGGTGGTCCTGCTGGTGCAGCATGTTGACTTGCACCGGATGTGCCAGGTTGTTCTTCATCGTCCGAGGAGGACAGAGGCTGTACGACGCCAGTGAGCTCGGCATCCTCTTGAGCCTGGGACTGGGACTCCTCAGCGTCTGCTGCTGTGTCCCTATCATCACCTGTTTTTGGGAGACACAAACAATGTATGTCATGTTTCTGCAGGCATCAGTGGTTGACACACCTGACAGTTGTGACTGTGCCTCGGGGTGCGGGCCTGTACATTGTATTGTCCTAAGTCGTCACAGTCAGGGGTTGATATTGGTGTGGCACATTGTCCTGCATTATTTGGGCATTTCTATGTATTCTCTGGGGTGTGAACATGGTCTGCATTGATTGTGTTTGGTTGACAGCCAGACCTCCTTCCCACCCACCCACCCACCCAGTCAGTTATCCCACCATGGAACGTGCTTGCATTGCAGGGAGTGTAAGTTGTCTCTCAGGATGTCAGTCAGAGGTGTCCTGCTGTTTGTTGGTGCACAGTTGGCAGCAGGGCCTTGTGCTCCCCGCAGCAGTAGCCAGTGTCAGCCATCTTGTGAGTCCTTCTCCACTCCCTGTGATGTGAGCATGGTTCAGGGTGGTGTTGATGGGCCAGTTGTGAGGCTGAGCAATGTCTGTGACTACGACTCCCATCATGCTATTGCCTCCACCCCCTTCCCAGCATGCCCATGCTTCCTTCCTTTTGACTCTGCTTCCCTGTGGGGTGGGCTGGCTGTGCTGACAGGATGGCTGGGAGTGTTGTCCTGGCAGTTGTTTGGCTAAGAGTCCCAAGAGTGTCCCTGTGCTTCACACAACATAACCCAGGGTGGTGGTGCTTTGTGGGATCTTGTGTTAGGATGGAGGGCATTGCATTCTACCAGGTGGGTACTGTGGAGTTTGTGTTGGGGGGGGGTGTGAGGGGAGGTGCTGGTGACTATGGTCAGTGCTGCAAGTCCCCCTTCCCACCCAGCCAGCCGGATATCCCACCATGGAACGTGCTTGCATTGCAGGGAGTGTAAGTTGTCTCTCAGGATGTCAGTCAGTGGTGTCCTGCTGTTTGTTGGTGCACAGTTGGCAGCAGGGCCTTGTGCTCCCCACAGCAGTAGCCAGTGTCAGCCATCTTGTGAGTCCTTCTCCACTCCCTGTGATGTGAGCATGGTTCAGGGTGGTGTTGATGGGCCAGTTGTGAGGCTGAGCAATGTCTGTGACTACGACTCCCATCATGCTATTGCCTCCACCCCCTTCCCAGCATGCCCATGCTTCCTTCCTTTTGACTCTGCTTCCCTGTGGGGTGGGCTGGCTGTGCTGACAGGATGGCTGGGAGTGTTGTCCTGGCAGTTGTTTGGCTAAGAGTCCCAAGAGTGTCCCTGTGCTTCACACAACATAACCCAGGGTGGTGGTGCTTTGTGGGATCTTGTGTTAGGATGGAGGGCATTGCATTCTACCAGGTGGGTACTGTGGAGTTTGTGTTGGGGGGGGGGTGTGAGGGGAGGTGCTGGTGACTATGGTCAGTGCTGCAAGTCCCCCTTCCCACCCAGCCAGCCGGATATCCCACCATGGAACGTGCTTGCATTGCAGGGAGTGTAAGTTGTCTCTCAGGATGTCAGTCAGTGGTGTCCTGCTGTTTGTTGGTGCACAGTTGGCAGCAGGGCCTTGTGCTCCCCACAGCAGTAGCCAGTGTCAGCCATCTTGTGAGTCCTTCTCCACTCCCTGTGATGTGAGCATGGTTCAGGGTGGTGTTGATGGGCCAGTTGTGAGGCTGAGCAATGTCTGTGACTACGACTCCCATCATGCTATTGCCTCCACCCCCTTCCCAGCATGCCCATGCTTCCTTCCTTTTGACTCTGCTTCCCTGTGGGGTGGGCTGGCTGTGCTGACAGGATGGCTGGGAGTGTTGTCCTGGCAGTTGTTTGGCTAAGAGTCCCAAGAGTGTCCCTGTGCTTCACACAACATAACCCAGGGTGGTGGTGCTTTGTGGGATCTTGTGTTAGGATGGAGGGCATTGCATTCTACCAGGTGGGTACTGTGGAGTTTGTGTTGGGGGGGGGTGTGAGGGGAGGTGCTGGTGACTATGGTCAGTGCTGCAAGTCCCCCTTCCCACCCAGCCAGCCGGATATCCCACCATGGAACGTGCTTGCATTGCAGGGAGTGTAAGTTGTCTCTCAGGATGTCAGTCAGTGGTGTCCTGCTGTTTGTTGGTGCACAGTTGGCAGCAGGGCCTTGTGCTCCCCACAGCAGTAGCCAGTGTCAGCCATCTTGTGAGTCCTTCTCCACTCCCTGTGATGTGAGCATGGTTCAGGGTGGTGTTGATGGGCCAGTTGTGAGGCTGAGCAATGTCTGTGACTACGACTCCCATCATGCTATTGCCTCCACCCCCTTCCCAGCATGCCCATGCTTCCTTCCTTTTGACTCTGCTTCCCTGTGGGGTGGGCTGGCTGTGCTGACAGGATGGCTGGGAGTGTTGTCCTGGCAGTTGTTTGGCTAAGAGTCCCAAGAGTGTCCCTGTGCTTCACACAACATAACCCAGGGTGGTGGTGCTTTGTGGGATCTTGTGTTAGGATGGAGGGCATTGCATTCTACCAGGTGGGTACTGTGGAGTTTGTGTTGGGGGGGTGTGAGGGGAGGTGCTGGTGACTATGGTCAGTGCTGCAAGTCCCCCTTCCCACCCAGCCAGCCAGCCAGATATCCCACCATGGAACGTGCTTGCATTGCAGGGAGTGTAAGTTGTCTCTCAGGATGTCAGTCAGTGGTGTCCTGCTGTTTGTTGGTGCACAGTTGGCAGCAGAGCCTTGTGCTCCCCACAGCAGTAGCCAGTGTCAGCCATCTTGTGAGTCCTTCTCCACTCCCTGTGATGTGAGCATGGTTCAGGGTGGTGTTGATGGGACAGTTGTGGGGGGGGCAATATGTGTGAGTGCGACTCCCATGATGCTATTGGCTACACTGACTTGGCCAGCATACACAGAATTCCTTCCTTTGAGTGGTCTTCACTGTGTGTTGGTGTTGTTGTGGTGGCTACATGTGTGGATGTGTGTGTTAGTTCTATTTGTGCCACTGCCTAGCTGTAGTTGTGGTTGTGTTTGTACATGTGTTGGCACAGTTGGATGTGACTTTTTGATGGCATGTGTTGTGTTTATCTGACTGACATACACATTTTGGGATGATTCTGTTCTAGTTGCTGTGTAATTGCTATGAGTGCATGGTTTGACTCTCCCCTTGACAGTGATGTGTGTGTTTTGTGGCAGTTTATTGTGTACATTTGTTGTGTACTCACCAGGCTCTGGGATGTCCTCTAGTCCATATACGCTCACTGGCGGAAGGATGGCCCGCACCTTCTCCTCCCAGGGCCTGAGGTATACTGGCTTGGCAGGAGGGCCACTGCCGGTGTATTGGCTCAGGTGGTAGTCTTTCTTGAGCAGCTCCCGGACCCTCCTGCGCACGTCATACCACCTGTTCTGGATGTCGGTCTTTGTGCGCCGACATGGTGATTGGGCGTTCACCCTGTTGATGATCCTCTCCCACATCTTGGTTTTCTGCGACATGGGGGTCTGTTGGACCAGAGTGCCAAACAGCTGTGGCTCCACCCTGAGGATCTCGTCTACCATGACTTCCAATTCACTATCTAGGAACTTGGGATTCTTCTTGGGGGGCATGGTGATGGGTGGTGATAGTGGGTGATGTGTGTGTTGGTGTGCAGGTGAGGGTGTGTGGGTGTGTGTTGTGCTGGGTGTATGTGAGGTAGGTATTTGTTGGTGTGCTGCTGGTGTGTGGCTTGTGTGAGGGATGAGCTGTGGGTGTGTGGTTGCTTTCTCTTGGGTGCTGGCAGTGGAATGGCATTTGCAAAGGCTCATGGTAGTGATTTGTGTCCTTTATATAGGTGGAGTTGTTGGTGTGTCTTTGTTCTCTGTCCCCACCCCCCCAGTATTTATTGGCTTGGTAATTGCTTGTTTGGCCTTTTTTGGTTGATTTTTCCTTTGTGCTGTTTGTGTATGTTGGAAACGTTCTTGTGACCGAGTCGGACCCTGCATTGGTCTCGTACGGTGTTTTCCGTTTCGTTCACGCTGTGTTTGTGCAGTTTTGTATGCTGCGTACGCGTCGGTCGCGGTGTATTGTGTTGCTTCGGCTCGGTTTTGTATGCGTGTCGGTCGTACGGCTTGTCCTCCGTCCGACTCGGTCGTGTTTTCGCGCCTTGCATCGTACTTTGCAGGTTGGAGTTGGCGGGTACGATTCGGTCGGATTTGTTCCGGGTGCGTGTCGGTCGGTTGGATTCGCGTGTTTTTCCGGCCGGATTGCTATTTTCCGAGCGGGTCGGTCGGTCGGCTTGGTTTCCTGACGTGTCGGTCGGATTTATCGCGGCTTGCATCGTACTTGGCGTGTCGGGCGCCACTGGTACGTGTCGGTCGGTATTTTTTCCGGATCCGAGTCGGTCGGTGCTTTTTCCGGCCCGAATCGGAATCGACCCCTAAGTGTTTCAGTACTTTTTTACTTAGATGTGCCAGATTTAAATTTTGAGAAACACTGCCTATAATAATCTGCACATACAAGTGCGTACATAGTGCGTGAGTGATTGGATGAGTGCCTGAGTAATGCGTGGGTGACTGTAAAGTATCCCCATTGCTGTTATATATATAACAGTTGTGACTATATCTGTAACTCATTGTTTAACTCCTTCTGTCAGTATTAAACTATCTGTTTTAGTATATCTATCCTTTTCAAATGACGTATGTGTCAGAAAAGTTTAGATATCACACTTCATATATAATTGGCTACATGCCTCTCTACAAGCATACATTGCTCTGTTACTCAGCATGCACATGCATCAGTAAGTTTCTAAAACTGAAAACAACCAATCTCACTTTTTCAAAGCACAAAACCTTTTCTTAATGCATACCTACATCATTTCTCAAATATTTCTTATGTGTTTAAAACATATATTCAGCATTTCTCAAAGAAAAGTTACACGCAAAATTAAGGTAGCACAAGAACTCTCAGCAGACATTCAGCACTATGAACTCTCCTCAATTTTAAACAGAGCATGTTTAAAGAAATACACCACCCTCACTACATACATGAAATTTTCTTAGCCTTAAAGAATATAGATCACCATTTAAACATATATGTGATGCCATAATAGACCTTCAAGCTATCTTTTCAAAATTTATAGTTCTCTACATCTTTAAATAAACTCGAGTCCCACCGTACATATAACTATCTGCAACCACAAAAATAAAATCACACCATCTAAGCATATGTAAACCACTCATCTAAGTAAAAAACCACATTGATAAACACTTCCTAATATATACCTAACAAATATTACTACTTTAATATATATAAACAGGCGCAGAACAATTTCTTATGTTTTACTTGTGACTACACTACTCTTGTTTAATAATGTGACCAAAAGTACTACAACTCCCAGAATGCAAATAACATAGATGTATCTATTCTGCACATGATGCTTAAATATTTAAAACATTCTTAGTTTTAAATACATTCCTCAATACAACTTTGAACCATACTATACTGTTATTTTTCTATAAACTACACAATGGAATAAAGGGGCACTAATTCATTTTTCTCTTACTTTCCAAAACATTTTGTACTAACATCTTAAACACATACCCTCTGATAGATACAGTTCATCTCATGTATGTTTTTCATATCACTGTGCTACTCTTTTGTTTATCAAACTCCCATATACTTCTTCATTTCTAATGTAATTTGTTTTTAAATAACTAAAAGTTATGTACATAGCACTGAATTGAGTTTATTGATTATATTGTTGTTTTAGCTCTTTTTTTTAAAGTTTTGACGCAGTTAGGATTTGTAAAAACTAAGCACCACTTTTATACAAAGCAACCATAAAATGGCAACCTCTTCAACTTTCCACACTATGAACATGAGAAAGGCAACAAATGAAATCATGTCTTTCATTTTAGACTATTATCTCCACTTGTGAATGGTTAGCATCTGTTAACCCTTTCCCTCTCTTTCAAAACAAGGTTCCTGTCTTCGCGTGTTTGCAATTTTTTCCCAATGATCGCGGAGTAATTGCGAGAAAAAAAAACGGGAGTCCAAACCTATATTTAGCTTTAGTTTTTAGCTCAGTATATCTGGCTACCCAGTGGAGCCAGTAGGTTACAAGTTCACAGCACATTCTAGGAGGAACATGCTACTTCCAAATAAGATACAGCAGGTGTGATTTACTGCACAGATTCATAAGCAGATCCATGTCTGAATTACATTCCTTTTTTAAACAACAGTCAATAAAAGAACTTCTTACTAATGCTTCCAACATACTACCTAATTTAATTCTCTTACTTACTGACAGCATTCAATCAAATATATCTTTAAAAAAAAAAGAAAACACCTCCATTTTAACTGCTTTTCATTTGGAAAACTACCTCATTCATCTCCAGACTTCTCCTGACTGCTATTGCTCCTTCACTTCACTTCAGAATGCTTAGAGTGTGGATTGTTGGCCGCAGCTATGTCTATTGGGCTAAAGAGGCTTCAAAAAAGCGAGGTATTGACAGGGACTTGGGTTTGCCAAATGCGGAGATTACTTGGTTTGGCCAGAGAGGGTTACAATTTCATCAGTTGCTGACTCTGGTTAAAACCTCATGATTGTGCACTGTGGTGGCAATGACCTAGGCATATTGACTGGGCTAGGGCTGGAAATCCTAATGAAAGATACCTTTGCAGAACTGATGTCGCTTTTCCCTCACGCTGTCTTGGTGTACTCTAATATATGCCAAAGACAGAAATGCAAGTGGTCAAATCAATTCTGTCCACAGATTGACAAAGCCAGGAAACATGTTAATAAAACTGTTTCTGCATTCCTCTGAGACCATCGCATGCGCTGTATCTATAACAACAATCTGTGTTTTGACATGCATGGAATTTATAGAAATGATGGAGTGCGCTTTACAGACGAAGGCAACAGGGTATTTCTAAGTAACCTGAAACTCTGCATCTGGTCTTGTGTAGCTGTCATATACACACAATCAACACAAAGGCTCTTGTCAGAGCCACCCTAGTACCCAAAATATTGTTAATTTTCTTTATAGAGATCCTTTTTTTTTTGTTTTTGGGTATATTCGTGACGACATCGCAATTGCCGCGAATACGTTGCGAAATCGCAAAACAAAAGCAGACATTTAACCACCACCAGCACATCCAAAAATATTAACTTTAAAAAAATCCATTATACACATTGCGCCACACTATTACTATACATATGCTTCTTTAAAAACATGTTTAAACTCACGTTTTTGGACTAAGTTTCTTTAAAATCCATCTTTAAGACCTATTTTCTGTTTACACGGTTATCCTGGGAGTCGCGACGCCGTCGTTAACTGCAACGTTCACGCCTTTTCCATAAAGTAAAAAGCACATATATGCACACATATGACAGTATTTTACACACTAGGGGTTTATTACTGTACACTTCAAACTCATGTTTTTCTATTGTATTTCTAGAACAACCATCTCTAAAACCTATTCCGTTCCAGGAATTCAATAGCCACCACCACATTCAAAAATTTTAACTATATAATTAATTGTAACCATCACACTAGATAAATCACTATCTAAATAACTCTAGAAAAATATTTATCAGAATCTGAATATAATACAATGTGTATTAATGATTCACTGTTATATTCTTTTATATTTCCACCAATATTCGCTGTGTCGCCGCGATAGTCACGACGTCCCAGCGATGGTACACGGGGGATGCACTAGCGATCGTGTCGTCATCGTGAATATCGCGCGCGGTTAAAAAAATCTATTTTGGACACGTAACAGGTGTCACTAACACTTACATTTCTGAAACATGAGGTCAGAGTACCTTGACCCTGACCCCTTATGTTTGCTTTCACAGAAAATTTTAGCGCCGGGAATGGTTCCCGTTATATAAAATGGCGGCCGCAACTTTCTGTTCAGGTTACGTACAGCCAAACACAGCATTCTTGTTAGCGCGAACAATCGCGATTAATTGCGAAATCGTCATGAAATATCTGCGACCAGAGATATCACTATAATTTTCAACTTAAATTTCTCAAAAACCACTGAACGGATTTGCACAATCTGTGTAACAATATCTACCTATCTGCCAAATTTGGTGTAATTTTGTCATGCCGTTCGGGCTCTAGGTTCGACAACGTGTTCCTGTGGGAATGAACATTACAAACGCACCCTTATTTCGTACCCTTATTTCTCAATCCCTACTCTACGGGTCACCCCCAAACTTTCCATGACATACAGAAACTACTTTGACACTTTTTTGGGAAAATATTATGAAGATTGGTCAAACATCACCAAAGTTATAGGCAAGTCAATAAATGCTTTTCCAATGGAAACTAGGTCCTAACTATAACTACCTACTGGCGACCGCCAGTAGGTAATATATATGCATGTGTATATATATATATATATATATATATATATATATATATATATATATATATATATATATATATATATATATACACATATGTATGTTTGATGGCATGTGGGGCTGTAGATGCATATGCTTAGCATAAGTCCACTATTTAGTTTTGGGCTCTGAAGTGTGCAAGTTGTTTTTCTTGATGTCTTTTTTGTCACGAGGTGCAGTGACTTCTCCTCGTTCTTGCAATGAGCATGGTCCTCAACGCCATTGTTTGATTGGTTTTTCCGCCATCGGGTTCGGTCGTGTGCTCCTCTGCTCCAGTTCGACACCGTCATTAGGATACTTTCTAATACCATTGGTATTGTTTCAATCGCAACTCGGTCACTATTTTCAAAAATATTATATTAATGCCGAATTTATCCAGGGGGCTCGATTCAATCATGCTCTTCCTGGCCTTTGTCCTCCAGGGCAGAAATTCTCTTCGATGATCCTTCCAAAAAATGGCCAGGGGGTGATGAAACGGATACCTTTTAGATTTTGTCCTTCATGTCATGCAAAATTCCCACGCGCAGATTTACATGAGGTGTATAATTTGTGTTTGTCTCCAGACCATCAGGAAGAGACCTGTGAGGCTTGCATGTCATTCCAATCAAAAAAGACTTTACGAGATCGGAAAGCTGGAAGACTCCAAATGTCTCAACACAGCATTAAAGAGACGTTGAACATTTTCGGTTCGGAGGAACCGGAAATCCAAATGGAGGCACATTTGTCAGCTGCAGATGAGGGTAACTTCTCTCCAGACCACAGCTTGAAGTCGGGATGCAGAACATGATAACATCACATCAATGCAACAGACCGTGAGTACTTTGCCCTATCTGCCTCTACCCAGGCAATAAGCACCAACACCACAAAAGTCTGCTTTTGGGCCACCACTGCTTACGGGCCATGGTCGGCACCGACCGGTTGCTTCCAGAATGTCTAGCCTCTGCTTCGAAGAAACAGCCTAACGTGCAAGTCTTTGATCCGAAACCCCCTGCCTCAGAATCCAAACATCCCAAGGCAGACACTAATCTTCAGATCTGAAAAAACAAATCGATTCAGCACCAAAAAGGACGGCCTTGGAATCAAAACCCTCTGCATGAAATAAACTGTAGATAAAACGGGGTCGGAGCCAAAAAAAAAACAGTTGCGCCACATTCTCAAAAGAATGTACAACCAGTACTTGAGAAGTTACATCAGCAGCTGGATTCTCGGCAAAAACATTTAATAATTGACCCGGACGCAGGAAGAATCCTCACCAGACCCCCTCATGAACATATACAGCCAGCAAAAAGACAACTTGCTTTTGAAGAGGCAATGGATCTCTCAGTTGTTCCAAAAAGAAGAGGAAAGAGCACAAGGCTACTATCTCACTTCGCATTAGCCCCCCTCTAATCCCTGCTGTACATACTCCATCACCACAACAGTCACAAATGCATGACCCTGTAGATGCACCAGAGGGCTCACTACATTCCTTTACAGTGGATGGGGGGATGATGACCAGCACCTGTTAACACCACAAGATGACTGGGGGGGCATATGACACGGATCCACTGGATAATACTGATACTGATCTGTATCTATCAAAACCCTCACCTCCTGATGACACCAGTACTTACCATGACCTTATAAGTAGGGCAGCTAATTTTCATAAAGTGCCACTCCACACTGAGACAAGAGAAAATGACTTTCTCTTTGAAACTACCTCTTCTACTCAGCATTCCACTCAATATCTTCCCATGCTCAAAGGAATGCTCAGACACACCACAGACATTTTTAACAACCCAGTCAAATCTGGAATTATTACTCCTAGGGTTGAAACGAAATATAAACCCTTCTCCAGCAGACCCTACATACCTTAAAAGTCAGCTCATAGCAGACTCTCTAGTGGCGGCCACTGCTCGTAGCAGGCAAACTCTCAAACAACTGGTGAAGCTCACCCGCCAGACAAAGAGAGTAAATGTATAGATGCTGCTGGTAAAAGGGTGGCAGCACAATCAGCCAACCATTGGCGAATTGCCAACTGCAGTGCTCTCTTGTCCCTATGATAGAGCACACTGGGACGAAATGGAGGAGATAATACAGCACCTCCCAGAAGAACGTAAAAAAAAAGAGCGGACCAAATTGCATCAGAGGGAAAACTTATCCTCAATACAAATATAAGATGTGCCCTGGATGCAGCTGACACAGATGCTAGGGGTAAAAATTTCAGGCTTATACTAAGACACCATGCCAGGCTAAGGGTATCTGGCTTCAAGCCAGAAGTTCAGCAGAACTTATTAGCCCTTCCCTTTGATGGAGAACATCTTTTTGTGCCACAGGTGGATATTCTCCTAGAAAAGATAAGATAAAAAAAGCAAAAGCAATGGGAGCCTTCCAAACACAATCACAACGTGCTCTTTTCGCCACTCCACCTATTGTGGAGGATCTAAAACAACCTCTACTGAGACATCCACTTCTTGTAATAAAACACAAAATCAAGCATCCTCTCCTAGAGGATACCATAGGGGATCCCATTGAGGAAACCATCATAAAGGCAGAGGTAGAGGAGGTTTTACCAAACCCTCCACCAAGCCTTGACTTGCCTACAATCCCCCCGATCACAAAACACCTGTCGGGCGAAGACTACTGCAGTTTTTTCCCGCATGGATAAATTTCGCGCCCGATCAATGGTTGTTGGATATTATCCAACATGGTTATCGATTGGAGCTCACTTCAACACCTCCCAACATTCCACCTTGCACCCACAGAATATCAACAGACCATTAAAAACTGCCAAAAGAGGAAGTTTCAGCTCTACTAAACAAAGGAGCGATAGAACTAGTCACATTACATCAACAGGGTATAGGGGTCTATTCCCTTTACTTCCTTATACTAAAAAAGGACAGCGCTCTAAGACCCATTTTAGACCGCAGACTTCTAAACAGGTACATTCTTTCAGAACTTTTTCATATGGTCACTCTTCAGGACTTTATTTATTTATAAAGCGCGACATTCATCCCACTGGGATATCACGGCGCTAGTGTAGCCGGAGAGTGATGAGTCAGTTTAGTCTAATTGAGGGTGGTAGCGGCAGTGCTAAGGAAATAAATAAGTTTTAAGTTTCTTCCTGAACGCCATGTGTTCTGCAGTTAGCCGTAGTTCCAGCGGAAGCTCGTTCCAATAAAGTGCTGCAAGGCGCGAGAAGGTGCGTCCACCTGTCCTGCTCTTACTGATTCTTTTGGTCTCAGCTAATGCTAGGGAACGTGACCTTAAGCACCTGAGCGTGACGTAGAATTTGATTCTATTCTGGAGAATCTTGGGGCCTGTGCGATAAAGTGCCCTATGTGCATGTCCTAAGAGTTTAAATCGTGCTCTTTGGCGCATGGGAAGCCAGTGAAGTTGCTTCAGGCATTTTGTCGCTGAGCTGTATCTGCCCTCATTGAACACCAGTTTAGCCGCTGCATTTTGTATAACCTGCAGACGTTTAAAAAGGTAATCTGGCATGCCAACAAAAAGTGCATTTCCGTAGTCTAACCTGCTGACAAGCAGGGCTTGTGTGATGGTCCTCCTGCTTTCCAGTGGGATCCAGGGGAAGAGCCTTTTTAGGAGCTTCAGTGTGGCGAAGCTTCTACCACACGGGATCCGCACATGGTCCTGCATCGATAGGGTGTTATCAATGATGATGCCCACATTTTTTACGTACTGCTTTGGTGCTGGCGCCGCACCCAAAGAGTGGGGCCACTAGGATGTATCCCAGATATGATTGGCTCCGCCGAGAAGCAGGATTTCAGATTTCTCTGCGTTGAGCTTTAAACAGTGCGCTGACATCCAGGTTGCCATTTCAGTAAGGCAGTTGTTGAGTTTGGCTCTGGTGTCATCATGGCCATTTCCGATGGCTATTGTCAGTTGGGTATCATCCGCATAGGAGCAAATTCCAAAGCCCCATTTCATGCCAATTTTTGCCAAGGATGAAACATAGGCATTGAATAGTGTGGGGCTCAGGGATGCTCCTGCGGGACACCACAGCTGAGGTTTTTGGAGTAGATGAAAAAGCACCTAGCTGCACAGTTTGAGTTCTGTTACATAAGAATGAGCTGAGCTATTGAAGGGCCTTTGCATGTATCCCTTTTTCGTGCAAATTTTCCAATAAAAGTTGGTGGGAGACCGTGTCGAAAGCCGCCGACAGGTCCAGTAGGATCAGGGCTACTGCCTTTCCCTGGTCCAACAATGATCTTATATTGTCTAGGACAGCCAGGAGAGTTGCCTCCGTACTGTTAGTGGCCCTGAAACCTGTTTGTGAGGGGTCAAGCAACTCGTTGGATTCTAGGTAATTAGATAGCTGTCTGTTGACAAGTTTCTCCAGTACCTTGGAAAGATTGGGGAGCTGAGAAATTGGTCTGTAGTTTGCTGGGTTATTTTCATCGGATCCTATCTTTTTCAGTAGAGGGGTTACTGTGGCTTGTTTCCAGATCTCTGGGAAGACAGCTGTCTCCAGGGATTAGTTAAACAGCTGTGTGATGTAAGGGCACAGGGTAGGTATAAGTTGTGAAAAAATGAAGTGTGGACATGGGTCGAGAGGGGATTCCGATTTGACTTCCCCCATTGCTTTAGCAACTTCTTTTTCTGTAAAAGGGACGAAGCCGTCTAAATGCACGGGGGTGTCGGGATGAGGGTCTCTATTTTCCCAGTTGATGAAGTTCGCTGGAGTGGTATTGTTAAATGACGAATAGATTGTGCCTATTTTGTCCGTGAAGAAATTGCTGATTTTTTCACAGCTTTCTGCTGAAGGGAGCAGGGTTTGGGACATGCAGGTTGGTTTGCATAGCTCGCGCACTATTTTATAAAGTTATTTTACCGAATTTGTGTTCTCATTTAATCGTTGTGCAAAGTATGCCCTTTTGACCTTCTTTATTGCATGGGTATAGCCCCTGAGTTCTGTTTTATACGCTGATTCATCAGTGTCCGATCTAGACAGTCGCCAATTGTGTTCCAGTGTTTTACACTTTTTTTTCAGCGTCCTAAGTTCTGCTGTATACCACTTTTCGGATACCGTTTTTCTGGGTTTAGATTTAAGTTTCGGTGCGCATTGGTCCAGTGTCTTAGTGATCTCTGTTTCAAGGTGCACTGCGCCTCTGTTGGTGGGTAATGTTCCCAGAGTCGCTAAGCCGTTGGAAGCGAAGTGGTGATGAAATGAGTCCGGTGTGACTAATTTCCAGGCTCTGTAGGTCCCGTGCATGAGTTTGGTGACTCTTGCTGATATCTCATGTGTGGAAAATGCGAAGCTGATTAATGAATGGTCAGTCCATGTGACTAGTTTGATCTCCTTAACTGTAGTATCTTCTATATTGGAGAACAATAGATCCAGTGTGTGCCCTGCGATGTGTGTAGGTCCCTTAATCCATTGCTTTAGTTGAAGGATAGACATGTCGTTCTCAAGATGGGTTATCGCCATGTTGTCGGTTTTTTCAAAGTGGACGTTAAAGTCTCCAATAACTAGGTAATTTTTGTGTTTTATGCAGGCGGGCAATAGTTGCGTGAGCAGTTTGGTACTAAAATCTGCCTGATATCCAGGGGGGTTATAAATCACAGCTCCCCCGAATAATGTATGATTCCCTTTGGATATTTTGAATGGCAGTACTTCGTGCTCTCCCAACTGGGCT
This sequence comes from Calotriton arnoldi, assembly GCA_963921515.1. Taxonomy (NCBI): domain Eukaryota; kingdom Metazoa; phylum Chordata; class Amphibia; order Caudata; family Salamandridae; genus Calotriton; species Calotriton arnoldi. The sequence continues at coordinate 26,475 of CAWUFW010014143.1, forward strand.
GCTGTGATGGGTAAGCAGTTAAGATAGTCTTTGAACAGGATAGCTAGTCCCCCGCCCTTCCGCCCTTGCCTAAGTATTTTATACTCAGGGGGCATGGCGTTGGCGATGTCTGGGCAGTTGCTCTCACCCAGCCAGGTCTCGGTAATAAAAACCAGGTCTGGGTCTGACTCCTTGATAGTGTCCCAGATTTCCAAAGCGTGTTTGGGCACTGACCTGGCATTAAAATAGATACAATTAAATTCCATGTGGTCATCCACTTCTCTCTGTGACTGATCGGGCTGGGCTAGGCTGCCCCATTTGCACCGCATACAGGAGAAAAGCCCTTCAGTATATCCTGGGGTTAGTTTACATGAGGCATGGGTGGCTAACCCAATGAGTGTTTCTCTTGAATAGCGCATAGGGCTCTTTGGGTCTTTCTTAGGGGGGGCAGGGGTTCTGGCCCCTGGTCCCGGCCGGGCGCGGACAGGCGCAGATGGGCTTGCCTTAGGCGCGCCAGCGGCGCGCCCCCTGTGCGCGCAGTGGACGCGCACGCTGGCACATCGGGCTAAGTAGGAGGGCAAGCGGAAGTGCAGCTCCGCCCCCTTTCGGCCAGAAATGCTTTGCGGTGAACCTAGGTGCTGTCAACCCCGCCCTCCATTCAATCAGCACACAGCTGCGGTGGACCGGGGCGGAAGACAGACTTCTGTGCAAGTAAGCAATGTGCAAGATTCGATTCAAGTGACAGTGCACATTTTAAAACGAGCAATTTTAAAATAATGGTTAAAATGAGCAGTTAAAAATACAGGCTAAAACAGGAATAAAAGTGTTTCCCCCTCCGCCGTTTTTGCTAAGCAGCTAATGATGAAGTCGAGCAGCTGTCAGACTCACCACGCTCCGCAGACTTCATACCACTTCTGCAACAGGGAGACTTCATGACTGCATTAGATCTAAAAGATGCATATTTTCCTATTCCAGTTCACCCAGCACACAGGCAATACCTCAGGTTTGCTTTCACAGACAACACATTCAGTTTAAAGTGCTTCCGTTTGGGGTTATCACAGCTCTCAGCTTGTTTACCAAATGTTTGGCAGTAGTAGCAGCCCACTTGCGCAGAAAACACATACACGTTTTTCCTTATCTGGATTATCAAAAGCAACACATATCACAAATGTTTGCAACACACAGAAACAACTATAAACCTACTACACCAGTTAGGCTTTACAGTCAATGCAGTAAAATCACACCTGCACCCTCTCCAAATACAGCCTTATTTAGGACTTAGAAATTATCACACAGGAGTGGCGTACCCAAATGCAGCAAGGATACAAACTTTCAAAACAGTTATTCTACAGTTTCAGCCTCACAAACGGATATCAGTGAGAACGGTTATGCATCTTCTAGGGAGCATAGCATGATGCATAGACATAGTACCTCATGCCACACTCAATATGCGCCCTCTGCAACAATGCTTAACGCAACAATGGTCTCAAGCGGAGGGTCAGTTAAAGGATCTAATGTTGATCAGACGTCAAGCTTGCCACTTTCTGCAAAGGTGGAACTCCAAGAATCTCGTACAGGGTACGGCCTTTCATAGACCTAATTCCGCAAACAACCATAACAACAGACGCATCAATGACTGGATGGGGAGCGCACTCACAGGAGCTGAGTGTACATGGGCACTGGAGACACAGTCAGTCTTTCCTACATGTCAACCACGTAGAGCTGCTAGCTGTTCATCTAGCGATTAAAAGCATTGCTTCCTCACCTCATAGGCGAAGCAGTCTTAATCAAAACAATCAATCAATCAATCATCCATTTGTATAGCGCACTACTCACCGGTGAGGGTCTCAAGGCGCTGAGGGGGGGGGGGGGGTGTAGCAGCTACTGCTCGAACAGCCAGGTCTTGAGATGTCTCCTGAAGGTCAGCAGGTCCTGGGTCTGACACAGATGGGTGGGGAGGGTGTTCCACGTCTTGGCGGCGAGGTAGGAGAAGGATCTGCCGCCGGTGGTGGTTCTGTGTATGCGTGGGACGGTGGCGAGGTCGAGGTCGGCGGAGCGAAGCTGGCGATTCGGGGTGTAGAAGGTGAGACGCTTGTTGAGGTATGCCGGTCCGGCGTTGTGGAGTGCTTTGTGAGCGTGGGTGAGGAGCTTGAAGGTGATCTTCTTGTTGACTGGGAGCCAGTGCAGGTCCTTCAGGTGGGCAGTGATGTGGGAGTGGCGAGGGATGCCGAGGACGAGGCGTGCGGAGGCGTTCTGTATACTTTGAAGTCTTTTCTGGAGTTTGGCCGTGGTTCCAGCGTAGAGGGCGTTGCCATAGTCCAGTCTGCTGCTGACGATGGCGTGGGTGACCGTCTTTCTGGTTCCGGTGGGGATCCATCTGTAGATCTTGCGAAGCATGCGGAGGGTGTTAAAGCAGGAGGAGGAGACGGCGTTGACTTGTTGGGTCATTGAGAGTGATGAGTCCAGGATGAACCCCAGGTTGCGTGCGTGGTCGGTGGGCGTCAGTGCGGCTCCCAGCGTGGCCGGCCACCAGGAGTCGTCCCAGGCGGAGGGAAAGGAGCCGAGGATGAGGACCTTTGTCTTGTCTGAGTTCAGTTTCAGGCGTCTGTTCTCCATCCAGTCGCCGACGGCCTTCAGTCCTTCGTGGAGGTTTGTTTTGGCGGTGGCGGGGTCCTTGGTGAGTGAGAGGATCAGCTGGGTGTTGTCGGCGTAGGAGACGATGTTGAGGTTGTGCGAGCAGACAATGTTGGCGAGTGGAGCCATGTAGACGTTGAAAAGGGTAGGGCTGAGGGATGATCCTTGGGGCACGCCGCAGATGATCTTGGTGGCTTCAGAGCTGAATGGGGGAGGCGGACCCTCTGGGTTCTGTCGGTGAGGAAGGAGGTGATCCAGTCCAGGGCCTTGTCGCTGATTCCGGCGTCGTGGAGGCGTGTGCGAAGGGTGTGGTGGCAGACGGTGTCGAAGGCGGCCGAGAGGTCCAGGAGGATGAGGGCCGCGGTTTCGCCATTGTCCAGCATGGTCCTGATGTCATCGGTGGCAGCGATGAGGGCAGTTTCGGTGCTGTGCTTGCTGCGGAATCCTGAGTGGGATGGGTCCAGGATGTTGTTCTCCTCGAGGAAGTGGGACAGTTGCCTGTTGACGATCTTTTCGATGACTTTCGCTGGGAACGGGAGCAGGGAGATGGGCCGAAAGTTCTTGAGGTCCTTTGGGTCCGCTGTGGGTTTCTTGAGTAGTGCGTTGATCTCGGCGTGCTTCCAGCTTTCCGGGAAGGTGGTGGTCTCGAAGGAGCTGTTGAGGATCTTCTGGAGTTGGGGTGCGATGATGCGGTTGGCTTTGTTGAAGATGTGGTGAGGGCAGGAGTCGGATGGTGAGCCGGAGTGGATGGTGTTCATGGTCTTGATGGTATCGTCGTCGTTGACGTGGGTCCAGGAGACCAGGAGGTTGGTGAGGCTGGGGGGTGGTGAATCTGCGGTGTTAGCGGCTGTTGGTAGGGTCTGGGTGTTGAAGCTGTCGTGGATGTCTGCGATCTTGCGGTAAAAGAAGAAGGTGGCTAGTGAGTTGCAGAGGTCTTGCGACGGTGGGATGTCGTTGGTGCTGGGGTTGGAGAGTTCCTTCACGACGTTGAAGAGCTCTTTGCTGTTGTGTGCGTTGTTGTTGATGCGTTCCTGGAAGGAGGTCCTTTTGATGGCTCGAATGAGTTGGTGGTGCTTGCGGCTGGCGTCCTTGAGGGCAGCGTGGTTGTCCGGTGTCTGTTCGTGGCGCCACTTCTTCTCGAGTTTTCGGCAATTCCGCTTGGATTCCTGGAGGTCAGTGGTGAACCAGCTGGTCTTTCTGTCGTTACGTCTGTTTGAGGGTTTTTTGATCGGGCGAGAGTGTTGGCGCAGTCGTCGATCCATTGCCTGAGGTTGCGGGCGGCTGTGTCGGTGTCGGCGGTGTCGGTTGGTGGGTTGCGCGTGAGAGTGGTGATGAGCTGGTCTTCGGTGATCTTGTTCCAGCTGCGGTGGGGGATTTGTTGCGGGTGGTGGTGCTTGATGGGTTTCTCGAAGGTGAAGTGGACGCAGTGGTGGTCGGTCCAGTGGAGTTCGGCGGTGTGGTTGAAGGTGATGTGTTTGCTGGCGGAGAGGATAGGGTCTAGCGTGTGTCCGGCGGTGTGGGTGGGGACCGTGACGAGCTGTGTTGGGGTCGATGTGGATCTGGAAGTGGAGATGTTCGGCGGTGCTGGAGGTGTCTGCTGTGCTGGTCGAGATTCTGAGGGTATTCCTGTAGACGATGGCAATTCCTCCTCCAGGTCTGTTGTTGCGGTCCCTCCTGGTGATCTTGTAGCCATCTGGGATGGCAATGGCAATGTCGGGTGCCGAGGAGGAGTTCAACCAGGTCTCTGTTAGGAAGGCGACGTCTGGGGAGGCTGAGTCGAGTAGGTCCCAGAGTTCGATGGCGTGCTTGTGGACGGAGCGGGTGTTGAGAAGAAAGCATCTGAGGTTGTTTCGTCCTGTCCTGACTGGTGGGGCGGAACGTGCAGGTGTTCGGCGGCTGGTGAAGCTGCAGTGTCGGCAGGAGAAGGGTCCGTGGGTGAGCTTCGGGTTGGCCTGGAGGCAGTCTGGTGATCGGCCGGTGTTGAGTCCGTGGAGGAAGGGGGCATCATAGCGACGTCGGGTATCGTGGTGGGTGCGGGGGCCAGGGGGTCTGGCACTGGGCACGGTCCAGGCGCGGACGGGCGCAGACGGGCTTGCCTTAGGCGCGCCAGCGGCGCGCCTGCTGCGCTCGTCCTCTGCACGACCGTGCAGCGGCCTCCATTAAGTAGGGAAGGGGGGTGGGACTGGAGGTGGGGAGGCGGGAGCAGGGCTGAGAAGGTGGGCGGGGCCTTGGGGCTGTAGCGGCGGGAAAAGGCTGCCGTGAATGGGTTCAGGACCAGTAGGGATACTGTCCTGTGCCCAGAGTGCGAGTAAAATTAAATTAAAATTAATTAAAATAAGTGAGAGAACAGGAGAAGAGTCTCCTAGCAGAGGAGCAGACCAGGAGGCGCTGAGTGCGTTGCAGCGTCGGCGCTCAGCCGGCGCGAACCTGGAGGCGAAGGGCTTCTAACGCAGAGGCAGGGGGCTCAGTGAGCGGAGCTGCTGGGGAGAGTGCTTGCCTGGACCAGAGGTCTAGGTGTCACAGACAACATGACCACCATGTATTATCTGCAAAAACAGTGGGGAACCAGGTCTTCACAACTCTCTCCTAGTACACATCTGGAAATATGCTGTCCAACACAACATTCAGTTATTAGCTGAGTACATATCAGGAGTGGACAACGATTTGGCAGAACGCCTCAGCAGGACATGCCAACAAGTCCACGAGTGGGAACTCAACATAGGAACTCAACATACAAATCCTACACCTATTCTTCCAACAATAGGCACAACCGGACATAGACCTATTTGCAACACCACAAAAAACAAAATACCTAAACTTCGCCACCAGGTTCCATCACCCACAATCCAAGGGCAATGCACTATGGATCAATTGGTAAGGGATATTTGCTTGCTCCTTTCCACCTCTCCCCCTGCTTCCATTTGTAATTCTCAAACTGAGGCATACATCCCTGACACTCATCCTAGATGCTCCTACATGGGCCAGGAAACCATGGTTCACAACCCTACTAGAGTTATCAGTAGTCCCACATCAATTGCTGCTTAACAGACAAGACATCCTCACTCAGAACCAAGGATCAGTAAGACACCCAAAAACCAGATCACTCAATCTTGCATTTTGGCTCCTGAGGTCTTAGAATTTGGATACCTAAATTTACTACAAGATTGTATGGATATCCTAAAAGAAGCAAAAAGACCCACAACGCGAGCATGCTATGCAGCAAAGTGGAAATGCGTTGTTCATTATTGTCACTCAAAGGATGTTGATCCACTAAATGCATCACCTCAAAAAATTCCCTGTTACCTGCTTCACTTACAAACTGCAGAGTTAGCCTTCACTTCTATAAAAATACACCTTACAGCCCTAGCTTCATACCTTCAAAATAGAGAACAAACTTCTATATTCAGAATTCCCATAATTAAGGCTTTTATACAAGGTCTCAAGAGAGTCATTCCACCCAGAGCTCCACCCACACCAGTGTGGAATCTTAATATTGTGCTTACAAGGTTAATGGCTCCACCATTTGAACCAATGCGCACATGTCCACTGCTATTTCTTTAAATGCTTTTCTCATTTCAATTACTTCACTCAGAAGATTGGGAGAGATTCAAGCATTAACTCTGGAGGAACCATTTTTCCAAATACACAAAGACAAAGTGGTTTTAAGAACTAATCCTAAATTTCTACCAGAAGTAGTCTCACAATTTCACGTGACTCAGTCCGTTGAATTGCCTGTATTTTTTCTTCAGCCGTACTCAGTGGCAAAAAGAGCATTTCACACATTAGATGTTAAAAGAGCACAAATGTACTATATTGATAGGACACAGTCCTTTCGCAAAACTCAACAACTATTTGTGGCATTCTCCAAACCACTTAAAGGCAAAGCAATGTCCAAATCCGTTATTACACGTAGATAGTAAAATGGATCCAAGCCTGCTATGCTAAAGCCAAAAGACCCATCCCTATACCACCAAAAGCTCATTCTACACGCAAAAAAGGAGCTTGTATGGCATTTCTATGGAATATACCAATAGCTGACATATGCAAAGCAGCTACATGGACTACACTGCACACATTTACAAAACATTATTGTGTAGATGTTATGGCACGACAACACGCAAATGTCGGCCAAGCGGTACTACATACATTATTTCAAACAAATGTGCCCATCATAAGTTAGCAAACGCAAGGAGATGATGGCTGGAGTGCTGAAACTTTTCAGACACTCACCCCTAGTCACAGATCTGGGTTGAATCCATCATCATTCTTTATCTTACTTTGCCACCCCAGTTCAGACCCAGCTATATGCAAATCAGTCTTGGCCCTGTGCCTCATGGGAACAGTCCAGCCCGAACTGCCAAGCCAGGACTTCCCTGGACCGGAAACAAGCATCTTGGGACCGGTTTCGGGGTAACACCCCTCATCAGCCAGGCTAGCTTGAATCCAGTGGCAAAGTGAGCAAGGGACCCACGTCTGGGCATACCCTGCCAACTTAGGGCAAACAAAACAAACACAAGGAGATCATGGACGGAGCGCTGAAGCTTTTCAGACACTCACCCCAGTCACAGATCTGGGTTAATTCCATCATAAGTTAGCCACCGCTTACGAGGACAACTGCTTTTTAGTCTATGCTAACCATGTGTATCTACAGCCACACATGCCATCAAACTGTAAATGTTACTTACCCTTTATGCATCTGTTTATGGCATGTAGTGCTGTAGATTCACATGCGCCCACCCTCCTCCTCGATTACTTGTTTTGGTTGCATTTATCTACATCATACATTACATTATTGTTACATGGTCATCTCCATAGGATACACTATCATTTTGCTCCATCCTCACCCACCAAGCGTAAAACAATCTAACAATGGAGTTGAGGATCATGTGCATTACAAGCAAGAGGAGGAGTCACTGCACCTCGTAACTCAAAAGACTTCTTAGAAGAAAAACAGCTTGCACACTTCCGAGCCCAACACTAGGGGCCCGATTCTGATGCGGGTTGGAAAAGCTTCCCGACCGAGGGCCTGATTCTGATGCGGTTAGGAAGGCCTCCTAACGGCATTTGCTCCTTCCAAATCGGATCGGGAACGTGTCTTCCCGACCGAGGGCCCAATTCTGATGCGGTTAGGAACAAATGTTCCCATTGAAGTCAATGGGAGTTCAACCAAATCGTATCTGGAAGCATCCGGATGCATCCTACTCCGCCGGTCGGACTTTCCCGATCCGAGTGGGTCGGACACCATTTCCCAACCGATTCGGTCGGGAAGCTTTTCCAACCCGCATCAGAATCGGCCCCTAGATGTCTGACTTATGCTAAGCATGTGAATCAACATGCCACAAACAGATACTTACAGGGTAAGAAATATTCACCATATATATTCAAAATAGATACACAAAAAACTACTATAAAAAGAAACAATTTAATACCAAAATATATCAATTAATTTAGGCAATAAATATAAATCTTTAAATCCCCCAAAAATACATTCACAAAAAATTCTATAAACATTAAAATAAATGTAAAAATAGAAACAAATTATATAAATATAAAAAACAAATACTATAAAATCTATTTAGCCACTATTAGAAAAAAGATTGTAGTCTAAGAATATAAAAGATACTATTTCCATTCCAGTTTGTGCATCAGTAGGGAAAGCGTTGGACTTCGAAAGGGTTAAAATCAGTCGCGGCTCCTGGAGGGAGTGCTGCGACGGGGCGGGGGAGGGGCAGGGTGGGGGGTAGTAAACCCCGGCATACGGCCGAACGGAGGTAAGTACATAAATAAAACGAATTACATTGCCCGCGCCGCATCGCCATTTGGCGTTGCAGCGCGCGCAATGTAATTAGTTTTATTGATTTATTTATCTACTTACCTCCGTTCGGCCGTATGCCGGGGTTTACTACCCCCCACCCTGCCCCTCCTCCGCCCCGCCCCACCGCCCCGCACCACTCCCTCCAGGAGCCGCGACTGGTTAAAATTACTATTCCCTCTCGAATCACCCCAAAAGTAGGGAAAGTGTTGGACTTCGAAGCAGTTACATTTACTATTCCCACTCCAATCTAACCAACAGCAGCGATAGTGTTGGACTTTGGAGGGGTGAAATTTACTATTCCTGCTCCAGTCTAATCAACAGTAGGGAAAGCGTTGAAGTTTGAGGAGGTTAAATTTACTGTTCCTACTCCGGTCAGGCCAACATTAGGGAAATTGTTTGTTCTTCAGAAGGTCTAAATATTAAATTGGAGTACATAAAAATAAATATATTTATTTATAAAATTTCTTTTTAACATAAGATTTAACAAAGGAATACAATTATAACATCAACTTCACTAGCTATAAAAAATACCTCAAATATAAATCATCACAAATCTATTTAATTTAAAATAATAAATACAAAATAATTAATTTTAAGTAACAAATGTCATCTCAGAAACAAATTCTCACAAACACCATTAAATAAAATAAATTAAATTAAATAAATTACATAAATTTATAATTGAATATAAAAATCTATATTTGTATTTTCTTACCAATCTACTCAGCCACACAAATAACACATTATCAAAAAATACATGTTTAATAAACATAAAAAACAAACTTACATACTGAAATAAATAATACATTACAACAGTTACACAATAATTAATGAAAAAGGTAATATACATAAGGAATATTCAAATAATAAATACCTTTTACAAACATGTTAAATTAAAAAACATTTAATTAAATTTAAGTGCTCACATAATCTCCTACAAACCCAGCAACCTACTGCTCAAATATAACTTAAATTAAATTATGTACATAATTAACACTCAATTAAATAATTAATTTAAAACGAATAATAGTTTCACATTTTTTAACTATTAATAAAATACCCACCATTTACCCCTACAAAGCCAACAACCCATTACTAATGTCCAAGTTAAATAAATAGGTAACAAACTATTTAAATAATCAACAATAAATTATATAATTAATTTAAAACAAATACCAATAAATCGTATTTGATTTTTATAACTTAATTGGCTTTCCATCATATACCCCTACAAGCTCAACAACCCACTATTAAAATATAACTTTCTACAACTAATAATGATACTAAATAAATTGTTATTAAATGTTTACATTTAAATATAATGCAAAACTACAATTGCATAATTAATAATCAATTAAAAATTAATAACCAATTAAAAATAAATCAACAATAAATTAAACTCCTTTATAATTTACTTAACTTCCCACCCTATACCCCTACAAACCCTACAACCCTGACTCTATAAATCACTAATAACATAAAAATAAAAAAATCACTTAAAATTACAAACTACATTTTTAATAAAAATGAATAACAATTATACCAACAATACTAACAACTAAAATTACTATAATAATTAAATTAATAAAAACCAGAACTATATTACTGAAAACTATATTAAAAGCAATATTCTTAAAAATATTACTTCCCAAAAAATCGATATTCTTGACAACAATATTCGAAACCACGAAATTTATGCCTCATGATATTTTCTTTCAGATATTTTTGAGTTATGATAATTTGAACTTGATATTTTGTCCCAACACCGGAGTATTGTCATTGTTGCGATCACTGATAAATTCTCTGTTTAGGGGTGAATATTCTGTGAAAGGTCTGCTCCTGTGTTTTCCTCTTCTGCTGCTATGAAAATATAAATTTCTCTGTTTTTGGCATTGGTTGCATACATCAGAGGATGGTCCAAGCCTTCTCTCAATCTTTCTAGTTAGTCCGGATTAGCCCCCTCCCCCCTCTATTGTCACTTACATTGTGGCTGGATCCAGCAAGTCGTTTCCAACGTTTATCGTATTAAGTCAGGTGCACTAGCAAGAAATTATTTTTTGAGGAGGTTAGTGTCTAACGCAAGGGACATCGTGTGGTCAATATATGTTTAAGGACCATGATTCCTGAACATTTGTAGGTTTTGGCTTGTCATACTAAGTAGGCTAAGATGGATTTGGTTGCATAAGTATTACATATCTGCCTCTTCGTAGCCTGTGTGCCCTTTGAAACGCTGGGGGCTAGGGGGATGTCTGAAGGTGGCCAGGCAGCCTTCTTCAATGGATGTTCTGCATGGCGGCTGCCATTAAGATGGTCTCAGGGAGGGGGGAGGATGGGACGGTGGGCGGGGTTATCTGCTTGAGAGAAGCGCGGTGTCAGGAAACGCAGCGAGAAGCATGTTGAGAGCGGGGGGCATAAAAGAGGAGAAGAGAAGGCAGAAGGGGACTGAAGGGGAGAGGGGTACAAGGAATAGTGCTTTCCATCAATATAGTGGCGATAGCAAAGGCAAGCACCAATGAAGAACAGCCAGGTCTGATGGAGAGGACGCTTTGCCTGCCCAGTTCTACAAGACGTTTTGGTCTGAGCCAACTCCACAGATCCCTCCGCCTTGGAGAGGTACTGCTCTGATATTTATTCTATGGTGAGGAATTTGCAGTTAGAAGTATCCATCAGAAGAACAAGTTGCTTCCCTTTGGTAATGCTTTATCTGGTTGATGCTATAACCACAGATTCATTATTGTCCGCCCTCCTCTCCATTTGTGGAGTGCCCTCTTTAAACATATAAAAGCCCAAGTTAGTACTCTGCACACTGTTACCAAAAGTTGTTTACCCTCCTGTCTTAAGGATGCAGGTAGGGAAAAGACAAGAAACTAACATCAGCACGTTGTTGACTGATAGAACGATTTTGACCAAAACAGAAAAATATATTAAAACTTGGATTGCCACTGATTTAGAACAATTGGGAACCAACAGTTTATTCCAGTCAACAGAATTATTAGGATTGTTTATTTATGTTATGTTATGTTATGTTACCTGAGTTTATATAGCGCACAGCTGCCCCAGCAAAGAGGCGTCCCGGCGCTGCCAGCGTCAGAAGGAACAGGGCTAAGAACACAACAAGTAGGCGTAAGGAATATACAGAAGACAAACAGGACTAAGCAGAAGGAAAAAGAAAAGTTTTAATTGCTTTCCTGAAGTCCACAATGCGATCCAAGCTACGAATCTGAAGAGGCAGGGAATTCCATAACTTGGCAGCTAAATAACGGAAAGATCGACCTCCGACCCGAAGGCGCTTCACACGGTGGACGATTACCAAATGCTGTCCCAAGGAGCGCAGCTGGCGAGTGGGGATATACAGGGCTAGCAAGTTAGCCAGAAGACTGGGCGAGGCAAGTTTCAGAATCTTAAAAGATAAGCAAAGAGCCTTGAATTGGATCCGCTTGGCCACGGGAAGCCAATGTAACCTCCGGATGGCCCCAGTAGAAGGACAGTTACGTGGGAGCCCTATCAGGACCCTGGCGGCAGCGTTTTGAACACGCTGCAATCGCAATATCTCAGCCTGATTAGCTCCCAACAGGAGCGAATTAGCATAATCCAGTCTGGATAGAATGGCTGATTGAACAATCAGTTGGCGCGTAGATGAATCAAAAAACTTCAGCAGGGGCCTCAGTCCCCGCAGGAGGCCAAAACAGGTACCCGCAACTCTTTTGGTATGTTCTTGAAAGCTAAGGGTAGCATCCATCCATACCCCCAAGTTTTTTACCACCAATTTAGGGGTGGGGGTACAACCAAGTACGTTAGGCCACCATTGTTCACTCCAGAGGCTCCTGTCCCTCCCCACCAACAGTAGCTCTGTTTTCATCGCATTCAACTGGAGACAGTTTAAAGTCATCCAGTCTGCTACAGCAGCCAGGCCGCTCCGAAACCTTGAAGCATCCTGAGTGGAACCATCGGACAGGGCCACCACCAGCTGTGTATCATCTGCATACGAGACCATGGTGAGGCCCATGTTCCTAGCCACCTTAGCAAGAGGCTGAACATAAAGATTAAACAATATGGGGCTCAATGCAGAGCCCTGTGGTACCCCCTGCCCGATGGAATGAGCCTGAGAAAGAAACGGGGGGGCCGAAACTCGAAAAGATCTCTCTGTCAGGAATGATCTAAACCATTCTAGTGCTAGGCCCACCACCCCAGCCTCCTCCAAACGCTGTAACAAAATTTATGTGAAACCGTGTCAAATGCGGCACTCAGATCAAGTAGAATCAGTGCCGCTGTATGACCGGAATCAAGAATGGTCCGCAGATGTTCTGTCACAGCCAGAAGAGCCGTCTCTGTACTGTGACCAGGGCGGAAACCATTTTGAGAAGGATCCAAGATGTTATTGGTAGTGAGATAATTCATTAAAATATTGTTGACATGGGCCTCAGCAATCTTAGCTACCCAAGGAAGGAGCGATATAGGCCGAAAGTTTTCCAGCTTTGCTGGGTCAAGTGAGGGTTTTTTAAGAATAGGGGATACCCTCGCCTGTTTCCACGGCACAGGGACCACAGCCGTAGTAAAAGAAGTATTAACAACATGGCACAGAGGTGCCAGGAAGAGAAAAACAGTGAATCCCTGAACTGGGCAGGTTTTAAAGGATCGGCCGGAGAGCCAGACTTAATTTTCCTGCTCAGTAAAGAAAACTCTTCCAGCGTTATACTGGGAATAGCTGCCAAAGAATGTAAAGGAGGGGGCTCATGACGAACGGCTGGAGGAGAAGACCCTTGCGCAAAGGACCGATAGATGGTATTCACTTTATCCACAAAAAACGTTGCCAAGTCTTCACACTGTTGCTCAGAGGTAATCATAGAAACAGAAGAGTTACTCCTTACTCTGAGGTCCTTAAAAATTTTAAAAATACATTTGGCCGGATTAGAGCTAAGCTTTATTTCATTGGCATATAAAGCTGCTCGAACCGTACAAATGGTTCTATGATAGTTTTTTTATAGCGGACAAATATCATTTCTTTGCCACAGAGTCATAGGGGCCGATTCCGATCTTGGCCGGTAGGGCTCCGAATCGGATTCGGCTTAACCGGATCCGATTCGGAGCCCTATTGCCCGACCGATTCGTACGCGCGTCCGGGCGAGCGAGTACGATGCGAAATCGCCGACCGACTCGTCCGGGCGTCCCGACCGCTCCGACCGACTCGTTCCCGGGTCTAACCGCACCGACTGACTCGCTCGGACTCGACTCGCACCGCGCAATGGAGACGTTCCCCGGCCGGGTGAGTACGATGCGCGCCGCGAGCAGTCCGACCGAGCCGCGCACTCCGGCTCGAAAGAGCAGTCGGAGCCATACTTTGGGGGTCCGTGTCGGACCCCCCTGTACGCGTAGCCGCGCGAGTTGCACACAGGGGGGACCCATGGGTCCCCCCTACCTGTGCGTGTACGGCGCGAGTCGTTTCGACGCGTACCCGCTGTAGGGGGCGCCCTTGTTCGCCTCGCACCCATTGAGTCAATGGGAGCCCGCGTACGCGTTGTACGACAGGCTCCCATTGACTTCAATGGGAGTCCGACCGACTCGAGTCCGATGGCATACGTGCGCATCGTACTCGTTCGGTCGGGCTGCACGGGTCCGATTCGGTCGGAAATCTCTCCGGGTCCGGCTCGGTCGGAGAGATTTCCGGCCCGAATCGGAATTGGCCCCATAGTCTTTATGTGATGGAAAATTAAAATATGGGATGGTCTTGCGAGAGCACCACAGTTCAGAGTGTTGCTGTCTTCTCCATAGTATCACTCAGATAAGAGGGTGGTAGCCACTGTCCCTCTGAAGAGTCTTGATGGGTGCCCTGCTGCTGTGAGGATCTCAGTCAAGAGCCAACACATTTTAGGGTCTTGGTCAGAATCCTTCAAACTCTGGGGTTCTGTGAGGGTCCCTCAAAAATCAAAGTCTGAGTTAGAGCAGACTTAAAATGAGTAACAGACCTTGTGCCATATGGTTATACTCACTGGCCCTAGGTGGCCTTCTGATGTTTGGAAATAATCGTGCCTGTGTCTGCTTTTTCGAATACGGAGGATTCTCTAAAATATTTTCTAACTCATCTGTTAGCTACAAGGGTGCAGGATTAAACATCAGATAGCTACTGGATGGAGGAGCTGTGTGCATGTGTAAGTAACAATACTAATTGCTAAGTCATATGACGAACAGGGAGTATACATATGACTGGAACTCGTTTTAGTGACAGTTCAGTACCTGGCTCGTTTGAACAGCAGCATTAAACATGAAACCTAAAATAATGAAAAAATCAATATTGGAAAAATAGAGAATGTTCACAAAAGGAGACATTACAAAGACTTTGAGGTGTGTAGTTTGCTTTTTTAAAAAGCAAATATTTCACCAGAGTTCCCCATAACATATGAATTTATTGTTTATTTGTATAGGTATAGTATCTGCCAATGTATTCGTTCTTTACTATTGTTATGCTATGTTACTGGTCTTTTTTTCTATTATTTTCTCCATTAATAACTGCATGTAGTTGATGTGAATATTGCTAGTTTGTGACTCTTGCTAAAATTGCCGCATGCTGCTGATACAAAGGAAATGTGCACTTTGACTATGTTAAAATTCATTTTGTGTTAGTTGAAATCCCATGTCCTGTTAGAAAAAAGTTCAGTTGAATGTTGTCAAAGAAAAAAGGAAAGATGTATTTTACATCTAAGTACATTTATTTCTCATAATGTTTTTAAATTGATATTGGGTTATGCTGTTTGGTAGATGACCTGACGAACAGGAAATATTAATGTAGTTGAGTAGCTGTTATTTTAAATGCATTGCATTGATATTAAACTTTCAAATGTATTTTAACAGAAAGAGACTTTGATCTGATGAAAACTAATATGTTACTGCTAATTACTAATGAATTTTAGTTGGCATTGATGGGTTTATAATTAATACAAACACATTAGGTATTATACACACAGACTTGTATTCATTATACACACTGATTTGTACTCATTACATTTTTTCAGCCACAAGTTTGGGAAGAAGGTTTCATACATGAATTACTTAAGTGACTTAAGAGACCATCTCAAATATGACCAGCTTAATATCCCTGAAGAAGTTAAAAGGTAGGTGTTGAGCTGAATTTTTGTAAGGGTTGTATCATAGTAGGCATCATATTATTTTCTTTACATAAAAATGTTTTGTTCCTCGTATAGATTACAATCCGGGTTTGGTGGTATCTGAAAATCCTCTACTTTCTGGAGGAAACTCTAAATATGGAATGGAATCCACCTGCTGAATTTCGTCCACAGTTCTATTCCACTAATGGAGGAAATTAAGCTAATGTAGTCGAGTCTGTATTTAGAGTTTCTGCCAGAAATTGGTGGTTTTTCAGTTACCACTGAACTCCAAGTCAGGGTATTGAGAATTTACTTTTAATTGGCTTCATAGGCAAACATTCAGACACATTTTTGAAAAATGTATGTTAACTTTTGCAAACCATGACCGTTTGAGGATTATCCTCGCATGATTTCAACACCTTGAACTCCCTGTTTTTTAATGTTTTTTCTCTTTTACAACTTGAACTGCGATGTACCTTGCTATGGTACTTGGCGTTATTAGTTGCTTACAGTGTTGCGGGGATTCTGCACCTACACAGAACTATGCGCAGGAAAACATGACCTCAGTTTATAGGGGTTTACCAACCTACCACCTTAGTGCCCAAAATCCCAAAACCGACTAGCTATAGTGTCTCATTCGTTCGCCTCCAAAATCGCGAAGCCACAAATGATTAGACAACCCAGAACACAACACTCCCGACTCTCTCGGGAATTGCGGTAGCAAGACATACCCTTTCGCTCGCTCACTCGTACTTGTCCACAGATAAGAATTGGCTGAGTCACTGTAATAGTTCAAAATGTTTATTTTAACTATCGTGCTCTATAATACAGTATATGAGCCACTACCAGCAGCAAAATGCATAAACTCAGAACAATTAGCATTGTTACAATTCCATAGGTACAAAGGGGGATGTCATTATATGAAGACAGTGGAAAAAGGACTATAAGGCCTAACCACCCTCCCCTTGACTGGAAGAAGTTTATTATAAAAAAGAAGACCTCTGGGTTTTGTCAGCAGACCCCATACCTTAAAGCCTAGATGTAAGGTTTACATCATAGGAACAGCATAGCTCTTCCCCATGGAAAGGGCTCTCTCCAAGTGTGTCTCAGAACAACATGCATTCCCGTAATATCAAAGCACGAGTCTCCAGCAGTGCAGCTGTGTTTAGCATGTTATGTCTAGGTGCTAGGGACTGACCAGAACAGAATAACAAGGGGCATTGTTTATCGACCTTGCACATCGTGTTCAGACTAAACTCCAGGAACTTAGCAGAGAACGCGAAAGGCAGACAGTTCTCATGTGAAAGGCATAAATAGAGTCTTGCAAAATAAAGTCATGTAGTAACGTGCGCAAAAGCAGCATCATGGCAGCAAAGCTCATGCTAACTTAGCAATGTCTAGAAGGACCCTAGTGGCCATATAACACCCTCCCCCTGGTAAGGTCATAGGACATAGACAAAGGACCAAAACAGAGTTCAAAAGCCAAGCAGAGTTCAAAGGCGCCTGAAAAAACCAAATCGGAAAAAAAAAAAAAAATCTTTATTTTGTTTATTATAGGATATATGTTTGTAGAGCGCTCGATTGCCATGGCGTCTTAGCGCTGGTGTATGTGTAAGGGAGTACAGCCTGTATTACCAGGGGGACTAGGTGGAGGTAAACAGCCATGTTTTCAAATCCTTCCTAAAGAGCTGCCGATTAGATTGAAATCTCATGGCCACTGCCATTTTGTTCCATAGCTTTGCCGCACAGTTCGATAAAGTCCTGCCACCCCATCTTGCCCGCCTAATTTTAGCAGTCTGGATAAGGCCCAAATTTGCGGATCTAAGAGCTCGAGAGGGTGTGTAAGGTAGGAACATTTTTGGGATATCCTCGGCACCACCACCGTAAAGTGCCTTGTGCACCAGGCATAAGGCCTTGAATTCCACGCGCTGCTGGATAGGAAGCCAGTGCAGTGACTTAATTCCTGCCGAGGTCGATTGTCCTTTAGGTATGTTTAAAAGCAGTCGTGCTGCAGCATTCTGTAGAGACTGCAGTTTCCTCATCTGGGCCTTGTCAATGCCCAGAAAAAGGGCATTGCAGTAATCCAGTTTGGACAGGAAGAGAGCCACCACCACCGTCTTTTGTAGTTCTTGTGAGATAAATGGAAAAAAAATTCTCAAGGTTTTTAATAAAAAGAAGCAAGAGGAAGTGAGACTGTTAACTTGGGCAGAAAATTCAGCTGGTCATCGAAGATGACTCCGAGGTTCCTGACCTTAGAAACAGGGCACGGACATTCCCCAGCCTCAGCCGGCCACCAGGAGTCGTTCCACAGGGATCAGCCCTGGCCAAACTCTATCACCTCTGTTTTATCGGTGTTGATTTTCAGGAAGCTATGGTTCATCCAGGTCATGATCTCAGTGAGACATGCATGAAAACTGACGGCTGTGGCCTCAGGCTGATTGGATATAGAGATCACGAGCTGAGAGTCATCAGCATAGGAGACCAGGGCAAATCCATGCCTCCTGATGAGTCTGGCCAACGGAGTGACGTAGATATTAAACATCGTCGGGGATAGGGCCGATCCCTGTGGGACCCCACATGGAAGATGGAAACTGTCCGATTGCAGACCATCCCAATACAGACTCTGCTCCCTAGCCTCCAGGAGAGAGGAGAGGAGGGCCAAAGCAGTGTCCTCGACCCCCACATCCTTTAGCCGCTGCACTAACACTGTGTGATTCACGGTGTCAAATGCTGCTGATAGGTCTAGGAGTACGAGGACCGCTCTGCCCCCTCCGTCCACTATTCTCCGGATCTCTTCTGTTGCAGTAATCAGGGCTGATTCGGTAGAATGACAAGACCGAAAACCATGCTGCGTAGAGTCCAGCAGATTGTTGGCATCTAGATAGTCAGTTAGCACCTTGTTAACTGACTTCTCCAGAATTTTAGCTACTATCGGCAGGCCAGCAATTGGGCGATAGTTCTTAGGTTCAGTAGGGTCCAGGGTCGGCTTTTTTAGAATTGGCCTGATAGCTACTCTTTTCCAGGCTACTGGATAATTACCCGATTCCAAAACTTGATTAACAAGAGGGGTAAGCTTATCACAGATCTTCCTAGCGGCCAGGTGCATAGTGGCTGGAGGGCAGGGGTCTTTGGGTGAGCTGGATTTTATAGAGAGGAGAAGTTTTTGTACCTCATCATTTGTGAGTGTCTGGAAGCAGGATAGTCTGCAATGGGCTTATCCGACAACACCAGGCAGTTGGCATTGATTATCCGGAGTTCCCCAAGTGTTCAAAAGGTCATTATAGATCACTTGCACCTTATTCTGAAAGTATAACGCCAATTTATTACACATGGCTTGATCTGGTTTAAATGTGTTGTCCTGCTGCGGTTTAGCCAGCAGTTTAACAGATTTGAAAAGTTCCTTAGCGGAATTTCCAGCTTCCTCAATCTTAGTTGTAAAAAATAGCTTCTTAGCAGCAATAATTGCTTCCTTATTCTGTTGCAGAGCTAGATTATAGATTGCTTTCTTTTCATTACTATAGTCTTGTCTCCAAAGACGTTCAGCTCTCCTACAGTTTACTTTTAGGCACTTAAGCTCAGGGCCATACCAAGGTGACGACGTCTTAGATCTTTTTATCGCCACCAGTTTTTCGGGCGCAACACAGTTGGCCGCTGCCAGGAGCCAGTCATTGAACTGGGACGCTGCTACGTTATTGTCCTTCGCTAGCGGGGTGGAGAGGTGACCAAGGGCCGATTCTAGGTCATTACCTTGAACCTTGTTCCAACGTCGGATTTTTACCTTGGATGGCTTAGTTTGAGTACAATAATTGGGCAGCAAAACCTTGATGTTGAAATGGACGGCCTTATGGTCTGTCCATGGAAGAGTTGATATTTTAGTCAGATTAATGTCAGAATTGTTAGAAAAAATGCCATCCAGAGTATGGCCCGCCAGGTGGGTGGGTTCGGTTACTAGTTGGTTTAAGTTAAATGCTGCTAGATTATCTAGCAGTCTAACTGTATCCGAATTGTTCATTAATTCCAGGTGATACTTAAAATCACCCAGAATAGTGAGGGATTGGGAGTCTGTATAGGACTCCAGAAGCATCAAGTAAAGGTGTGGCGTCTCCGGGAAAATGTTATGATGAAGGAGGTGGTAAATCCATCAAAGTACGTGAACTTAAGAATGCAATTCCCTCCAAAAGAGCATCTCTATCGTTAGTAGAAAAAAGGGATGCCATCCAAACAAGTAAGTCGAAGGAACAAACTTGCTCCTCGTAATCTGATGCTTCCAAAAGCATAACTGGACAACTTGCGTGATAGTCGATGAAACTCTGATGCAAGAGGTTCTGCGCAGCCGCACAGATATCCCATTCAGCCAATACTCCAAGTGCTGCTGCACGCGCCATACAGCCACCCCCAGAACAAGCCTGGTCATCGGCCTCTAAGGGACCCATTAACTGGATAAAATCCGGGACTGGACATGACGTATTGGAGAGGCATAAATCCATAGCCCAATAGAAGGGGCACCGTCGACAGTAGAAAACTGGTTGCCCGCAAGTAAAGTAGGCAAAGCGAAAAGTTAATCCATAACTCACGCCAAGCGTTGCTAATGGCAGGCATCCAAAAATTTGTTGCATTCGATCACGGTACAGTTGCAATTGGCCTGGTCTGTGCATTACCACAAGATGAGCAGCCATTGCGCAGCAGGAACAGAAGAAGCAGGATTCCACCAGCTAACACCAGTAATAAAGGGAATCCTCCGAAGACGCTGGAAAAAATAGAATGAATAAAAGCCGGTATTACTCCAAATATCATCTGAAAAGAAGTCACAAGGCCGGCTCCCACCTGTTTAAAGAAATGTGCAAGGCCTTTAGTGTCAGACGCATTAAATATTTGGTGTATAAGCTCCCCAAAGTGGAGTGGGCGGTTAGTGTTCAGAAGTGACTGAATCTCACTAGATGTTCTACCCACCTGTAACTCGAGGTCTCTCAAGCTGAAGTGAGAGCCACTTCTTGTTGGAACAGTAGCGCTTTGAGCCTGCTCAATTTGTTGAAATCTGTTTTCAAAGTCGGAATGGATGTCAAATGGAACTATCTGCATTCCCATGCGGGGGCGGAAAAAGCACATTGCTACAACAAGTAACGCGTTGTGAAACAGTTACTAAATACGGGACTCCTGCCCGTAAACCACAGCAGTCTTGGTTGTTCAAAATAAGATAGCTGCCGTTAGTAAGCAGGGTGAAAGCGGGAATTATTGATGGTACTGGAGTTCCTTTCAAGAAACAAGCAAGATTAGGCGCTGATACATTACATGCGCCGTGCAATTTAACGTGTTTACAAACTAGGGAATGTCCTACTGTGGAATCGCAGTCCTCCCCTGTTAGGAAGACCTCCTTATCTTCCCGTTGACATCTGTAAGTGAAAGGTAGGGACCATAATTCATGCAAAAATGCACTACCTAGGGGTTCAAAGCGGCCAATTGGAAAATGTTGCATGCAAGATTTAAATTGAAACAGTGAGAATGGGAGAGAAATAACCCCATGAATTGACCAAACCGCTGAGTCCGTCTCCGCCACAGAGAATGGCAAGGGCTCCAATTGTTCAATGTGCAATAGCGTGTATGTAGCATCTTTCATGGACATAAAACGCTGTTTATCAGTGAGATTAAATGGTAAAAACAGAGCAGAAGCATTCAAATAATCCCAAGGGACCTTTCCCATTTTAAGGGTCTGTATCGTCCCTGCAAACTGCATAACTGATCGTAATTGATTTTGACCATGATATAACACAGATACATCATTCTGAACAATGTCAATAACAGAGGAAACAATGTTATCCAATGTATAAATGCGTGAAGAAAGTGTATTGATGCTATTGTCGACCACGGCAAGGACTTTTTCTAAATTTGCTTGATCAATTTGGCGCAGACGAAAGGCTGCCTCCATCTGCGAAAGTTTCCAAATTTGATTGTAAGCTGCATATATAAATCTCTTAGATCTGGGAACCCTGGGTCCTCAGATAAAATCAGCCAAATTGTAGTCACTCGACAAGAGCGACAGGTGTTGTTTCACTGATGATAGGGTGGAATGTTCCAACCATTGTTTGCATAATTTACCCACCGAATATGTGGTGACCGAATGTGAACGTGGATAACGAGGGTCCGGTCTAGTTTGTGTGAAATCAGGTGTTACATTATAAAAACGCAACTGACATGCATTCGAATTTGTTTGCCACACCAACCAACCGGATGAATCAATTTCTGAGACATTAAAAGTGTCATTTTGAAACAAAGCCCGCAATGCATTGATAGTATAATTCGTTCGAGCACGCCAATTGTCATATTCCGCTAAAGACGGAATGGATGGGATATTCAAATTTTTTATAGTTGCCAAGCCAAAGCACGTGGTTTGGTACACTGTATCATTTAAAAATAACATTTGAGCCGGGATTAGGCAAGCACGATGCAGAGCCTCAGTTCCCTGAACCTGCCAAGGCTTTGTTCCCCAGATTGATTATAAATCAATGGTCTCTTTCCAGCGATCATAACCCTGGGTGGCCAATTTAGTCCTAAAAGAGTTGGAATAAATCAATTTAGTGTGGGTCAGGATAAATTTGGATTGAGATGACAATTGTAGTTTAAAGAAATAGGATTCCGGATTGGACATGTCATAATCTGTAAAATATGTGAACTTATTTCTAAGAATTTTCGAACTCCCTTTTATGGAAGTAGGACAATGTTCCCATTGAGTGTTATTAAAAACCGGTCTTAAAGTGTTTGTCTTATGCAAAAAATGATGCCCTTAGTGTTGATAACAGAAGAGATCAGCATAATTGGCAGAATTTAAATACAAATCTTCAGCATCAAAAGCAGCATAATATTTTAAATCAGAAAACAATGATTGTACTGCTTGCACATCCCAATCATCAGAATGTATGTCCGGTGTTAGCACATCCCCTGAGACGCGGCAATGCTGAAATGTTCACAAGAGTCTGATCACGTTTCATGATGTGGGACAATGTGTGTGGGGCCAGAATCCCATCGACTAAGTTCACAGCAGAGCGTTCTGGCAAATAATGACCATTGATGAGCAAGAAGAACACTGTTACAAATCCAATCGACATGAGGAGGAAAAGTAGGATAAGCACCAACTAAATGTAGGTCCATGGGGGTACCAGGTACGTCTTTTTGAACCAAGAGATGAAAATACGTAATTTAGTTGGTGGAACTGCCAAACTAGAAGACGAGGAGAATGAGTCATAAGAGAAGCTGGCATGGTCCCCAAAATACCCGTTTTCACCCCTCGGTATTAAAGGTGGGTGAGAGGTATCAGCATGATGTTGACGAGGATTGCTCAGGACTTCCCTTTGGGACTCATCTGTGGGATACGTATACTCGACATCTGTGGTGGAAGAGGCTGGAGGCAAAACAGGTGAAAGGTCAACAGCAGTTTCCATCTCAGCCTCACTGGTACAGGCTTTAGTCGTAGAGGTTTAGGCGACCGGATTCAAAGAGATAGCGTTGCACGAAACTGCAGGTGTGACACTATTCAGAATCGGCCAGACGGTGTAACTTGACATTGTCCACTGAGATGTATCTGTTGTCTTTGCGACCAGGTAAAGGTGGTAAAATGACTGTACTAGTACCCTTCAATCCAAGTACTGGAACTGGTGCACAATATGAGGGACCAATTTCTTTTTTGTTCTCAAGCTTTTCTCGTACCAGATCTCCAATCTTGGGAAGCCAGCCGGCAACCGGAATCAGCAGTGCTGCATCATTGGAAGAGGGTGAATGTTCAGTTGCGTAGCTGTCACGGGTCTTTTGTAGATCCTGTAACACAGTAGAATGATTATCTACGTCAAAGGTTGCGGCTGCCGCCACAACGTCTAGACCATAAAGGTCTGGCACAAACATTTTAATGCCAAAGAGCATTTCGTATGGGGTCCGCCCACCCAGAGATCTTCTAGGGAGATTATTGAGTGCACGTTGAACACCATACAAGTGGGCCTGCCAGTTCCTGCCAGTACCTAAGACTCTAGCTGTCAAGGATTGCTGTAAGTCACGGTTCTTCCACTTCTCAGTTGAATTGCCCTCAGGCCTGTATGGAGACGAAAACTGCACCAGCACCCCCATTGACTTCATCGCATCCTTGTACGCCTTAGAGGCGAATGCTGGACCTTGGTCAGAGTGGAAGGTGCCACAGGCAAACATCCCGACAAAGACACGCAAATCCCTGATGACATTACGAGCGTCAGCACTGCGTTGTGGCCAAACCCAAAGGAATCTAGTGCACGAATCAACTGCAAATAAAATGTATTTATATGCAGTATCAGAAGAGAACGGACCGCAGTGATCAAGATATACACAGCCAAATGGTTGATTAGAAATACATAGCTGTGTTTGTGGTGGGCGCGACACCGTAGAAGGTTTGATTTGTTGACAAATGTCACAAGAAAGCACATAATTACGGGTTTGTTTATATAAACCATGCCACCAATAACGTTGCTGTAAAATCGAGACCGTCGCAGACACTCCGGCATGTGCAGAAGCCATGCCCTCGTGTGCGGCCCTGATCAAAGCAAGTCTGCGGTCCAAGTTGGAAATCGGCCGATCCCAACAGATGGAATAGAAGCATAAGAAACTTGTTCGGGAGAAATATGATAAGAGTATTTCGAAGGGAAACCCTGAGGATAAGCAGTTCCTTCCCTTGTAGCAGCTACCGCTGCCAGAATATCATTATCTATTTTAGTCATGGACCTTGTAACTGCTGCTACGGAACACGTGGCTACTGCAGATTTGGCTGCTTCATCAGCCAAAGAATTACCAAGAGCATGTGCTCCCACACGCTG
Organism: Calotriton arnoldi; assembly: GCA_963921515.1. Lineage (NCBI taxonomy): Eukaryota > Metazoa > Chordata > Amphibia > Caudata > Salamandridae > Calotriton > Calotriton arnoldi. The sequence continues at coordinate 50,828 of CAWUFW010014143.1, forward strand.
ATGGGCAAGAGTATGTATAACGTGTGATGGGCAGATGTTGTTTAAGGTCTGCCACTCGAACCCAAAGCATCTTATGCTTAATTGCGCTCCCTTTAAAGTCTCAATAGTCATTTCAAGTCCAAAAGAATACGTTGTCATTAAAAGTCTGAACACAGTAGTAAGAATCGCACACAATAAGAGTATTCACATTAGGATCTGCAAACTCGAGAGCAAGAACAAGAGCACGCAGCTCCGCCAATTGTGCCGTACAGTCCCCAAGCGCTTGTGTATGCACTATGGAAGACTTAAGCTCTCCATTGACAATGGAACCAGCAACAATTGCTCAAGCCGCACAATAAGCGTGTTTGGAGCTGGTGGCCGGTTGAGCCGAGCCATCGGTGTAAATGATACATTTGTACTCATGTAAAGGAAGCAATGACAACGGAGGAGGAGGAACATGTTCATACTGTAGAAACTCCTGTGTCTGAAGTGCAGGGTCAAAGATAAACGTGACATCAGATGATGTCAAAGACGTAGCCCATTGTATCCAACGGGGATGTAATGCCTTAGAGTTGGGTACACTTGCCTTAGTCACGGCCTCCAAAGCAGGGAAGGGCGTGACCATAAGAATGCGTTTACCTTGCGCCAGCGAGCGCTCTTTCAGAATCGCCATTTGGACCGCCGTTAAAAAATTATCAACATTGGAAAAGCGCATTTCAGCTGCAGTGTACAAATGTGATTTGTATGCTATAGGTACTGTGTCCCCCTCATTGATCATCAAGTAAGTGAAACCCACCTTCCCTGGTACTATACGTATCACCAGGTTCGTGGTGTTATCACGCGTCAACAAGTAGTCAGTTGCAAGCATGTCAGATTGCAAAGATTGTAGGATAGAGGTTTGTTCCGGAAGCCAGCTGGCAGAAGAATATGTTGGTTGTATCAACTCATAAAGCGGCTTGATACGCTGGGCATAATCGGGAATGTATGTCCTCCCGAAATTCAAAAATCCCAGCAAGGACTGAAGTTTTTTCAGTGTAGAAGGGGGTTGCAATCGTGCACATTTCTCCAGGAAATGGGGGGCTAACCCCTTTCCTTCATTATTGAGCTCATAGCCCAAAAAGAGTACCGCCAAATGAGCGATGTGTGATTTTGCAAAATTGAATTTATATCCATAGTCGGCAAACGCTGAAATGTTGCGGTCGACTCGGACAAGATGCGGCAGAAGCTCATCGTCCGTTAGATAAATGTCATCCACGTACGAGAACGCATCGGGATCTATGTCGTGTAACAAAGACACAACTAGCGCAGTGAATGCCCTGGGGCTGTTCTTATACCCCATAGGCAAGCGTGTCAATTTTTTCTGATTTCCGACGGCAGTGAATGCTGTCAAGTCACGGCTCTCAGCCAGATTGTGACTGTAAAAACCATTGGATATGTCCAGTGTAGTTTTGTATTTTTTACGAACAAGGTTGTTCACCAGCGCAGAGCTGTGTGTGTTTTGCACCGCAAACGTGCGACAATGACTATTCACATTTCGGTAATCCAACACAATGCGATATGAACCGTCAGGTTTTGATACCGTAAAACCTAGACCTCCGACCCTCGGTCTAGGTCCACTCTCTCCCCACTGCTCCGCTGTGCCATCTCTTGCCTCCAGACCCCGACCTCCTCCTTGGGAGGTTCGAGGCTGCTGCCTGCTCCTGCGCCTGCTGCCCGCTCCAACTGGGACCAGACTGCCTCCAACCACCGTAACCTTTCTCAGACGTTTTTTTTCTTAATTTTTTCCCTGTTGTGCCACTGTTATTGTGCCCATCTGTGTCTTGCTCTAATTCCACCACTGTTTTTATTTTCTCGTGCCTGCCTGCCTGTTCCTTTTGCCTTTCGCCGCTGCTGCCCCTGTGGCCCCTCCCCCCCGGAATTCCCCCCCCCGGAATTTCCCCCCAGAATTCCTCTGCTCCCGCCTCCCAGCCTCTCCTCCCTCCCACCTTCCCTACTTAATGGCGGCCGCTGCGCGGTTGAGCCGCCGGCGCGCCAAACGCAAGCCCGTCTGCGCCCGTCCGCGACCTGACCGCGGCCAGCGCCAGGAACCCTGGACCTCCCACTACCCATCGCTATGACACCACCACCCTCCTCGCACTCAACCTTGGAAGACTTAGAGAATGCCAACAGGCCTCGCCGAACACGACCCACGGCCAGTTCTCCTGCCTCCACTGCCGCCAGACCCTCACCGCCACCCCGGCCTCCAACACCGCCGACGCCAGCACCGTCGACACCCTAAAATGCATCCTCCTCAACGTACGCTCCGTACACAAACACGCCATGGAAATCTGGAACCTACTCGACTCTCTTTCGCCCAACATCGCCTTCTTCACAGAGACCTGGACCAACGCATCCTCCGCCCCCGACATCAGCACCGCCATCCCAGACGGATACAAGATCCAGAGGAAAGACCGCCCCAACCACCCAGGAGGGGGCCTCGCCATCGCCCACAAGATCACCCTCCGCCTCACCACCTCCAGCGAAACCTTCCCCTCCGCCGAACACCTGCACTTCAAGATCCAGACCACCCCCAAAGCCACACTCCGAGGAACCCTCGTCTACAGACCCCCCGGCCCCCGAACACCCTTCGCCACCACCATCACCGACTTCATCGCACCCCACGCGATCGCCTCAACAAACTACATACTCATTGGAGACCTGAACTTCCACCTCGACGACCCCAACTCCACTATCCTTCGTGACAACCTCGCCAGCATCTGACTTAAACAACTCGTCAACACACCGACCCACAGAGCAGGACACACCCTTGACCCCATCTTCGCGGCAGGAAACAGCGTCCATTTCAGCCACACAACGCAGCCGCCATGGACCGACCACCACTGCGTACACTTTGCCATCAACAAACCCAAGGCACCCAAACCAGCCCCACGCCCACCACGAAGGAACTGGAGCAAGGTTACCGACGAGCAACTTAATTCCACCCCCACCCGAGACAACCACACCTGGGCACCCGACGCAAACAGCGCAAACGACGCATCCAGAGAACTCCACACCTGGATCTCCAACTGCGCAGATGAGCTCGCCCCGCTACGCAACCCCGATAGACAACGCCCCAGGAAAGCCGCCTGGTTCACAACCGCTCTCCAAGAAGTCAGACGCACCTGCAGTCGCCTGGAGAAGAACAGGAGGAACACCAAGACAACCGAAAACCACACCACCTACAAGGACGCCATGACGGACTACCACAACCAGATCAGAGCCACCAAAAGGAACTTCATCCACAATAAAATCCTGGCCAACTCCACCAACTCCAAGGAACTTTTCAGTGTCATTCAAGAATTCACCAACCCACGCAGCGAAGCCACAAACATCACCCCATCCCAAGACCTCTGCGACAAGCTTGGAACCTATTTCCACCTCAAGATCAAAAACCTCTCACGACAACTTCATCGACCATCCACCAGGAGCCACAGACGGCCCCCCGCCCCCAGAAACACCAGCCAGCCCACCATCTCCAACTGGACACCGATCACGGCCGAAGATACCGCCTCGACCATGAAAAGTATCCACTCGGGGCCCCCACCGACCCCTGCCCCCTCACATCTACCACAGAGCCGTGGCCGCCATCGCACCCAAACTACAACGCACCATCAACACCACCTTCAAAACAGGCACCTTCCCAGACGACTGGAAGCGCGCCGAAGTCAGACCCCTGCTCAGGAAGCCCACAGCTGACCCCACCGACCTCAAGAACTATCGGCCCATCTCGCTTCTCCCCTTCGCAGCCAAAGTTGCAGAGAAAACAGTCAACAGGAAACTGACACGATTCATTGAAGAGAACGCCGTCCTCGACCCGAGCCCAATCCAGATTCCGAAGCAACCACAGCACAGAGACCACCCTACTCGCCGCCACAGACGACATCTGCACCCTCCTGGACCAAGGCCACTCCGCAGCCCTCATCCTACTCGACCTATCAGCGGCCTTCGACACCGTCTCCCATCGCACACTAGTCGTCAGACTACACGACGCATGAGCATACAAGGAACAGCCCTGGACTGGATCCGATCATTCCTCACCGGAAGAAGCCAAAGGATCAGACTCCCACCCTTCCTCTCCGACCCCACGAAAATCACCTGCGGAGTCCCACAGGGTTCGTCACTGAGCACCACCCTCTTCAACATTTACATGGCCCCCCTCGCAGCCATCGTCCGACAACACGGCCTCAACATCGTATCCTACGCCGACGACACCCAGCTCATCCTCTCCCTCACCAAAGACTCCACCACTGCCAAACTCAACTTCCAGAAAGGAATGCAAGACGTCGCAGTCTGGATGACCAACAGCTGCCTGAAGCTCAACGCCGAGAAGACAGAAGTCCTCGTCCTCAGTCCCACCCCTTCTTCATGGGACAGCACCTGGTGGCCGACTGCCCTCGGAAGCCCACCTACCCCCTCAGACCACGCCAAGAACCTCGGCATCGTACTCAACTCATCACTCTCCATGAACCGACAGGTCAATACCGTCACCTCCAGCTGCTTCAACACCCCCCGCATCCTCCGCAAGACCTTCAAGTGGATCCCCCCTGAGTCAAGGAAGACAGTCACCCACGCACTCATCACCAGCAGACTGGACTAATGAAACGCACTCTACGCCGGCATCAACAAGTCCCTACTCCGCAAACTCCAGACAGTACAGAACACCGCCGCCAGACTCGTCCTCGGTATCCCCCGACACGAACACATCAGCCAACACCTACGAAGTCTCCACTGGCTCCCCGTGGAGAAAAGAGTCACTTTCAAAAGCCTCACTCACGCCTACAAATGCCTACACAACAACAGACCCAAATTCCTCAACGACAGAATCAACTTCCACGTACCCAAAAGAAACCTCCGATCTTCCAACCTCGCACTGGCCGAAACCCTGTGCATCCACAGAGCCAGAGCAGGCGGAAGATCCTTCTCTCACATTGCAGCCAAGACCTTGAGCAGAGCTACCGGCAGACATCAGACGTGCCCCCTCCCTGAACACCTTCAGGAAGACCCTCAAGACCTGGCTCTTCGGCTAAACAGATCTGCGGACCCCCCCCTCAGCGCCTTGAGACCCTCACGGGTGAGTAGCGCGCTTACAAATCCCTGATTGATTGATTGATTGATTGTAAAGAGGTTTATTCATCAGCGATGTACACGATTCAATCACTCCCTGATATTCTAACTGCGTTAGAATGTCACAAACATGCGCCTTAGCTTCGCGTTTGATTGGATATTGCGGTTGTGGCTGTGGTATAGACCCTAAAGGTTTTTCATGAGCCGGTGAATCCATATCCCAGCCTACCTGATTACGGTACACCGCTGGGGCTAGGGCCAAAGCCCACTCAGCTGCTAAAGCCTTTGCATGCTCCTCAGCGACGTAACGCGAAAAACTCGGAAGTATCACGTCCTCCCCTTTAGAAGCGGCTAACACAAATGGTGGAGGCCAATCTGCCTCTGCTAACAAAATGTCATATGAAGAGGTGAGATTTTCCCAGAAAATAGCTTTGATTGGACGCTGCACATCACCTTCAATTTGGAAAATAATCTCATAGAGTCTATCCGGGGGGGGCAACCCGGATATCTGCTGTTTCTACTGTTATGAATGTATCAGTTGCTGTCGCCTCCAGACAGGGACGCAGTGCCTCCCGCACTATGGTAACCTCCGCTGCGCTGTCGAGCAGAGTCACTGCCCATGTCCAGTCCAGTAGTCGCGTTCTCACCGTCTGAGGCATACCTCGCTGTTAAAGCGGCAACTTCTTCTGATACGGGGGTCGAAAACAAGGGAGGTCCTCTTGTTTGGCTTTAACGTCAAACAGTCGAGGCTGATCTCGTCCCTGTTGATTAGTTGGACCTTTGCCACGATCCTGGCGCTTATCAGGGACTTGAAATCTATCAGGAGTCTTAATTTTCGTGCGGTCGCGCAAATCATAAGTACGCTCAGAAGACTCGGGTGTCGGTGAACCAGCACGCGAACCTTGCTTCTGCTGTTGCTGCCCCTGTTTTTTGTTTTTCCAGTTCTTTTTAGGAAAGAACGGGCGCCCGTCTTTATCAGGTTGGGCCTTTTGTGTTTGAGATTGCGTCTGCGTTTGAGTAAAAGGCTTAACTCCCAGACTATTGCGGCCAATAGTTTTATATGCCTTTGCAATAATCTTCGGTAATTCGCGTGGCTTATCTGTGTCTGCGACAGCCTCCAAGCGGTTAGCCACTTGTAAGCTCACAGCATCACCCTTGACATTAGCAAGGATCATATCAGGAACCACGTCGAACACCCCCACCAATCTCATCCCTAATTCCAGAGCTGCCTCGGCCCCGTGTTCATCCTGAACACTTTTATCACGGAAGGGAGTGCGGTCATGGAGGGAGTGCCGAAACAGTTCGAATATACCGCTGCAAACACCTTGCCCCAGGTGTTACAATCAGCCAATTCGGGAATCAAGTCTTTAGGCAAACTTATGGATCCTGTGTTTCTCCACAGGAGTGGTATTTGGAAAAACGGCTTCGATTTGTCCAAATTTCTCAGCAAGCCAACAAGGTAACTCATCCTTATTTTGTGGATGCTTTCCCATTACGGAAGTAACCATAAGAGGACTGATGGTTACACCACCAGGTCCAGCTGGTTGCGCAGCAACGCCAGGTGGACCCACCTGAAAGTTGTGCGACATGAACTGTATGACAGCTCCATGTACACGTATCAAAGAAGTATGTAATACGCGGAGCTCTGCAATCGTTGCAGTTGTTAAGTAACGCGGGTGTGGGGTGTACCCAGCCAAAACGTGCCATGTGGCCCCCTCTATCGATAAAGGGCCTAAACGGACCGGTGTTATTGGGTGAGGAAGGGCGACATTAAACTAAATTTGGTGTTGCCAAGCTGTGAGCGGAACCTCAAGAGTTCTATACCGACCATATACCCGCGGAATCGCGGTGGCAGTTTACTCGTGAAACAAATTGTCTGTTCCATCGACTGCCGGGAAGGTGACCCAAGAATAAAATACCTCAAAGCGGAAAGCTGGATCCGCCTCTACAACAAAGATAACATCAACACCTGCATCAGGTACCCCGTATTGAGTTAAATAAGCCCTGAGCGGTACGCGGTTAGGAGCCGGTATGGCAACCGCCATAATGAAGAAGAGAGAACAACAACCTAAGCGTGGCAGCGCAACAAAGGGTTCAAAGAAAATAGAGACCTTTTAAAATTCAAGCTTGAAAAACCTATAATATATAACAATATAGTAGGCTACACCGTCACAGCTGTCTCCGGAAAAAGAAGTGAGGGGATTGTGGACAAGCACAAGCACTACTCAGGAGTCTCGCAGATAAGAGCCAGACCAAACGTTGGCGGCGCCATGTTGCGGGGATTCTGCACCTACACAGAACTATGCGCAGGAAAACAGGACCTCAGTGTATAGGGGTGTGCCAACCTACCACCTTAGTGCCCAAAATCCCAAAACCGACTAGCTATAGTGTTGCGGGGATTCTGCACCTACAAAGAACTATGCGCAGGAAAACATGATCTCTGTGTATAGGGGTGTACCAACCTACCACCTTAGTACCCAAAATCCCAAAACCGCCTAGCTATAGGTTCTCATTCGTTCTCCTCCAAAATCGCGAAGCCACAAATGATTAGACAACCCAGAACACAACACTCCCGACTCTCTCAGGAATCGCGGTAGCAAGACATACCCTTTCGCTCGCTCACTCGTACTTGTCCACAGATAAGAATTGGCAGAGTCACTGTAATAGTTCAAAATGTTTATTTTAACTATCGTGCTCTATAATACAGTATACAAGCCACTACCAGCAGCAAAATGCATAAACTCAGAACAATTAGCATTGTTACAATTCCATAGGTACAAAGGGGGATGTCATTATATGAAGACAGTGGAAAAAGAACTATAAGGCCCAACCACCCTCCCCTTGACTGGAAGAAATGTATTATAAAAAAGAAGATCTCTGGGTTTGTCAGCAGACCCCATACCTTAAAGCATAGATGTAAGGTTTACATCATAGGAACAGCATAGCTCTTCTCCATGGAAAGGGCTCTCTCCAAGTGTGTCTCAGAACAACATGCATTCCCGTAATATCAAAGCACGAGTCTCCAGCAGTGCAGCTGTGTTTAGCATGTTATGTCTAGGTGCTAGGGACTGACCAGAACAGAATAACAAGGGGCATTGTTTATCGACCTTGCACATCGTGTTCAGACTAAACTCCAGGAACTTAGCAGAGAACGCGAAAGGCAGACAGTTCTCATGTGAAAGGCATAAATAGAGTCTTGCAAAATAAAGTCATGTAGTAACGTGCGCAAAAGCAGCATCATGGCAGCAAAGCTCATGCTAACTTAGCAATGTCGAGAATGACCCTAATGGCCATATAACAACAGGGTCTTCTATAGTTATGGCTAGGTCAGAGTATCTAGTTTTGTTTTGTTAGTAACTGTTGTGCCATTTGCCGAATCAAGTGTTAATTACAATACACATTTTCATAAATTAGTCAGCTACCAAAAGTGTATCTGTAAATAAAAAAAATGTGAACATACAGTGTTCATTTGCACAGTGCACATTACATTTCAAAATGTAATGTGTGGGCCCGGGTTGAAAATTGATTGGACTCCTACAGGTTTGTATCTTTTCTTACAGATTCATTCATGTCAGGAGGCTCATGTTCACACTTTATGACCAAAAATTAAGCAGGGGGTATAGAGGTGAGTACTCATTAGGCATGTTTAACTATGAAAGGCCATCTCAAGTCAAATAAAGAAAAGCAGTATCGGAAGTTCATGGAAGAAAAAACAAATATGATAATGAGTCACTATGCAGAAAGAACCCAAAAGGTGCTGCAGGAAATGTAAGAGAACAATCTTCCTCTCAGCATTTCTGCACTTTATTGTTTGTAGCTCAAAAAGAATACATGGTGCGGAGAGGAAGGAGAAGATTGAACTAGGAACATGCTAAAAAGGAGGCGTGGCTTAGAGGCCGCTCTTGGTGGCCGCTCCTAAGAAGAGCTCCATGCCGCCACGCATCAAATTCGTCTAATAAGTGCCTTTACCCGGGACTTTCCATCCTCGATCGAGTCCTGGGACGTGGTGATACCCCGCCTTACGCTGGATCTGCTGGGGACGGCCTAATAACATGGGAACAGGTATCAGCAGCTGAACGGCCTGCACAAAGCAGGACTGGGCTGCTGGCGAGGCTCAGAAGAAGCCGATAGACCAAGGTCCTGCAAGGTGCCGCTTCTCAGGACATCTCCTGCCCGACCCTCTCACCTGCCTACAGCAGTGCCTTACCCTGGGGCTCTTCAGGTGAGATTGAGTCCTTGAAGAGAAGGCAGCTAGGAAGGGGAGCTGTGAATACTGCAGGACCTACCACACCAGGCCTCTCCCCCCTTCCCTTGCCGGCCAACTCCTGCTGCTGAGCCCTGGTGCTCCTTTAATTAGGGAAAAGGATACAGGGGGCCCACCCCACAGGAGAACAATAAACGCCATGCTAGTTATCCTGATCACTGCTTCTTGTCATAGCTGTTCCTCCTCGCTGCGTCGTGATGAGCGGGAGGGGGGAGGTCCCCTCTGTGAACAGCGGTAGTGTTATTACACAGCTTCTACCACATCATGGCACGTGACAACCCTCGGCCCCAGCAACGCCGGAAATGTGGACATTTGCAGTGGAAGAGGATCAGAGAACAGTAACACAACAAAAGATTGACAAATACTCCAAGCAGACCACGACACTGGAGGAAACGGATGCTGTGCATGGTGGAGACGCCCGCCAGGAAGGCCTCCCGACGGTCTCAATCCTCCAGGCCATTCAAGACCTCTAAGTAATGATGGAGGGAATAATGGGAGAACTGAAGATTGACTTATCTTTGATAAGGCAGGACTTGCAGAACATGGCCGACAGGGGCACGGAGGAGGAGGGTAAAGTTTCTGAGACCGAAGACTCTGGAAGTCACAGGAATCCCGACTAATCACATTGCAACAACTGGTTAGTCAATTGGAGGCACGTGCAGAGGACGCGGACGGCGGGACCCGCCGTATCAGTGCATCGTAAGCGTACCGGAAGAGGCAGAGGGGGACACTCCCCCACATTCATCTGGGACTGGCTAAAGAGATGGGTGCCACCCTCTGAAGTTTCCTTCTGCTTCATAATTGAAAGTGCGCAACTTGCCGAGCCAATCGTCATCTCTGGCAGAGGGAGTGGGAGGGATGAGGCCTGTCGGAGGCAGTGAAGGTCGAAGGCTTCCTAGAGATTGCAGTGCTGGCCCGTGGTTAAGGAATCGACGCAGGGTGGGCTTGCTTGAGCCTTATGGCTCCCCAGCGAGGGGACTCGACTCGGACCCTGCGATCAGTCCTCCACGAGATGCTACTGAAGTTGACCCTATGTCCACTGTCCAGGGGACCCCTGCTGGACTTGCTCCAATAGACATTACTGGGTACTTACTTGATTCTGTTGAGACTGAGTGCCGGTGCTAAGGGATGTTTGGAAATCCATGCCCCAGCCTAATTTCACTTTTCTTGTTGTTGTTGTTGTTTTTGTTTGTGCATGTTGGGGAGGGTGGGAAGGTTGTGATAGGGATCGTTTGGATGGGGGGCTGCACGGTAGGGGAGGCACACACCTTAGAGTAGCCCAGTTGGCTCTAGTCCCTAGCTGCACCATGACAGGTATTTCATGTTTGCAAAGTATAGGTAGGGGGGAGTTTAGTTGGAGGTAGGAGGGGTTAGTAGTGTTTTCTTTCAATCTCAGCCTAGTTCTGGTGTGCCTGTTTCTGCTAAGATCGTCGGCGCACGACACATACACACCCGATCTTAAGACGCTGCCACTTATGTGACCAGCCCCTTGGCCCAATGACTGACCCACACCCACTTGAATACCTGGGGAGACTCACCATACTCTCATAGAATGTCAATGGTCTTTTGGACAAGATAAAAAGAGGGGCGATCATGAGAACAGCACACAAATATAACCCGGACATATTACATTTGCAGGAAACACACCAGATGGGTAATAATGTTCCCTTCCTAGCACGTAAAGGGTTCTCATAGGTGCTACATGCAGGGTTCTACCATGGGTCGAGGGGAGTAGCCATCCTGATACGGCATCACGTTCCGTTCATAGTGTTGAAGGTGTGACACGATGGGTTGGTAGGTTACGTGGTGGTGACTGGGTCTCTGCAGGGATCTCCATTATCCCTAATATGCACCAAACCTCCCTACCCCCCTAAAGGAGCTACTGGGTACTTGGTCCTGGGTGGAGACCTCAATGGAGTCTACGTCCCAGGTTTAGATTGTACATCCGGCGCGGTCATGGCGGCGTTGCATCAGACTATTCTTACCACCTTCCTGCGTAACATGTAATTCCTGGATGCGTGGTGGGTGCATCACCCAGCAGAGCGATGTTCTACCTTCTCTACCGCACATAAGACCTTCTCCTTCCTCAACTACCTGCTAATCCCTAAAGTGGAGAGTCACAGGGTACTCGATGCGCAGATTCTGCGGTAACATTTTTCCTCCCAGGTACATGTTCCACCTTGTAGTTATACTCTTGAAGCCTAGACATCAACCTAGCAATGCATGCAGTAGCACAACTTCACCCACCACAAGACAAGATTCCCAGCAACGGTGATGATATGCTTAACGCAAGTCCACCGTAGAAAACACAGCTGCCCATTCCAACATACTAACCTCCTCACTGATGTTGGGTAAAGGATGCCAGTCTACTACAATGTTTGCATTTAATGATCTAAGGTGCACAATCTCAAAGTTTTATCTGCCTTGCTGGCCAAAACTATGGGAGATAGCCATTCGGAAGACTATCTCTTTGATAATCCCTTTGTCCAACATCTCTTTAAGAGTACTACTAAGCTCCTCTCTCAGGTTATTGGGTACTCCTCGCAGTTTTTGTTTAACCGGTATAGCCCCTCTTTAGAGCTTAATACAATAAGAATAACCTTGTAGCTTGCCCAACTCTCCTGAAAACTCATCAGGAAATGTTTAAATAAACCAGGCACAACCCTCTGGGTCATCAACCACCAGTACAGGTTATTGCTGCAAGGATCTAAAATGATGCCCAGCTTCCACTGATCCTTCCACCCCAAAACATTCACACCTTTTTTGGCAGCATACAACTTAATATGAGCTGCCCTACCCTTGAACATAACATCCACCTCGGGGGGCGTGGCCAAGCCGCAGACCGAAATGGCCGCGCGGCGTTGAAGCTCCGCCAGCCGACCGACGACACGTGTTTTCCCCCACATCCTGTACAGCTACGATGGCGACACAGATGTCGTTGTCCCCCCGGAACGGTGCTGCATGGCTTGCGATGACTTCGGGACTGTGCAGAGCCTATGTGACGGCGCTGTAGAGACCTGCCCCTGCGGAGCAGACAAAGGGAAAATGGCAGTCTGAGCAATAGACGCGGCGGAACGAAGCTCCTACAGACATCGGAGCAGCCTCCATCCCGGAGCGGGGACCTTCATTGCCGGTGAGTGGCCCGGGTACCGGTCTGGTGTGCCTCTGCTCCCCCCCCCGCTCTGATATCGAGCGCGATCGTTTGGGCTGAGGCGGGGCCTGCCTGGATCCCCAGCGGGTTTGTCACCGCGTTGCCGCCTAGCCCCTGTTGCCCCCCCATACGATTGGGTCACCGAGGCGGCATAAATGGCGGCGGCGCGAGTGGCATATTGAGGGGGTGGGCTTGAGGCTGCCTGTTCCCCCCGGTGCCCGGTGCATCTCCCGCGCAGTCCCCTACACCTTTCAGCCTGTCCTACCGAGGGCTCTACTGCCCAGTCGGCGCGAGTGACTTCAGCCTGGTGACCGGCCCCAGCTGTCTCTGCAGGCGACGCTGCATTGCTCCAAGAGGCCACCCACAATTAACCTGACTTCGTGGGGCTCTTTTTCAGCTGGCGACCCCTGCCCCCTAAAGTTGCTGGTCCCTGGCCCACCGCTGTACCGTGCCACAAGACTCTGGACCCTTGGTGCCTTTCCCTCGAGCCACAGACCGTAGGCCAGACTGGCATAATAACTATCGCCCTCCGGCCTCAACACTGCTTCGGGCGCACCGCCATATTCCAGAGAGATGCTGGGGGCCTGGTTCTGCGGATGAGGTGATTGCGATACTACGGGCACTATATTAACTACTGTGGTGTCCTGAGGGTTCCGTATATCTGCAGCGGCTCAGTTGCGTCCTCTTAGCCTCGACTCCAGTGGCGCTCCTCGCAACAATCTTAAGGCGTCTACAGCTAGCCCACCAGATTCAATATACTCTGCAGCGGCATGGGTCGCAAGGACCCGAAACAAAGGACACTCCCGTTTGAGAAACTTGCGGAGAAGACCACGGAAGAAGGCCCTGACATGGCGGAACGTGGCCTAAGCCCTGATCGTGAAGATACCACCACGGCCCCTCCAGCTGCATGGCTACAGGAGATGAGAGCTGGCTTTCGGTCACTAGATAGCGGCTTCGACTCCCTTGACAAAACTCTCGAATCAATGGGCACCAAAATCCAGGCGCATGATAGGCGTCTTGACGTAGCGGAGGCACGGATCTCCGACATTGAAGATGGCACCGCGCAATCGACCAAAAGATTAGACAGAATGGAGCATATACTGAAAGAAGTGGCCATAAAGAATGAGGACCTCGAAGCGCGCAGTCGGCGCAATAATGTTCGTATCCTCGGGGTTTCAGAGTCCACCGCCACGGGTCGCCTGGACCTCTTTGTAGAAACCCTACTATCCGACCTGTTCGGGAGGGAGTCTTTCACACCTGGATTTGTGGTGGAGCGGGCCCATCGCACCCTGGGACCAAGACCTAACCTGGGCCTACCTCCTCGCCCTCTTATCGCCCGTATCATGAACTTCCGGGACCGTGACACGGCCCTGCGCTTGGCAAGAGAACGCGGGGACACTATCTGGCAGGGTTCCAAAGTCGCTCTTTATCCAGACTTCACTGTTATGGTGCAGGAGGCCAGGCGCAAATTTACCGGAGTGAAGGCCACCCTACGAAATCTTGGCCTCAAATACGGCATGCTATATCCTGCACGGCTCAGGGTGGAGGTTGGGGGCCAGGTACGCATTTTTGACAATCCAAATGAGGTCCAAGAATTCTGCCGCACCTATAAGCGCAACAGTGACCAGTCACACGATCCATCTCCTCCTCATAGTGGCTCCGTTGCAAGTCTGGAACTATTCTCCGGCTTCGGCGTTGGGTGACGTTGTTCTACTGCCCTTTAATTTTATTAGTCTACATGGGGATTGTACTCTGATCCGGTTCTATATATACTTCACAGTTGGTCATCTGCCGTGGCGTTGCCACCCCCCTTGGTTGATACCCTGGATTTGTTCTGGTTGGTCCTGATGTACCTCTTTGAAGTAGCGCTGTTCCACTGTAAAGTAAATTGGTACTCTGTTTTCTGTTTGCAGGTTGGGGTATGCCTTACCTTTATTGCAGTAAGGTTGGGTGGAGGGAGGGGGGTACGGGGAAGTTCAAATGCCTTCATGATTGATTATCGCCATTGTTGTCTATTGTTTTGGTCCACTGCTTCCACACTGGAACTCGATCTATTTATACTCCTCCAAGCTCACGGATGGCGCAGCCGGGTTTGATTAATGGTCCCTCCAATTTGTCTCTGCTGTCATGGAATGTCCGGGGTCTCAATAATAATCGTAAACGAAGGCAGGTGGTGCATTACTTGGTCATGCATAATATAGACATTGCCTTCCTGCAAGAAACACATTTACCGGTCTCAGACACTGCACACTTTGCCTCGAGCTGGGGTGCTCACAGGTACTTCGCTAATTTTAGTAATTATGCGAGAGGAACGGCGGTTCTCATACACAAGAGGGTCCCCTTTAGCGGCCAGTTAGTTGTCAATGATAAGGAGGGCCGGTATACTATTGTGACAGGGTCCATGATGGGTCACAAGGTCACATTGATGTGTGTTTACGCCCCTAACACTGATTCCCCGGAATTTTTCCATGCACTGCACACACACCTCTCCAAATTAGAACCCAGTCTGATCATGATAGGTGGGGATTTCAATCTCCTTCTAAATACCGACCTGGATAGTGCCTCCGCCTCACCAGATACAAAACCTCGAGCGCGGTGCGCTCTGCTTGAACTATGCGACCAGTTTTCCTTGATAGACATATGGTGCAGGCTCAACCCTACTCTTACCAATTTCACACATTATTCAGGACAACACAACACATGGACCAGGATCGATCTTTGGTTACTCTCCCCTGGTGTGTCCTCCTGGTATCAGGCGTTGAATACACTTCCTAGAACGTATTCAGACCACTCCCCGGTCCAACTTTGTCTCCGAGTCCCTCGACCAGAGGGGTTCGAGAGGCAGTGGCGCTTCCCTAGTCGCGCGCTCCTAGACGACCTTTTCTGTCATGAGGTCAGAGAGGCTATAGAGGACTACTTCACTATTAACACCGGCTCGGTGGACTCCTGGGCTGTACTGTGGGAGGGGTTCAAAGCCTACATCCGCGGTGTATGCATTTCCAAACATGCAGGGGTGCTTAAAGCTCTACGCACAACACTGACAAGGCTAGAGGGAGAACTCGCAGCTTTGGACAATGAGTCTCGACATGCCCCCACATCCTCCTTACAAGGAAGGCGGCTGGCCCTCCTTTCAGAATACAGAGATACAGCGGATCGTGAGATCCTCTACTTGGGCAAATATCAAACTGCCCGACGTTACGGAGAAGGAGACCGCCCGGGCCGTACACTAGCTCAAAGTCTCAGGCCACCCTACAGCAAAGCCTACATCACCGAGATCCGCACCACAGTCGGGACTCTACTCACATCTCCCGCTGATATCCGGGATGAATTCCGGTCATACTACACCACGTTATATGCCTCGAAGCTGGGCCGTGACCATACCGCACAGGAGGCTTATCTCTCGGAGATTGCCCTAGTCTACCTAGAAAAAGATATGCAGGAATTCCTGGCAGAACCTATCACCGAGAATGAGGTACGTGGAGCTATCAAGGCGCTTCGTGGCTCCTCCGCTCCAGGCCTCGACGGCTTTACCGGGGAGTTTTATAAGGCCTTCTCCGACCTACTGGCACGGAAATTGATTGAAGTATATGCCAAGGCCCTGGAAAAGCAGATCCTGCCTCCTACATTGAGTGAAGCGGTCATCATTCTCCTTCCTAAGCCCTGTAAAGACCCCTCCCTCTGCGGTTCATATAGGCCACTTTCACTACTCAATGTAGATTATAAAATACTTGCCAAAATTGTTGCCAATAGACTTTCGCAATTAATGGAATTCATCATCTCCCCAGCACAATCTGGTTTTGTCCCGCATCGTTCGACCTCCTTAAATTTGCGGACCTTGTTCGTGGTACTTCATAGAATAAGCCCAGAGGTTCCTGCTGCGGCATTTCTCCTTGACGCAGAAAAAGCCTTTGACACACTTGAGTGGCCCTTCTTTATATCCATCATGCGTCGCATGGGCATGCCAGCTGGCTTTATAGCCACTACAGGCTTACTATATAGTCGGCCAACGGCAAATCTCCGCATAAACGGCACCCTCTCTAGCTCATTTTCGCTAACCCGCGGCACACGACAGGGATGTCCTTTGTCGCCACTTTTGTTCATTCTTGCCATGGATCCCTTAATACGGCACTTTCAAGAACGGCATCTACACAGGGGGCTACAGTTTAAAACAGGCCCCCTTTTGGTTTCATTATACGCCGACGATACTATCCTATATGTTAGGGAACCGCATCTGAACCTAGACCCGCTCCTTCGGGAGATACTTCGCTTCACTCTGGATTAGGCATTAATTGGCACAAATCAATTATTTTTCCCTTAACCACTAGCACGACCCCTTGAACTTGTGAATTTCCCTTGGAATGGTGCTCGGACTCAATCAAATATCTGGGTATCCATGTGCACTTAGACCCGGTCCAGATTATTAGACTTAATTATGGACAAGCGGTAGAAAAGTTGGAGACTAAGGTAGAGAAGTGGCTGCGTCTCCCACTGTCCATTGCAGGCAGAATCGCCATAATTAAAATGATGGTCCTACCTACATTTTTATATCTTTTCAATAATATCCCCATTCCCCTCACGCATAGTTTCTTTTTATCACTACGATCCCATCTCATCCGGCTGGACTGGGGTGGCAAACAGCCACTGTTCGCTGGAGGATTCTCACTTTACCGTATGATAGGGGCGGATTCGGGGTACCGGACTTCTACTTATACTATCTGGTGGCGCAATGTAGTTTCGCCTTTGCTTGGTACCACCCTGACGCCAGGATTCCGTTTCTGCGCCCTGAGGCCGACCTTGTCCTCCCTGAACGGCTTGCTGCCGTCTTGCCCAAGGGCGAACCAAGGGATCCTGTCGGCATACAGACGGTCTCGACCACTAGCTGGGCATGGAGCAGGCTCCATCGCTATACTGGCACTTCGGTTTTGTACTCGCCGGCCCTTCCTCTGCCTAATGCCCGCTGGCTCCCCATTACAGGTGAGAAACTTGTGCAACGCACATTGACTAAGTTTAACATTTTAACGATAGGAGACTTGTGCCCAGGCGGACACATCTTTTCGGCCACTGGGGAAGCTCGATTCCAAGAGGCCACGTTCATGGACAAATTCGTTCCTAAACGACTATACTCAGCGTTGCAAACGACGATCAATGGCTTTCCGTTAGAGCCTGACTCATTCGCTCCACTGTCCCTCCTTCTTGAAAATGCGTGCGGAGTGCACATTGTATCCAAACTCTACAAACTTTGCACCGCACAACTCCCTATCGTGGATGACAAGCTTCGTGCGGAATGGGAGACGGATTTGGGTCACCCGATTACGGACGACCAGTGGGCCGTCTGCTGTAGAGCCACCAAAGACATCTCACTGAACAGTCGCCATAAATTATTGCATTACAAGTTTCTGAGAAGAATTTACATGACACCGGCCAAGCTGCATAAAATCGACCCCAGTAGACCACACACATGCCGGAAATGCGGCGCCCAACATGCTGATTTTGCCCACCTGACCTGGACCTGCCCCTGCATACGCCCATACTGGGAGCTAGTGCACTTAACATTAGGGGACATTCTTGGGCTTACCCTTGTTCCTATTCCGGAAGTGGCGCTCCTGGGTTACACGGTGAATTTTCCTAAAGCAGTCCGGAAACTTGCATCCCTTAGCCTCCTGTTGGCAAAACGAGAGATCGCACTACACTGGGGCAGCAAAGTGTCTCTCACATCACACTGCTTGTTGAACAGTTTAGCTCACTGCAGCACAAATAGCGAGATCTACTCCAGCACGTTACCTAGCACAGCACGCCCCAAGGATAGCTGGGGCCCATATAAGGTATACATTGACACCCTTCGCAACTCCACCACTTCTCAGTCCAGCTCGGGTATAGTACCCACAGGTATAGGATAGGTCGTCTGGCTTATGCACTGACAAATCATATCGGATATCATCTTGCACTGCAGGATCTAACACTACCGCTCCCACACCACTTCAGTACATTTATGTTTCTTTGGGATAGAGGCGTCACTTGTTCAGCAGCCACAGCCTGTTTCATCGATAGACCGGGAGGGCTTCTTCAGTAATATGATTGGCCAACATCAGGCTGCAAATACGCATATTATATTAATAATTGTCTGAGATCGGGTATTGTCTAATGCCTTCTACTATGTCCATATGATGTTTACATGACAACAATGTTTATGTCTTAAAGTGACCAATAACGATTGTAACGGATGTATCTATTTTGATAATCAATACAATAAAGCTTAAAAAATTTAAAAAACATAACATCCACCTCCACAAACCCTCTCATTTCAATAGTTGACCCATCAAAACTTTGTGCGATTATGTCAGACTCTTTCAGTTCACCCAAAGTTCTATCTTTAAACTTCTGTAGAAAATCCTCCTTTGTAATTATAGTCCAAGGAGATCCCAAGTCCGCCATAAATTCCAGCTCTCTCTTCTAAGCACTTGAACTTTGCATTTGGGAGGTTTAGTAGCTTCTCCCTCCCATTCCTGATTATTCTAAGATAAAACAATCCCCTTCTCCATGCCACTATCTGAACCACACACACATTTAACACTAGGCCTGGGCGGTGAACTCCGCTCCGTTCGCGGAGTTTTCTGCACTCTGCACTCCGCGATTCGCGGAGCTCGCAGAGTGCAGAAAACTCCGCTTTGTGTAGTGCAGCAGAGTTTTTCCCAGCTCGCGATCGCGAACGGTAAGTTCGCGAGCAGTAAGTTCGCGATCGCAAGCGGTAAGTTCGCGTGCACGAGCTGCCGCTCGGGTAGATTTTCTACCCGACCGGCAGGAAGACCAGCGCAAACGGCAGTTCGCGCTGCACTCCGCCACTTGCGGAACTTCGCGGAGTTTTTACGTAACTTCGCGGAGTTCCACGTAGCAAAACTCTGCGAACTACGCCCAGGCCTGTTTAACACACGCTGCTTCCTCTGCAGTCCCAACCTTACTGTTGAACAGAGGAACACCTTTCTGCCTCCCACTCCTACACACACGTGAGAAATGTCCTTTATGCCCACAATTGCTACACTCTTTCCCCATGGCTGGGCAGTGAGGTGACGAAGCCAAATGGTTGGAGCTGCCACATCTATAACAAGTAAAGGTTTTGTCAGACCTCTTCCCCAGTGGCACATTCTTGCGGTTAGACTTGTCCATCACAGCGGACTAGCTATGCACTAGAGCAACAGTGCGTGGTTGCAAAGTGCAACGAAGATGGCGTTGAGACGTGAACGGCATCCAGACGTCCACTGTGTAATCGACGCAATGGTGACGTGAAACTTAAAGCGTAGACAGCGTATTGAGGATGAGGTGAAGAGCTAACTGATTAACACAACATGTGAGCAGACACGTGTGAGGCAGATGCTACAGAATGCAAAGTGCGCGAGGAAAGCACACGAGCCTCAGGCACAATATTTGAAAGATGCAATCATCGTTCAAACTCCAGGTATTTCTTACAATGCTGTCCAAATCAGGAAAATCACCCAAACATGGGTATACTCTGCTGCAAATGCTGTGAAACGCTGGAAAGTCGTACCATGAAGGATTTCAGGATAAAATTCCAAGAACAGTAAAATCCACTTCATGCGTAGATCCATACCAAAACAATGGCACCCCTCCTGTGCTGTCGACTTGTAGGAAGTACCACTTCAACTTGTTGCCAAAATTGTAGTAAATCCAGTTATCTAGAGGAGAGTTTAAAAAGATTTATTGGAGAGACAGCACAGTACCTGCCCTCAGTCCAGGCAGTCAACTTTCCAGTCCCCCACAATTCTAGATCCAGAACGCAGGCAGAGAAACCGGCATAACAATGACATTAGAAAAATAACAGGGCCCTTAAAGTGAACCGATCTAAAACTACCCCAAATGCACAACACGTGTAACAGGAAAGTTGTTATGGGTAAAGAAATAATATCATGTATTAGCTAGGTAGTTGGCGGTGTGTCACTGACTGTAATTGGCGCATCGTCAACTTGTTCTATCCCTAATAAAGTATATGTGGATTCTTTCTTGGCCATTGTTTTTTCTGTGAGTGTCAAATTAAATGGTTCAAATAAGGCTGTTTCATTAAACCTGATCTAAGTGTTTGTAATGCCCAATATAGTTTAATAATTGCTCTTAACTGAGCCTGCCCATATTGAAACCATTTCAGATCTCCGTTCATGATGTCTAAGGCTGAGGACAAAATGTAATTTAGAGTACACTCTTTTAGAAAGTTAATGCATTTCATTATCAATAACTTTAAAAACTGTTTGCATGTTTTCCTGATCTACTTGCCTAATTCGGTCTCCAGCTTCTTTGTCAGAATATTTATTTAATTAATTGTATATGGCACATATTCCTGTAGCAAGAGAAGTATTACTTCACAGCTGAGAGACTAGAGTGTTCTAGCCATCATTGGCATAACTTGCCTACACTGTATGTGGTAACCACTACAGGTGTTTGTGTATTGGAACGTGGACCAGGACGAAATTTAGGTTCAGCGCCGTTGGAAAGTAAAGGTTGCATGCATGTTTTAGAATTGTAAGGCCAAACCTTCAACAGAGACTTATGTTGAATATTAGGTTCCATTCTGTATCATATTATTTGTATCTGATTCAGACTATTCATTTGAAATTGCCAATAATTAAACATAGTCAGATTGACTTTTGGAATAGAAGGTTTCTTTAAATCCTTCATTGTTCCGAATCCGGGACAAGTAGTCTGCTTGACATTTTTGTTTAGAAAGATCATTTCTTTCGGTATTATACAGGCTCGAAATAAGACTTCTTTACCATGAATCTGCCAGAATTAGGTTTCCTAAATACTGTTCTTAACAACATTTGCTTTCCAATACTCATATCCTTGAATAGCCAGGTCTTGACTTGACTCAGCGGAGAAAAAAAAAGCTTGTTGGTATTGATTAGGTTTTTCGGAATCTGCTGTGGCTTCTGTGTAAAATAAAAGGCTAAAGGGTGTAACCTGTCAACACTCTGAAAGTAAGGGAATTTCTTTAAGAAATTAGAATGGCTCTCGGGAGGTGGAGCCTCACAATGTTCCTATTGTGTGTAATTGTGTATTTCTCTAGGATAGCTAGTCCTATGTATGAAATAATGTGCATCGTGATGATAGCAATACATTTCTTTGTAGTTTGCCGATGTCAAATAAGGGTCTTCATTTTTCAAAGTAGCACATGCCTGCAAATCAGATATCATTCATTTAACAGTTTCAATGTCCCGATCATCTGAAAGAGAACCGGGTATTATAACATTATTCATTGTAAATTTTATCACATAAGGCAATTGCAATGTCTCAGTGGATCCCATAATCTGATATGAAACTTTTTCCCTGGCTAGGCCCACAGGCACAGGATAGGCTGTAATGTTTGCAGCGTATAAAAATCTTCGGGTTCTGTGGGATGAAGAGTGAGGCTGTAGTTCAGAACCACAGGTGATGGAATTGTTCTTGCCGGGGCAAAATGTCCGTTGAGTAGCAGTAGAACGATGAATATCGTTGACGACCACATGATGATAAGAAAAGTTCCTAAAGTGATCCAGGCGTAGGACCACAGTGGAATCATAGACTTGTCACAAAACCTCTGACTATCATGAAGCAGTCTTTAGCGATTAGTGACTGTGAAAAGGGTTAAAAAAAATTCTGAGAAATATCAAGAGTAATTTTCAGTATTGTTGGTCTCGCAGGACTCTTGAAAGGGGACCAGTTCAAATGGCGTAGCTTCAGGTGTAATTTCATAGTAAACCATGGAATGATGGACAGTAGCCACTGTCATATCAGTAGCATCAACTGTGTTTGTTGCACTCGGTGTTCTGCGTAGAGTGTTAAGCTCAATATACTCGGCTGAGAACTTGAGAGAGGAGTGTTACTGCTTTGTTTAGGGGGTAGGATATACAGAGTAGGGAGAGGTTGGGAGGCACTACTCTGAATCCTTCTTGGTTTCTTCGGCGGCCGGCTGTAGAGAACTAGCCACATAGTATTTTTTAATAAGGTTTCGGACGTGAATTGCTGCATTCCAGTTCAAAGTCGTTCTCCGGGTTCCCCTCGGTGCGCAATCCACTCTACCCTCGAGGGTATTGCTTTCGTACGCGTATCCCACTTCTCTGCGTATCGTATCGGTCGAAGAAAAACTTACATTTCGATCGGTAAACTTGTGGAAGGCCGTCAGGCCTGACCGCATCGGTCCACCTCGCAGTCGATGGAACGGACTCCATTCAAATTCTGTCCTCTGTACCACGCGAAGTACCCGCGCACCGACTCGCACGAAGTGTGCAACTTGTGCTTGTCCCCCGAGCACAACGAACAGGACTGCGACGCGTGCAGATCGTTTCGATCCCAAAAAATCTCCGCGATCATCGGGCTCGACTTCGTGAAATGCAGAGCCAGAACATTGAATATATGCCGAACATCTTTGGCGAAGGTTCCGAGCAGGAGGAATTCGATGCACAAGATGCCGAAGAGGAGATGGAGGAGCAGTCCATCTGTGTGCATGAAACTGACTCGGAGATAGAAGAGGGCTTACCATAGGGCCAAGGTCAAGGTCGCGTAAGTACAGAACACCCCTTGCCTCGAAATCCAAATCCTTTCAAACATAATGCTTCGGTGCCACCCCCTACCTTCGGGTCACGGTCAGCACCGAGACAATGTTTCTAACGCCCCGCCTTTGGGTTTGGCACCGAAACAAGTAATCAAGCCTTACGGCTCGGGGGCGAGTCAACCTAAAACAGGGTCGGAGCTGAAACTAGGGAGCTCGAAGCCGAAATGCGCTTCGGAGCCGAAACATTCGGCGTCCAAATCCAGAGTGTCTTGGGAGCCGAAACCTTCCGCACCGAAAGGGCAATATATTCCGGTACCGAAGTCATTGGTGCCGAAATTGAAAGACGTTCCCTCTAGAACACAGGATCAGATTTTGTACTTTCCACCTCTCAAAACAGGTCCCAGACAAAAAGAACTGTACATCAATCCAGATACAGGACATCTGATCACTAAACTGCCTCAAAAGCATAAACCGGAGTCTGAGGACATTCCATATACAATTCCACTGAAGAAGAAGAATACTGGGACTAATCCTTCTCCTCCTCCTCTTCCAATACGTTCCCCTACACCACCACTACCACCTTCTCCTACACTAGAGCCACTGCCTACCTCCACCCTCACAGCCTGATGATTATCATGAAGATAATTTAGATGATGTAGAAGTGGAAGATAATCCATTACCAGTAAACCCCTGGAGGGATTGCGATTTTGATCAGCCAGCAGATAATGACCCAAATCTTTACCCTGCAAAGCCTTCCCCTCCTGATGATAATGTAGGGTATTTAGAACTGTTGGCTAGAGCTGCACTGTACCACGGAGTACAGTTACACAAAGAATCACTTGAGGAAGATTTCTTATTTGAAACATTAGGCAGCACACACACGTCTACCCAGTCTCTCTCCATGTTTAAGGGCATGATGAGACATGTAGATGATATATTTAAAGACCTTGCCAGAGCTCGAATTCTCACTCCGAGAATAGACAAAAAGTACAAACCAGCTCCATCTGATCCAGTATACATTAAAGGACAGTTGCCTTTAGACTCCCTAGTGGTTTCTAACGCTCGTAAAACAGCTAATTCACAAACCTCTGGAGATGCTCCCCCTCCAGACAAAGAATCTAAGCTGCTAGATGCTTCTGGTAAGAGAGTAGCTGCCCAAGCTGCAAATCACTGGCGTATTGCTAACACCCAAGCCCTTTTAGCCAGATACGATAGAGCTCACTGGGATGAAATGGAGCAATTGCTCCAATATCTTCCAGATGAACACAAGGCCAAAGCACAAGATTTAGTGCAAGAAGGGAAGCTCATCCCTAATTCATCAATCAGATGCGCCTTAGATGTGGCTGACACTGCAGCCAGAGAAATTAATACCAGCGTGTTACTCAGGAGACACGCTTGGTTAAGAATTTCTGGTTTCAAACCAGAAGTTCAACAGTTTATTCTAAATATTCCATTTGATAAGCAACACCTTTTTGGGCCTGAAGTAGATCAGGCCTTAGAAAAGATGAAAAAAGATATGGAGGTAGCCAAATCTATGGGAGCATTACAGTCTCCTTCTAACCATGGTTCTTTTCGTCGCTCCTTTTACCATGGTGGCTCCAAAAATACATCTTCGGACGCCAATACTTCCTCGTATAAAGGAAACAATCAATCCTCCTCCACAAGAGGTTTCTTCAGAGGAGGATATAGAGGAAACAACGGTAAAGGCAGAGGCAGAGGTTCCACTCCACGTACCTCCCCCTCCTCCAGTAAACAGTGACTTACCCATCACCCCTCCCCCCGATCATTCAACACCTGTCGGGGGACGTCTTCAACAGTTCCTTCCCATTTGGCAGTCAATAACAGACAAATGGGTGTTAGGAATTATCCAAAATGGTTATTGCCTGGAGCTTATCAACAATCCTCCAAACATTCCACCTCGTGTTCACAAAATGTTACCAGAACATATATACCCACTCAAACACGAAGTACAGTCTCTACTGCTCAAAGAAGACATAGAACCAGTCCCACTAAAAATCAAGGGTCAGGGCTTTACTCCCTGTATTTTCTAATTCCCAAGAAGGACGGCTCTTTGAGTCCTATTCTAGACCACAGAGAACTCAATCAGTACATACTGTCAGATAATTTTCACATGGTGACACTGCAGCAAGTACTCCCACTTCTACAACAAGGCGATTTTATGGCTACTCTAGACTTAAAGGACGCATATTTCCATATTTCAATTCACCCCACTTATCGCAAGAATCTCAGGTTTGTGATAGCGGGACAGCACTACCATTTCAAAGTACTACCATTTGGAGTCACCACTGCTCCCAGAGTGTTTACCAAAGGCCTGGTAGTAGTTGCAGCCCTTCTGAGAAGACAGCAGATCCATGTCTTTCCCTATCTGGATGATTGGCTCATCAAAGCCAACACTTACCAGAAGTGTCTCCAACACATTCAAACTACAATTCACCTTCTCCATCAACTGGGGTTTATTGTGAATTTGTTGAAGTCTCATCTTCAACCACACAATCCTATCTGGGAGCCACTACAGATACTCAAAAATCTCTAGCATCTCCCAATATAGCCAGAATTCGCAACATTCAATCTCTTCTCAGTTTCAGTCCAACCACTCATTACCAGCCAAAGTTTTCATGCAACTGCTGGGAATGATGGCGTCTTGCATAACAATTGTACCTCATGCAAGGCTTCACATGCGTACCCTTCAACAATGTTTAGCGAGTCAGTGGAACCAATCACAGGGTCATCTAACCGATGTAGTGTTGGTGGATGGCCGCACCTATCACTCTCTGCAGTGGTGGAACCCACAAAATCTGTCCAAAGGGCGGCCCTTTGTCGACCCTGTTCCACTGACAATACTGACGACAGACGCATCAGTGACTAGTTGGGGTGCTCACCTACAATATCACACAATACAAGGCTTGTGGAGTCAAAAGCAAAAAGATCTCCACATAAACCCATTAGAGCTACTAGCAGTCTTTCTAGTGCTCAAAGCCTTCCAAATTCACCTAATAGGCAAAGCTGTCCCAGTTTGCACAGACAACATGACAGCAATGTATTACATACAAAAGCAGGGGGAGACACATTCTCTACAACTGTCGCGCCTAGCACAAAACATTTGGAAATGGGCAATACACCACAGAATTGATCTCCTAGCCGAACATCTTCCAGGAGTAAACAATCAGATTGCCGATCTCCTAAGCAGACAGAGACAGGAAATCCACGAGTGGGAACT
Source organism: Calotriton arnoldi (assembly GCA_963921515.1). Classification (NCBI taxonomy): domain Eukaryota; kingdom Metazoa; phylum Chordata; class Amphibia; order Caudata; family Salamandridae; genus Calotriton; species Calotriton arnoldi. The sequence continues at coordinate 77,097 of CAWUFW010014143.1, forward strand.
TTATCCCCAGGTTCTCCTAACGTACTTTTAACAATGGGGATTCCCTCACATAGACCTATTTACAACAGCAGAAAACGCAAAATGCCCAAACTTCGCCTCCAGGTTCCAACACCCACTATCCAAGGGCAATGCCCTATGGATGAACTGGTCAGGGATATTTGCCTATGCTTTTCCACCTCTCCCACTCGTTCCACGAGTAGTTCGAAAGCTCAGGCAAACATCCCTCTCACTGATCCTAATAGCTCCCACATGGGCTTGTCAACCTTGGTTCACAACTCTGTTGGAGCTGTCAGTAGTTCCACACCAAAAGCTGCATCTCACCTCCAGTCTCTTCACACAGAGCCATGGAGAAATCAGACACCCAAACCCCAAAGAACTCAACCTGGTGATATGGCTCCTGAAGTCATAAAGTTTGGTTATTTAAATCTTCCACCAGACTGTATGAATATCCTGAAAGAGGCCAGAAGACCTACTACAAGGGAATGTTATGCAGCTAAATGGAAAGGATTTGTTATATATTGTAATAATAACTATATCAATCCATTAGATGCTTCCATACAGAACATCATCTATTACTAGTTACACTTACAGCAATCTGGACTAGCCTACACATCCATCAGCTTACATCTTGCTGCAATAGCTGCGTACTTACAAAATAGACAACACTTGTCTCTATTCAGAGTACCAGTTATTAAAGCCTTTACGGAAGGATTAAAAAGGGTAATACCACCAAGACTTCCACCAGCACCAGTGTGGAATCTCAACATAGTACTTACACGGTTAATGGGTCCACCCTTCGAGCCAATGCATAGGTGTCAACTGCAATTTCTATCATGGAAAGTTGCTTTCCTCATCGCAATTACTTCACTAAGGAGAGTTGGTGAACTCCAGGCATTAACCTTAGAAGAACCCTTCTTTCAGCTTCACAGAGACAAAGTGGTTCTTCTTACTAACCCGAAGTTTCTACCTAAAGTGGTGTCTGCCTTTCACATCAATCAATCAGTTGAGTTGCCTGTGTTCTTTCCTCAACCTGATTCAGTGGCAGAACGAACTCTACACACCCTTGATGTTAGAAGAGCTTTACTTTATTATAGAGAAAGAACAAAAGACTTTTGCATAACAAAGCAACTCCACCACACAAGGGCAATCCCATATCTAAATCAAGCATTTCTAGATGGATTGTCAAATGTATACAAACATGCTATGCGAAAGCAAAGAGAACTTTAACATTACCCCCTAGAGCACATTCCCCTTGCAAAATCGGGGCTACTATGGCCTTCTTGGGGAATATTCCCCTAGCCGACATCTGTAAGGCAGCAACATGGTCTACACCGCACACATTCACCAAACACTATTGTGTAGATGTGTTAGCAAGGCAGCAAGCTAATGTAGGCCAGGCCGTACTCAAAACACTGTTTCAAACAACTACAACAGCTACTAGTTTGCCACCACTTTGGGAGCATACTGCTTTATAGTCTATGCAAAGCATGTGATCTACAGTACACATGCCTCAAACGGATAATGTTACTTACCCAGTAAGCATCTGTTCTTGGCATGTAGAGCTGTAGATTCACATGTGCCCACCTGCCTCCCCGGTCACATACGCATGGACATCTCTATTCTACACTCACTTACTCCACTCTCACCCTCTGTGGCGAAACAATCTAACAATGGAGTTAATGCCCATGCGCCATGTTACCGAAAGGAGGAGTCACCTTACCTCGTGACTGGAAGGACTTCTTCTAAGAAAAACAACTTGTAAACATCTGGACCCAACACTAGATGGCAGGAGTATGCAAAGCATGTGAATCTACAGCTCTACATGCCATGAACAGATGCTTACTGGGTAAGTAACATTATCCTTTCCCTGCGCCAAAGAGCGCTCCTTTAAAATAGCTGTTTGTACAGCCACCAGGATTTTTTCGAGCAAAGCAAATCATGCTCGTTGCAGAAGGTCAGACTCTGTAAGGCATTCAGCGTGCTTCATTTTTAAAAACTCTAACTCTGTCTCTTGGTTTTTATCTCCAGCAGCATCTGCTGTACACTTTTAATAATCTACTTTTTATTAACCTTGCGCCGCATGTTAATGCTACCGTTCTTACCCGCTCTTCTATCCTTCCCTGCTGAGCCGTCCCCGTTCCGCCACGGCTTGTGCCGCTTGAGCGGAGGGACCTGCCCAGCAGGATTCACTCACTGACACCGGAAGTGAGTGTCATGCCGACTGGTTGGTTAGCGTTCCAGACGTCGCTTCCTTCTTTCCCTCTCCTGCCCTGCCTACATAAGCCAGGAAAGGGCGCGGAAGTGCGCAGCGGCGCGCCGAAGGCAAGCCCGTCTGCGCCCGTCCGCGCCTGGCTGCCGCCGGGATACTTAGCCACTGCCAGGAGCATATTTCGCCCATATCAATGGCAGTCCAACGCTACTCGAGCAAAGAGCTTAAAGCACTAAACAAACAACACTCGGCCAACCCTTCAGAAAGTCTCGTGGCAACCTCCTCATTATCATCTCCTTTCAAAGCTGACACGGAAAATGTTCAAATTGAACCCCTCCCTCATTCCATACCGCGATCTACATAGTAGATGGCAACATGGTTGAGCAATCTAAACAATTAACAGAGCTCTATTGCAACGCACATTCAATCCCAAAACATGCTCTTGAGATATGGAGTTTGCTTGACTCAGAGAAGCCAGATATATGTTTTATCACCGAAACGTTGCTTCATGAGTCCGCCCTTCCTGATGTGGCAACTGCTTTCCCCTCTGAATATCAATTGAACAGACTTGACAGGAATATTAAGAGAGGAGGTGGCTTAGCAATTGCCTTCAGGGTTGGTTTGAAGATTAGTATACTGGAAACTTTCTCCTCAGAGCAGGTTGAACTCTACTCTGTATATTTAAAATTGAAAAACAATCTAAGGGAACCTGGAGAGGTGCCCTAGTTTACAGACCCCCCGGCACTAAAACTAATTTTACCAATCACCTGATCGAGATACTTGCCCCACATGTATTAGCAGCCGACAACTTTCTCCTCATCAGCGATTTTCATTTTCATGCAGAACTTCTTTCTGACACAGACACGTGCCAACTGATTTCTAGTCTAAATACACTGGGATTACTACAATTGGTGACCTGGCCCACCCACTCGGCTGGCCATACTCTCGACCTCCTGTTCACTAATACATCTAATATTAAAGTGGAGCCACCTATCCGAGTGCTCTGGTCGAACCACAGTTTACTAAAATTTTCCTTATAATTAGTCTCTACCCACAAAAACCCCACCAGTGAACAGAAATGGAGCAGGCCTTGGAGGAAAGTTAGTCTAGCTTCTTTTTCACCCCTCTTCAGCCCCCGCGCCTCACAATCACCAATAATATAGACCACGCAGAAGACGCCTTTGAGAAGGCAATCACACAGGCCCTCGACATCGCGCACCCCTGGCAAGGGTCAAACCCAAGCTCAAAGTGTCACCTTGGTTTACCGGAGCCCTAAAATCCAATAAACTGGCCAGTAGAAAATCCGAGCGCAAATGGAGGAACTCCAAAAGCACCGAGGACAGACAGGCATACAAACTCATCTACAGACGTTACCTAGATAACATCAAATCAGCCAAAAAAACATACATAAGTAACAGAATCAACAAGGCTGCTAACTCAAATAAAGAACTCTATAAAATACTAAAGGAATTTACCAGCCCTTCCTCCTGCCAGTCTGAAAATCCCTCTTCAAAAGACTGGGTGGACACGCTATCCACCTTCTTTGAGGAGAAGATCAACACTATTCATAACTCCTTTCTTAATAATACTATTGAATATCATTACAATGAACCCGATAGTAATCAGACATCTGCCTTAAATCTACTAGAAGAGTTTACTAAACTCACTTAAGACGATGTTAGTATTGCCCTTTCTAAGGTCAAATTAGGTTCTCCGGCCGACCCAGTTTCACCTCACATTCTGTCTAGCATTGCCCCAGTACTCCTCAAGAGTCTCACAGACCTTTTTAATTTATCCCTAAATCAAGCAACTGTCCCTATAAAATGGAAAGCTGCCAGGGTCAAACCTATCTTGAAAAAGCCTTCTGCCGACCCCAAAGAACCTAACAACTATCGCCCCATCTCTCTTCTTCCTTACTTTGGAAAGGTACTCGAGTCCTTGGTTAACAAGCAACTCACAACCTTTCTAGAAAGCCACAAATTGTTGGACCCTTCTCAATCAGAGTTCAGGGCGGCCCACAGCACCGTAACATCGCTGATAGAGGTATTCGTCAATATAAGGCTTGCCCAGGACAACGGGCAGTCAGCCATGCTTGTCCTACTAGACCTGTCAGCTGCTTTTGACACCATCTCCCATAGGACTTTAGAGCATTGACTGTGGGAGATGGGAGTCAGGGGAACTGCCCTAGACTGGTTTAGGAGCTATCTAACAGACGGAACCTCAACGGTACAACTAGGTACCCTGGTTCCCTATAGCCGGTCGGTTGATAAGGGAGTTCCCCAGGGACCCATTCTAAGTCCCATGCTTTTTAACCTCTGTGGCACCCCTGGCCAGGGTGATCAGATCCCATGGGTTCGATACAGTGTTGTATGCTGATGACACACAACTATTGATCACTCTTGGTCCCAATCCAACTGACACTAGACTCAGATTTAAGAACTGCATGACCCACATTAATATCTGGATGCAATCCAACCACCTTCAACTCAATGCCAGTAAGACAGAGATCATTCTCTTCGGGACGGCCCATGAATTTTGGTCCAGTGATTGGTGGCCTCAGAATCTTGGCCTTTGTCCTTCTCCTAAACCCATGGTTCATAACCTTGGAGTGAAGATCGACAACAAGTTGTCCATGAAAGATCATGTTATACATGTAACAAGTACCTGCTACGTACCTGCTTACGTAAGATCTTCCAATGGATCCCAGTGGAATCAAGAGAACCGCTTGTCCAGGGTCTAATCATAAGTCGGCTCGACTATAGAAATGCCCTGATGACCTCCATCAATGAAGAGCTTCTCACCAAACTCCAGTCTTACAGAACACTGCCACCAGACTGGTACTAAATCTTCCTTCACGGTCCCCGTCGGCACCCAGTTTGAAAGCTCTTCATTGGCTTCCTATCAGGAAACAAATCCGTTTTAAGCTCATCTGTCTCGTACATAAGACCATGTACGGGAACGGGCTAAGTTACCTTGCCAAAAAACTCAACTGGTACTTACCCAACAGGACCCTCAGGTCAGGAACCTAACATCTTCTCGCTCCTTTCAGGATTCGTACCGCCAGGAATGGCGGTAGATCCTTTTCACATTTGGCCCGTTTTTTGGAACGAGCTTCCACTGCAGCTGCGAATGGTTATTGATCATAACCAGTTTTGGAAGATGTTAAAAACCTGGCTCTTCTAACCACTCTTCTTCTCGTGTCGACGTCTTTCCCTGCCTTCTATGGTTTTGCTAGCGCTTTGAGACCCTCGGGTGATATGTGCGCTTAATAAAATCCTATGATTATGATTATGCTTCATCCAGGGAATACAAGTGAGACTTGTATGCGATGGGGATGGTCTGTCCTTCATTGTAGGTCACGTAGGTGTAATCATAGTGACTAGGTATGACTGATTACTAGGTTGGTTTTATTTTCCCTAGTTTGTAAATATTTTGTCTGGACCATGTCTGCTTGTAGAGCATGCAAGTTATCAGTATATGTGTTCAGCCACTGTTTAGAGGAAAACGTGGGAGATATCAGGTCATATAGAGACTTCACTCTCTGCGCAGTGAGGCAAATAAGGACGTCCAAAGTTAAAAAACCCCAACAGGGATTGCAATTTTTTTCAGTGTCACAGGAGGCTGCAAGGTAGTGCACGTCTGGAGGAACTCTGGAGGTAGACCCTTGCCCTCGCTGGATAATTCATAACTAAGAAAAGTCTGGTAGGCGATCTTCCTTTTTTTTATTAATCTTGGAACCATGTGTTGTTAACATAGTCACTACTCTGTCTACCCTGGTACAGTGTAGATTCAAGTCATCATCAGTTAAGTAGATCTCATCAATGTATGACAATACCTCAGGATCTGGTTGTAAGATCTCTATAGTTTGCGCAAAAAACATGCCAGGGCTATTTTATAGCCAATAGGCAATTGTCTGAATAAAAACTGCACTCCATCGAAACTGAAAGCAGTTAGATATTCACTTTAAGGCAATAGATTTTGCAGGAGCCGCCCGTGCAGGTAAGAGCGGTGGGGCTGGGTTGGAGGGGGATTCGACAGACGACCACGAGGGAAAATTAAATAAATAATACATTTTTCCTCGTCGTCGGTCGAAATCCCCTCCATCTGGCCCCGCCGCCCCACCACTCTTACCTGCACGGGCCGGGTCTGAGACTTTGACTGAAAACTCCATTGGAAATAGCCAGGGTTGTTTTGTATTTTTTCTGCACCAGGTTTGTCATTAAACCTGTGCTGTGTGCATTTTGTACTGCATATGTTTGGGTGTGCAAACTCAAATGTCTGTGGTCTAAGACTATTTTATAGGAATCATCTGGCTTGGAGATGGGGAAAAAGTGGTGTGTTCATGGGTGAGAGGCAAGAAGCTATTATACCCTGATATTGCAATTGGTCTAATATTGCTTTGATACCACGTTTTGCTTCTGGTTTTAAAGGGTATTGTGCTTGTGATTCACTACGTAGGGGAATAACGTGGACTAGAGTGTTCATCCCACTCCCGCTTTGTTTCTCCATAAGGCTCGGCCCATTCACCAGCATAAATTTCCCTGATGTCTTCAGGTACTATAGGAGAGAAGACTACCCTTCTGACTTCGTCTCCCCGGGTGGCTTCCCTAATGAATGCTGGAGGCTAGTCTTCTTCTGCTAAGATGGCTGCTTTGATAATACGTGGTATGTCCCCTTCAATTTGTATTTTTAGGTTAAAAACCCTATCAGGAGGATTTAAATGTTGATCTGGAGTCTCGATCTGTATAAAGTCATCAGTTGGAATAGCATCCAGAAACCTCTGAAGCGTCTGATGTACTATTGTGACTTCTGTGGTGCTGTCTAGGAGCACTCTCACCCAAGTACTGTTTCTCAGGAGAACATGGTTCTTTTTTGCTGGGTTTTTAGAGTCCAATCCTCTCTCTTCCATCTTTACGCTGACATCAGTCTCCTGTACTCCTCTTTTCTTTGGTACTCGGATCGGCTCCCCGTTTCGGTTCTTTTACTTTTAGTCTCCTGAAAAGAATGTGAAGAGTGGCTATCAGAATACTGATACTGTTCAGGCTTTTTATTTTTTTTGTGGTCTCCTAAGTTATAATCACCACTGCTGGATTCCCTAGAAGTGGGTGATCCAGTCCGTCTTTCATCTTTCTTTTTGTTTTTTCTTCCCTTCCGTTGCAGATTTCTCCTTAACGGAACCATTGGTGTAATTTTTAGGTTTTAAGTGTAGCTTAACGGGTTGAGTACCTAAGGTATCTCTACTTACATAAATGTAAACTTACGCAATTATTTTTGGTAGTTCCTATTCACGGTCCTGAACTGGGACTGCTTGCTATGATGAATGGATTCAATTTGAAATAGGAATCAAAGAATTAGAAAACCCACAGAATGCAGAATAACCTTTAAGAATCAAGCTTGACAAACCCATGGAAATATGTGCTCCCTTATCCCTAGTAGGAGGAAACCATGATTACTACGGACGTCTCCATAGTGACTGTTCAGGTAAGTGTGGTAGGTGTAAACTGTTCAAGGCGTAGCCATAAGATATGATGACCACGTTGGGCGCCAACTGTTGGATATGTTATGACTTTGGCGTAACTCTACAAGGTGTGCCTTTCCACCCACAGGTTACATGAGTGAGATAGGTTCAATGCACCAATGATGAATGTGAAAGACAAGTTATTGTAGCCCCACAAGACACTATGCAATGTGTAATTGACATAGAAGTATTGCTTTTGGGTTACTAACAATCCAATAAAGGGATCAGGGGAACTGTGGAAACAGCAACAAACAGTATCCCACATGCTGTACTAAGAAGAATGAACAATTTTAAGTTAAAAGTATGTATTTCTCTAGAAACAATCTGTTTCTCAGTACATCTAAAACAACTACACAGAATATTATAAAAAACAGCAAGAAAACAATTTATAAATAACAAGAATAAAATGAACATTTCCAGTATTGCTAAAATGTCATTTAAAATGTTATCTAGTACCTAATACTCTAACGCCTACTTATATGCGTTATACTATGAGAGCGTGAAAGGCAGAGCAACTTGCAATCTATATTTTCTTAGGAAGAGGACATGCCTTGTTGACAGCAAAGGCTGTCTTTATCAAGTGAGGCATGAAGACAGTATTCCCCACGAAGCCGCAAACACCCACTGCACTAGCAGTAAGTCGGTCTTCCTCCAGGACTTGGCATTATAAGCTTCAGGCGAGATGCATCATTTGTGAAGTGTGCTGACAGCAGGTGAGACCGTCTCTGGCAGAATCTTGGGCAATAATCTGGGTGAAGGACCTCTCCTGACAAGTGGTCAAGTGACAGTCCATATATTCGAAATCTTATCAGAAATTGGCAATTTCTAACATAAGTTTAAGAATGTCTGACATAGACTATGTGCATCAAAGTATGCGTCCCAGATGATTCCTTATGAACATATTCGGCAAAAGGACATCAATTCAGACTACGTTTTTTTGATTTTATGTCTGTATGTGTTCTTATTTAATATTGACATAGTGAGGAGGAGACATTTGCCCAGACAAATGTCGCATTAGATGTTGTATCTATGCCATTAATTGAAGAACTTGACGGTATTGCAGTTCCTAGAAAGATGAGGTCTGGCGATATCTGCTTCAAAAGGCAGGCATGACCATAATTCTGCATAAATCAGGGAATATGGTGGCTTCCATTGTCTTAAGTTAAAGAAGATGGCAGTCTCCATTAACTATGATGAAGTCGGAGCTTACATAAGATGGAGTCGAACCTTAGGCACTTTATATCATATTGACCTCAATGTCATACAAGAATGAGGCCAAAGAGATAGCACATAGATTTTTAAAAATATGACATCCACCTAAAGTTGTGTATATTTCTTTATTGATTTATTAATTTGCAGTTTTGTGTAGCATTTGCCAGGTCCAGTGTGTGACAGAGTGTGTTACACAGGATCAAGTTACAAGTTACAGGTTATACAAGTAATTGATACCCATGGTAATCATTATGCAGCAGTATCCCATAATAAATTCATATAGAAAAAGTATGCAGGTAATGCTTATAAATACCAGTAGATCAAAAATATAAATATACATACTATATGTAGAGACTATTTACAGGATTATTATTTACAGGAGTGTTAATAGTGCCTTTAAAGAGTAGTTTCTTGAATAGCTACATCTAGTGATATAAGGAAGGTATCACAGGAAGAGTTTTCCATGATGGCTTATGGAATAGAGTTCAAAACCCTGAGACTTCTCCCAGCGAAAAGTTGCTTTAGTGTTTTTGTCTTCCAGTTGCATGGAATTTCAAAATTAAGTGTGCCATAACTCATAAGGTGGTGCTGGCTACTTGGAATTGCAGTTTTGTTAGGCAAGGAATAGAGTTCCTTATGTGTAATGTACTGACGTATATAAAAAAGTGATGAATCAAATGCTTGAAATAATCTCAGCCACTGGTAATCACTCAGGGCAGCATCCCAGTCCATTGTTATTTTGCTCACCATGCCACCTCAGTTTGGACCCAGTCATATGCAGATCAGTCTTGACCATGCTTCAGTAGGAACAGTACAGCCGAACTGCCGGAAGCTAAAACCTCTTGGCAAGGGTGGTATTTTGAAAACGTACTGCTCCCCAGACCCGATGACCTAACTGTGCTCTAGCTGAGGAACAGACCTCAGCGCACTGCTTGTTGTTTAACTTCAAGGGCAGAACTTCCCTCGATGGGTTTCCATGGAAAATGGAGAACGTTGATCCAAGAAAACACGAAGATCATCAGGGCGTTGATAGGACATGTAATGAGAGATGTAATATTGGAGGTAATTTGCAGTGCATGGCGAGGGTTCGAGTATTAGATACTTTAGGGCATGAGTTATAGTTATTTGAGATAACTATAACTGGTGAATTTCAGTGGTTTTGTTCATTTAAAACGGTATGTTTTAACAGACATTTTCACCTAACTATAGCGTCCTTTTAACCTTTGTTTTTTTCAGTGACTTTCTAAGGTTTTTGAAATGTTAAGTAATACACTATTACAAATACTAACTATAATGCCACTTTAACCTTTGTTTTTTTCAGTGAATTTCTATGTTTTTTTTAAACGTAAAGTGAGATGTCTATCGTCGTGCACGGGGTGGGGTTTGTGCCCAACCCTTTAGGAGCACCTTATCCTCTGATGTGCACGGTCTTTCAGCTGTGCCCAATGTGCGGTTGGGCGTAGGGCTTGGCTTGTTTTCAGGCCCTGTGTCCAACCCCTCTCTGGCATCCAACCGCCCACTGCACACTGCCTTTGGCCGTTTGTGGCATAGGGTTGGGCATAGAGCCTGGCTACAGGTCTGGCCCTGCGCCCAACCCCCTACAAGCGACCTACCTCCCACAGCGCACGGTCTTTGGCCATGTGCAGCGTGATGATGTGTACAGGCCCTAGCCACAGACTTGCTGGGTTTTGTTTTATGTTGCTTTAGGGCAGCTGCACTCCCTACAGCCCCCCACAATATTAAAATAAAATGTTTGGTGGACCCCAGCCTCATCTAGGGGCAGCACCAGCAAAAAAATATCTACTACAAAAAAGCCCTTGGGCATTAGAGGGTGCTCCTTGCTGGAGCAGTGAATAATAAATGAGTGTTTCTTGCCGCTCATCTATTTTTTATTTGGTGGGGGTCCTGGTGCCCACCAAGGACACTCACATCTTTAATTTTTATTGGGGGTGTGGGGGAGCCCCAGGGCCCCCGCGGCCCCAGCCCACACCCATTTTGGGTGCCAGCAGAAGCCTATATTTTTTTATTATGTGGGCTCCTTGGTGCCCACCGGGGGCACCCACAACTCTTTTGTTGGGGACTATGAGGGGAGCCCTAGGGCCACCAAAGCCCCATCCTGCTCCCCTGACAGGAGTTGGCCATTCCAATTGTTGGTGGGTGCCCGACCGGGGCACCCCGAAAGTCTCCAACATTGGGGGCAGCGGGGGGTGCACCAAGGCCCCCAAATGGTCCATTTGTTAATTTTCCAGAAAATCACTAGCTAGTATTTGAGAATAAAATTGTGTTTTCAGAAAACTGTCTCACACACTATTTGGGGATCATTTCTCTGTTTTCTTGTTCGTGACTGACAGGTTTTCTCTGGCATTCTGAAACAGGGAAAAGTATGCCAGAACATCCACCCTCAGGCAAACTGCCAAGTGGTGGAGTACCCAGACTGCCAAACTCAAAATAATCACCTTAATCTAAGTAATGATTTGTGCTGAGTTAGGAACGTATTGCTGATAATTGTGGCATACCTTTTTCTTATGAGGGCACATGGTGCAGTGCAGCTTTTCATGTGATTATTGTTTTTATGTATTAGCCTGCACTCTGATGCTTAAACCCCTAAGACTGCTGTAACCTGAGCGATATGCCTGCTGTTCAGATCCATACTTTCTGTACTTCTTAGGGACAGGCAAAGGTGAAATCTTTACCTGGGAAGTTGGGAAAACTGGGAAACGTAACTGTGACGAAGTAACATAAAACCAATAAGGCCAGACTCCGTTTTGAGCAGACCAAGACTCAATTTCTTCCTGGCCACCAGCAGGTCTACCTTTGACGTAGATGTTGGCTGTCCTTATCTTTCTAAGAACCTGTGAGAGTGTCAAGTCATCCAGACAATGACATTGATAAGAATACCTGATGCAACATCTGTCTGGTGCAAGCCTCTTGTTATCCATATTTCAAAGTCAACAGACGATAATAACATAAACAATGTAATCTGAAGTGACATGTGTTTACTATATCCCATGCCGCTTTCTGCCATTCCGGTCTCACTGAGCTGATGGCCATAGTTAAAACGGGCTCGCCGAATGACATTTGTCCCCCCCTGTGTCCAAAAAAACAACCTTTTCTCGCTTCCCGGACATAGCCTACTTGAACTGTCAGCAGCCTTTGACACGGTTGACCATGCTTTATTGATTGATCGATCATGTCAGTACTGCAGAGCTGTGTGACACAGCTGTGGAGTGGCTGGCATCCTTTCTCAAAGACCGGGCCCAGTCTGTCTCTCTCCCCCTTATAACTCTGCTAATTTCGACTAGACTGCGGTCTACCCCAGGATCCTCTTTATCCTCTCACTTGTTTAATTAGTTCATTCGTCCTCTAATTCACTTTCTCCAGGGGCAAAAGGTGAAGATTTACAACTATGTTAATGATATGCAGCTGATCTTCACCATTGACAACACCACGGAATGCAAGGCTATTTTTTTTTTTAAAACACGATCTTTATTCGGGACTGGATGAACTCTCAGCAGTTGAAGCTAAACTCCGTCAAAACAGAGGTCGTGGTCACTAAGAACAAGTTGTCCCTCTGGAATCCTTCCTTCTGGTCCCCTGAACTGGGTATTCCACCCACGCCAAAGAAGGTTGTGAAAAGCCTTGGGATTCTCATTGATGAGGATTTCTCTCTGAATCATCAGATAGGAACGGTCTTTTCAGCTTGCTTTCTCTAGCTTTGGAGAATAAGGAAAATAAGGAGCTACTTCACTGTGTAAGCTGCTATTCAAATTCTTATTGCCCTGGTGATATCTCAATATGATTACTCCAATGTACTTTACCTGGGACTCCCTACTGGATTAAACAGCAGGTTGCAATTAGTTCAGAACCAGGCAGTCTGGCAGTTTTTTTTAGCAGCTGCGACACGGTTACATTAAGCCTTTAATGAAACAGCTTTGCTGGCTTCCAGTAGCTTAGAGGACCGTTTTTAAAACATCTTGTATTGTTTTCAAGGCTCTCCATGTTATGTTATGTTATAAGAATTTTATAAAGCGCTTGTACATCAATTGGTTTCATGGCGCTGTCTAGGAAGATGGATTTGGCCTGCTGTCCAGCTAAGTAGCTGTCTGAAAGGGTAAGCCGATAGTTCATTCGTAGGCCTGGATGAACAACCATGTTTTAAGTGACTTTCTAAAACTCAGTAGGTCGATGCTGGATCTGATTTCCAGGGGGATAGAGTTCCACAATTTAGGGGCCAAGGTGGAAACCTGCAGCCACCTAGGCGCTTAAGTTTAAACGTTGGAACGTTCAGAAGTTGGAGGTGAGCTGAGAGTAGGTTGCGAGAAGGGATGTAGCGGGAGATCAGGCTGTCCATGAAATTTGGGTTTTGACAAGACAAGGATTTGAACAGCAAGCAGCCCGTTTTGAAGGCGCAACGTTGGAGAATAGGTAGCCAGTGTAGCTTCTTTAGAAGGGGGGAAGCGTGTTGCCACCTGGGTTGCCTATAGATCACTCTGGCCGCTTGATTCTGGATCATCTGTAGCTTTTTAGAGAGATAGAGTGGGATACCAAGGTAGATAGCATTAGAGAAATCAAGACGTGATAATACCAAGGCTATCACCACCTGAATTAAGGCTTCATGGGTAAGAAGTCTACTTATTTTCCTGATCTTGCGCAGCTGGAGGAAACAGGCGGACACCACAGAGCCGACCTGAGTTTTTAGCGTGAGATCACTATTTATGATGACTCCCAAGCTTTTAGCAGAGTTGGCCGGAATCGGTGGGGGGCCTAGTTCGTTAGGCCAATAGTGTGGGCCCCATGCATTTATGCCGCCACTGGTCAGGACTACTTCGGTTTTACCTGGGTTCAGTTTTAAATGGTTGCAGTCCATCCAGTGGCAGATAAATTGCATAGTAGACTGAAAGTTAGAGATAGACTGAGGGGAATTATCAATGGTGAACTGTAGCTGCAGATCGTCAGCATAATTATATGTGACAGTCTTCCTTTCTCTTAGGGATCGTAACAGCGGGAGCAGGTAGAGATTGAAAAGGTGTGGCGAAAGCGAAGATCCCTGTGGGACACCACACGTGATTTCCAGTTTAGGGGCCGTAAACTGACCAGTACGGACTGCCTGGGAGCGGTCTTTCAAATAGGAGTTGACCCAACTAAGGGCTGGACCTCGAAGGCCTGCCTCCTCGACACGGTCCAACAAGATACTGTGGTCGACCGTGTCGAAGGCGGCCGAGAAGTCCAGTAGAACCAGAGCCTGGGGGATGGGTCTATCTGCCTTTTCCCAGAGGGAGTCAAGTATCGATAGTATGACCATCTCCGTAGAGTGTGCTGGCCTGAATCCGGCTTGGTGGGGATCAAGAAAGTTGGAGTTTTCTAGAAAGGCCGATAGACATTTAGCCACATGTGCCTCCAGCACCTTAGCTAGGTACGGGAGCAGGGAAATAGGGCGGAAGTTAGATGGTGTCTGTGGGTCAGTGCCAGGTTTTTTTAAAAGGGGGACCACAATTGCCTCTATGAAGGCTTTAGGGACCTTGCCCTGGGATAGCGAGTTATTCAAAAGGTCCATAACAGGCTTAGGGTTTACTGACAGTACCGTTTTTAGCACGTGAGGGGGACAGTGGTCCTTTGGGGATCCAGATCTGATTTTGGAGAGCAGATCACAGAATGTCTCAGTGTCCAGGGGTGGAAACGAGTCCAGCAGGTGAAGGTTTCGAGGAGGGTGAGATGCAGCAGCTGTGTTCGGATGAGTGGGAATACTGGCTTTGATAGAGGCAATTTTATCCATGAAAAAGCTATTCAGAGAGTTGCAGAAAAGCCCTGGGAAAAGCCCTCCCTTTGTGTCCTCTAGAATTCCGCGCTATACCCCCAATTGCCATCTTAGATCAGCGCACCACAATCTCCTTCTGAAGTCTAGAAGTAAAAGGAAAAAGCTAGTTGGTGTCAGTTTCTCTGTTCTTATCCCCCCTCCCCCCCCACACACACACACCTGGAACAATCACCCTCCTGACATCAGAGCATCATCTAATTATATGGGCTTTAGAAAACGTTTTAAAACCTGGCTTGTTCCCCAAGATTATGCTTAACCTGGATGCTAGCTTGTCTTGAGCTACCTCAGCGCCAAGAGACCTTATGTTGAACGTGCACTCTAGAAGTTCCCTATAACATAACATTTTTGTTTACACTAATGTGTCTAAGACTAGCATATTAATTCACACAGGTTATGTTAAAAATTCCGTTGGAAAGTCTCCATATCAGATAAGATTAGTGATTAACGATATAAAAAGCTCATCAGGTGGCCATTAGGCAAGAGAGGTCCTTTGGTCCAGATTATCGCACAAGATACTGCCAGAGGATCCTGACAGAGACTGCTAGACTGCCCTACTCTTGCAGCATCCCACCTTGCATGGAGAGCTGATACTGAGCCAAGTCCGAGAGGAACTGAGCCCAGCTGATGATTGTTTCCCCTTCGAGGGAGCACACTTTCCCAGCTACTGATAAATGCCCTTTCTTGCTGTACACAAATATGCAGTGCTCTGAGTCCTCCTAAGAAACTCTAGATGCAAGTTAAGCTACTCCATGCTTTCATAGTATAGCGCGCAGAAGTAGGTTTTAGGGTGTTAGGTTGCCAGATGATATTTCCACTATGGCAGAATTGTTCATATTATTTTCGTTGTTAGCAACATGCATTAGTGCTGTTATAATAATATTCTGTGTGGTTATTTTACATGTGCTCATCAACAGGATGAGACTGTTGAAATAAAACACTTTTAAGCATAAAGTATCTTTCTCTTAGTGCAGTGCTTGTGTGTGATATTATGAAGAATGACATTTGATTTGAATCATCACTGCATCTCTGACCTCTTTGTAAGGGTAAGTAAGCCAGAAAGCACGGACACCCATTAACTATGTGCTGAGTAGGGTATAATAACCTGTCCTCTCACATTCAAGCGTCGATGCACTGAACTAAATTCGGGCATCTGTGGGTGTGAAAGCAAACTTTGTTGAAGCTAAGCCAGAGTCTTTGTTTATGCAGCAGAAGCGCAGCATCACTGATACAAGTTTTTCCCACCAACATTACGCTCAACTGGGCGGTTTTATAACCACAGGATGCCTAACCTACAGGACATCCTTTGATTGGAAATTCAGCTGTGGACTGAAACGTGTAGTGGGGGATGAGATAGGGACAGGACCTAAGGTATGCTGGAGCTCCAGAATTGTGTTCAGGGTAGGGGGGCTTATGCACTGGAACCTTAGGAATAATGGTCCACTAATTGCTAATTTGGCAGGTGACTGTATGGGGCGGTGGGGCAGAGTTTGTGCCTGGGGTAGGGCCACTGACTCAGATGGCTGCACCAGTTTAATTGCGGTCTGAGGAATGCTTTCCTGCTGCTGCAAAGGACTGCTGAACTTTTTTAAGAAAAAAATCTTCACTTGTTTTGAACTTTCCAAAGATTGTTTTAAAAAAAAATCTAAGTTGTTATTCAACAGACTTTGCATTTCCTTAAATCTGAGACAGTCAGATCGGTCCAAACTCAGGGATAACTTTGTTATTTAAAACCTGTAATTGTAAGGTCCGCTTGATCTTTCATTTTCCCATCTAGCCCATTCTAAGTTGATTCGCAGTATCATAACTGAAAATGTGATGGAAATGATGGAGAGGAGAATGGAAGTGCCAAATGTGGCTTTATATATAACCTTAAAAGGTTATAGTAAATTCTGCCAAATTGCATTCCTGAATAATTTGAACTGCCTCTAAAATGTACGACTTTTTACCAAATGTGTTAATGGAATTCTGCTGTAAAACATAGGCTAGTTTTCAAAGTATTTTTGAAAGCTAAACTAGCAAGAAGCACTAGTGGTTGTCAAGCTTACTTAGCAACCCTTAAGGTATTGGAAAATTACTGTTAAATACAATTTATTTGCACAGAGATCCTCTGATTTCTTTGGACATCGGATGAATGTGGCTTGTTAATGCTCAGTGCTGTACCTGTGAGGAATGGCAGGTTACTCCTCCCGTGGAGTCCTGTTTCCCCTCTGTACAGAGATCTCCATAGTGGAGAAGACTGCACAGGTGGAATGTAACCCACTGAGAAGACCAACACAGTTCTTCTGTCTGTGGGGAAAACATTTTGCTCCAAAGAGAATGCCCTTCTCCTGCACCCTCGCAAAATGTGGGGGTGATCCAGCCCCTTCCTATCATGGAATGGGAGTAAATCTTCAACCATTCCTGTGTGGGAAGTGGTTTAATCACAGTTTGGGGATGCCCACAGACTTACATGTTTGTGATTGTTACAAAACATACAAGGCAAACAAAACTTTGAAGCGCAACCTTTCCCCTCTTGAATGGGATTTACGAGTGCACATTTTTTTTTTCCACTGTGACAAAGATGTACGCACTCATAAAACAATTGTCCCTTGGTGGATTCCTGAAAGACATATATTTACTGAAGTTACCTTTGCGATTCTGGCCCTCATTTTTTCAGTGGCCCATCACTGACACTTTGCACTTTTCCTTGTGACTTTTTTTTAATTTTTTTTAAATATGATGTCTTTTTAAATTCAAATATTTTTTATTTTATATATGACTTCAGTAATATTACAGTACAATGAAAATGGTTGATACAATACATTTTCCACATGACACAAAAGTTCAGGCCATGTACTGGGTAGATAATTAGAATATTGCATCCTAATATCTATATATGATTTTGTGCAAAGAAAAGAAGGGGAAAGTAAGAAAGAAGTGAGGAAGAAATAGAGGAGAGGAGAGAAGAGAGAAAGAAGCAAACCTTGAGTACTATTGAAAACTCACCGCTTTGTTCCCTCAGCGAGGGTTGACCATAGAAGGCGAGAGGATTTGTTATTGAAAGTAGCATTGTGTAATATATTATCTGCACTTCTGATAAAACAGATCCACACCCACCATGTGTGATATGAAATGTTATTATAATTCTTCCAATTGGAAAGTATGGTTTTAATACCCATAGCTAGCAGAATATCAATAAGAAAGTAGTCCCATATAGTTAAGGAATTTACCCAATGTGTATCAGAACAAGCATGTATGTCCAAAGAGACTAAAACATGACTTAAAGACAAATTAACATTAAAAATATTAGATAATGTGGTTTTGATATCTTTCCATAAAGCACTTATATACTTGCAATAAATGCTCTGGGTCACCCAGAGGTTGATCGCAATGCCAACAAGCAGCTGAGGGCTAAAGTACCCGTTCAGGAGTCCAGTATGACCTACAGCCAGTTCAAAATTTACATTGTAATATAAGGAGGGAGATTTTATACTGCAGAAAAGAGCTCCATATATTGTCCCATTTCTTGGAGGGAATGGATTCAGTACTTTATTGAAAGCCGAAATGTTCCCATGCTCGTTGGATCTTATTGGTCACCAGTTTGGAAATTTTCTGTAGGGTTTTATAAATTATTGACACCGCATGGGACTTGGACACAAGTGTCTGGAAAAAGAGTAAATAGTCAGTCTTATGTGGCTTTTGATGCCCCTTAGTGCAACTTTTAGTGTCAAGAAGTAGTAGAAATCCAAAGGTTGAAGAATGAATCTTTCAGATAACATAGCAAAACATATAGGGTTGTCAGGTTGAATAATACCTCGAATATAGAGAATACCCACAGAAGACCAATGTTTCCAGAAAGAAATGACAGGATTTAATTTAAGAGCCGTATTAAACCAAAAAGAGACAAGCTCTGACCCCTTATTTTAATTTTTTTAGCTGAAGTTTAATCCTTAATGATTTGACAGGAATGAGGTACTTTAATTTGTTTAATTGTCAAAGTGTTAATAAGTGAAAGAGGGTGAACCAAATCTGATTCGATATCAACCCAAGCTGGACGATTGTCTGCTGTTGGGTGGAGCCACCAGATGGATTGTCTGGCCATAAAGGCTATGTGATAGTTTTTAAAATTAGAAAAATGTAATCTACCTTGAGATTTGTCTGTCTGTAGTTTTCGGAAGGATATTCTTGCTCTCTTACCCCGCCATATAAAAGATGATAACATTAGATTAATTGAGTTATGAACAGAAATGGAAAGGCTGGCAGGAAACATACTTAGGAAAAACTTGATTTGTGGTGCAAGCATCATGTTAACCGTTTTAACCCAGCATACCTTGTAATAAAGTTTGGTGACCATGCCTCAGTTTCTTAATTTTGGCAAGTAGGGTTTCCTTAATTTGTGCCCTGGTGTCCACGACGGAGCCTGCAAATTCAAGACCCAAATATTTTATTATATTCAGTTGCCAATTTACATTAAAATTAGCTGCTATATGAGGAAGACAAAAGACATTAAGAGGGAAAATTTCAGTTTTATCCTTATTCAGAGTGTACCCTGAAACATTTGCCAATTTTTGTGTACCACTTTTAAAAGGATTGCCTTTGAATGTATCATTAATCTGAGTGGAGTGTAAGAATGGTTCAATTGAATGCAGAAAAAGGAGAGGGGACAATGGGCAACCTTGTCTGGTACCTTGTGACTCACTTAACTAATTTGATAGTTGCCCATTAAGTTTTCCCGCCGTAGGCTTCTGATAAACTGCCATGGCCATTTGTATGAAACGAGTGCTTAAATTACATTTTTCTAGTGCTGATCTTAAAAAGGTCCAAGAGACCTTTCCAATAATGGGAGATGGGATCTGTTTAGCTTCTCAATTATGTGACCGAAATTTCTGATGTTATTAGCCGCCAAGCAACCCTTAACAAAACGAGAGCTGGATGAGAGATGGAATAACTTTTTCTAATCTAAGAGCCAAATGCTTAGTATATACTTTATAATCGGTATTAAGTAAAGAAACAGGAGGGAAATTCTTCATTTCTAATGGGTCTTTACCTTCCTTTGGTATTACCACTTTATGGGCCTCAGTTCATCTCGCGAGTCAAAAATGTTAAAAAGACCCGAGCGTGGGGCAATCATATATGTTAAACTCTGATAAAAAGAGTCAGGAAATCCATCTGGAACTGGGGCCTTTTTTGGTTTAAGAAAGTCAATGGCTTTAGCAATTTCATCTTGTGAGATTGGTTTATTAAGAGAGTGTATATCTTTTTGGGAGAGTGTGGGAAGCTGGAGAGGATCTAGGAAAGCTTTGCACGCTTCTAAATTGGATGTATTCCCGGTCTGAAGAGGGTTATATAACTAAGAGTAACATGTTCTGAAAAGCTTCCGCTTTTGAGCTTGATCGGTTTGTAAACAATCATTCCTATCTTTGATGGCTGGTATATTAATAGATTTTTGTGTGTCTTTAAGGGTCAATGCAAGAAGCCTACCTGCTTTGTTACGTTCTAACAGATTTTTAGCTTTAGATTTAGTAGACCATATATGTGTCCTATCACTTAAGATTTTATTATATTCATATTAAAGAGGTTTCATTTTAGATGTTGTTGAAGGGTCAAGGTTTAATATCCTATCTTTTTCCAGAGAGGTAATTTGTTTCTCTGAAAGATTCAGTTTTACATTCAGCTGCTTACTCTTATTTGACATTATGCCAATCATCTCATCCCTTACAGTGGCTTTCATGGCGTCCCATAATATTTCAATGTCCATCTCCGAAGTGGCATTCTCTTTTAAAAAATGGGTTAAAGATTGGGCAATTTGATTTTCTGAAGCAAGATCAGCTAGTAAATCGTCATTCTTTCTCCATGAACCAGTTTTAGATCGTTGTATAGGTGGGTTTAAAGTTAGTGTAATACATGCATGGTCCAATATAAGAATGGACTTGATAGTGGGATCAGTGGCTGATTGGACCAAGGTTTTGCTTATGAAAAAATAGTGAATTCTAGACAGAGTATTGTGAGTATGCGAATAAAAGGTGAAATCACTACCTTTTTGGTTGTGAAGTCTCCAAATGTCAATGAAATCATTATCCTCTGCCATTTTAAGGAACTGTATATGAGAACGGTTATGTCTGTATGGGTATTGTGAGAGTTTGTCCAGAGTGGTATCAAGTAGGAGATTAAAATCACCTGCCAAGATAAGTTTACTATTCTGAGGGAGTTCATGTAATTTTTGTTTCAATGAGGACCAGAAGAATGGGTCATCTGATGTTGGAGCGTAGATGTTTGCAATAAAAAAGGAAAAGCCATTTTTGGTGATTGTAGATAATATACATCAACGCTAAGGAGGAGTGAGAAGCTCTGATAATGTGGAACCTTCAGCCTCCCAGACTGTATTGAAAAACTACACAATGGAGGGTTGACCTATCTCTCTTAAATCCCGTCTTTTCACAAGGCTAGTTGTGTGGCCCTTATTACATCTCAAGTGAGTGTATAATCTACACCTAGGTAAATTAGTTTGATCGCCACATTTCTTGGATAGATTTGTTGGGTCCTCACCCACAGGTCCCACCTGTGGCCTGCTTCATCATCAGACCTACACCACCTAGTGGGAGTGAGTGGGCTCTATGCATTTGTAAGCGGAGCACTTAGGGGTGTAAACAAGGGATTGTGTGAGTGAGTTAAAATTGCCTCATAGCTACTAAATTGTTTTTATTAAGAAAGGTCCTAGGGCAAAGTTTGAAAACAGTGGGATGTCACAAGGGTATGATGGTCCTTAACATCCGAAGGTCGATGTGTCCGCTATTTAAAGTGGGTCAGTCAGCTTTCTTCAGGACCGAATGTAATATGTTGAATCCCTGCGTGGCGTGGTTGCTAGTTACGACCTAGTCTAAATGCATTCATACGTATTCAGTAAAGCATGCATACAACTATACAGACCATAATAAGGACTCTTTCCTCAATATGTTCTTGGCAAGATAGAGAGAATGAATAACACTAACATAGATTAATAAGACATT
This sequence comes from Calotriton arnoldi, assembly GCA_963921515.1. Lineage (NCBI taxonomy): Eukaryota > Metazoa > Chordata > Amphibia > Caudata > Salamandridae > Calotriton > Calotriton arnoldi. The sequence goes on from CAWUFW010014143.1 coordinate 98,837, forward strand.
GCAATTAGAATGTCTTAAGACTTTGTCACATTCTCCCTGTTATGTGCCGCAAAGGATGCAAACACGTGTGAGTCACCCCTCAGTGCGTTTCTTGATTATAAATTTCACAAATATATATAATTAAAAAGGCCAATGAGACATAAGGAAAATAAAATATAAATGAAAAAAAGATTCAATTGACAGTGTATACCATGCACACACAAGAGTGGTAGAAGAAACCATTGTAACTATCTACCTACATGGCCTATATATTAATTAGGCATCATAAGGTTTGAGGGGTTAGACGATCCCTGTAGTCAAACACTGTGGAAAAAAACTAAATAGAATGGCTTGTAATCGATAGTCCCCTTAGCCTAGCTGAGCGTGTAGCACAGCCGGCCTACTACACTTGCTTCTTCAAGGTTCATTGTCCGAGATAATTCCTACCTGGTTCCCCATAACCCTGCATATTAGCGCTCCTCGCGCTTAATGGTGTTTTTAAACACAGTAGCTACGGTTATATGACTGGGGTATAGTCACATGACATATTCACGGGACGTAAGGCTGAGCACCGTGTGACCAACCTCTTTTGTTCCTGGTCCGAAGGGTTAGCCATCTCCAAGGCAGACTGATCCAGCGTTTCAGGACTAGAAATTTCTTAAGATAAGGCCCATTTTCCATTACCCAACAAGTCCCTTCACGCTGGGTTAGTGTAATTCAAAATTTACCAAAGCACCTATATGCTCTCATCTCTAGAATACCAAAATTTGGCGATGCAATCTTTATATAGTTGATTACATTTGGCTAAACAAACCTTAGGAATAAATCACTCCTAATAAAGACAGACTCATTTGTAAAAATGTATAAAGTTTATCTAAATAATGTGAAATAATGCTCTTTGGTACAAACATACAACACAAACCATTGATCGTCACAAAGTAAACAAAATCAGAAGAGAAAATGATAAATTCATATCAATGACAATGCATAAAGGAGTGGATAGGCGAAGAGACAAAAGATTCAAAGATAAAATACATTTGCAATTGTTTATGCAAATTCAGATTTCAGTCTATACTAACCCAAATAGGAATAGGAAAATCTACTCTCTGGCCATGAGAGCAGCAAGCCCCCTCAAGAAGATTTGAAGAGGCAAAGACTGAGTCAGTAATCAGTAGATAGAAAACAGAAACAGCAAACCGACGACAGCGGCGATCTCCCAACACAAGTCAGTCTCCCAAAACCCCTCCCACCAGGCACCTCAATTATACCCTAAAACCGAAATATCCAACCCACACAAGTATCAAACTAAAGGTTTTCTTCACATTTGATTGGTTAAGGAAGGGGGTGTATGGTCACACCATTCTCAGCATGTCCGCCACACTAAATGTACCATTGTTTTTATTTAATCAATGACATAAGCTTCCACCCCAGAAAACACTAATCTGAGCCACCGTTATTTTCTTCCTCTTCTCCGGCAAATTGTTGCAAAGTTTGTATATCTTTCTCACTCAGCGCCACTCTGCAGAGGAAGCTTCCCTCTATTTGTCGCATTGTTCTTTCATACTGGTTTTTGGCAGGCACTCAGGACTTGAAGGACAGAATAGCATTTCATCTCCTTATTTACTCTTGAAATTCATTTAAACTCTTCTATTTTTCCAGTGGCTTCTTAACCCATTATTTGACATGCAGAATTTGCGAACTGTTTCTTCTAAACAGAGCAAACACAAATATTATTATTCACTTATAATTCTTTTTCTCTACACACCAACCCAATGCTGCATTAATCTCCATGCAACCCATATTATTATTATCTTTTCTTTGTAAACGTTAATAACGTGCACAAAAGCAGCATCAGTAAGCTTTAGTCCTTTTTATTTTCGTTAGTCAAAAGCATTTGCGGCCTACTATTATTACTTAAATTTGCGTTTGCGCATTAGCACTTTTCACATGTTAGGCTTTTTCTGTATAATTTACACTGCACACAGTTAGTATATATTACTGAGGGTTCAATCCGAGCAGGTTTTATTTTCGCCCCAACACTGCTCCAGCAAGACCATGCCGTGAGCGATCTTTATTAGTTATGTGTCCCCACCGGGGAGCAAAGTGAAAGCCTGGGAAATTAGTGTGTGAATTAGAAGGTTCTAAAAGAGTCATTCATTCTGCAACAATCTTATTCAAAAACAACATGGTATGTGCCGAGGAAGATCCTCCATAAAAGAGAAAAATGGGGGAAGAGTTTAGAGAAAGGGGAAAAAGGAGAGCACAATAAAAGGGTAGGACAAGTGACATCATAGCAAATATTATCATTGCATCGAGTTTCAGAGTAGATAACCATACTCCCACTTCAAACCCCATACCACCCCCACCCTCAAACCACCCTACAAACCCATCCCCCACCCAAAGGATGCGTAAGCAATACACGGATAAGACAAGTGTGCTGTTGGAGCGGCATAATTTTTCTAAGTGTAAGCAGGCTATGGATGAGACAGTGGTGGAGTACACTTTGTGCGTACTAGCATCAAAATGTGAATTTGAGAACAATGTAGAAATTTATATAAGGGATCAATTCTTATTCACTTGTTACTCCAAGAAAGTACAGGAGAGACTTTTAACCTGCAAGAACCCATGCTTGAACGAGACCATTGACGTTGCCAGGAGAATAGAGTAGAGGGGTCAATTATAACCTCTCAGGTTATGAATAATCAAACTATGCAAAGTAATGGTCATTATGTAATGTCCCCTGTCAGTTTAGTTACTGAAGAGTCACTCGGTGCTAGTATTAACAAAACGAGCAGATTGAAGAGGGGAATGTGTTCTAGATGTGGTTCTAGGAATCATCCCACTTGCCCTGGTTTAACAAAAAGATGCAACCATTGTCGCAAGGTGGGGCATTTCATGAGTGTCTGCAAGAGTGTACCATTTAATTCAGATAAGGTCAGGGTCAGGATAAGTCATATTGATGTGCCCACTACTACTGTTTATCTTAAAGAATGTACTGACAGATTTTCTAATATAGTTCTTACCATGATGCACCTTCTGTAGAACCTGTAAGAACTATAAAAGGACCTTTCTGTCAGGTTACAGTGGGGAGGCAAAACCATTGTCATGATGGCGGATTCGGGTGCACCCGTCACCATTTTGGCTGATTCTATGTTCCTAAAGCATTGGCCACCTGAGATGGTTTTGAATTCTCCCAGTACTTGTCCTAAGACATTTGTTGAGCAGGACATTGAGCTCATTGAGCTCACTGGGTATTTTGTGACTTCTCTTGAATGTTTGGGAAAGCAAATCGATACTAAGGTGTATGTCGCAGCGAAAGGAAGGGACATCATTGGTTGGATGGATCTGGCCAAGTTAGGAATATATTTACGGCCTGGGCATGATGTGCCAATAGTACTGGGAGACATACCTGTTTTAGCTGTGGAGAGCCAAGATAATATCACTCAGTTATTGGCTCAGACGTTTCCCAGTGTTTTCTGTGATGCCATAGGTACTGTGAGGGGTTTCGAGCATACAATTAAACTCCAAGACAATTATACCCCAGTCATCCACAAAGTATGTCCAGTACCTTTGAGTATAAGAGAAGATTTGAAGGTCCTGCTAGAGTCTCTTACTTCAGAGGGTGTCATCGCCAAAACAGATTCATCTGAATGGGTTTCTCCGGTTGTTTTGACTAGGAAACCCACCGGGGATTTGAGGTTGTGTGTGGACTTGAGGTCTTTGAATCAAAACATTCTGGTGGGCTGTCACCCTCTTCCACGTATACAAGAAATGATGGCTAATATTGGTGGTGCCAAGTTTTTCTCTACCATAGATCTCCACTCTGCTTATCATCAGATACTCCTGAGTTTAGATTCGCAGTCTTTGACTACCTTTGTCACCCCTTTTGGTGCGGTAAGTATCTGAGGCTTCCTTTAGGCCTTGCATCAGCTGCAAGCGTTTTCCAAAGGATGATGGACACCTTGTATGGGGATGAGCCTCACGTGCTAGCGTTCAAGATGACATACTTGTGTACACCAAAACCAAGTAAGAACACATGCTTGCTCTTGACAAAGTATTCAAAATATTGGATAAACATGGTATAACAGTGAAACTAAATAAGTGTAAATTCTTTGTACAACAGGTTGAATACTTAGGTCACACCATTTCAGCAGAGGGTATCAAGCCTAAACCTGGCAATGTAGAAGCTATTAAATCTGCACCAGCTCCAAAAGATAAGGATGCCTTAAGATCCTTTTTAGGACTTTGTGAACACTATGTGCGCTTTGTTCCAGGATATGCCTTATCGGTGCATCCTTTGCGTTCTTTGTTAAAGAAAGGAACAAAGTTTGAATTGTCATCACAAATTAACCAAGCATTTGAGGACAATAAGGTGTAAGTAGTTAATTCCCCTTCTTTACAACATTTTGATCCGAAGAGCAAATCATTCTTCATGGTAGACACTAGTCTTAAGGGCATTGGGGCTGTGTTTGGGCAATTGGTCAATGGTGATGAGAACACTAGCTTTTGCCTCACGCACCTTATCCGCTGCTGAGACGAACTACAGTACCATTGAATGGGAGGCACTTGCTTTTGTATGGGCAGTGGATAAATTCAAAACTTACATTTGGGGAACACGTTTTGATTTATTTACTGATCACAAATAGCTTGTATTTTTGTTAGGTGCCAACGGACTGGGTAAGGCATCTTCACGCCTAGTAAGGTTACTATCAAAATTGCAAGAATTTCACGTGTCCGTCAAATACATTCAGGGTGGTAAGAACTTAACAGCAGATTGCTTATCTCACATGCCTCTTGGTTTGGAAGCAGGGGTTGGAGGGGATGAAGAATGTGTTGAGCTATGTTGGATGTTGTAAGTGCATGTAATGGGATAATATCAGAAGAAGAATGGGGATCTGCCACTGAGAAAGATGATGCCCTGCAGAAGGTTATCAATTTTACTAAATTTGGTTGGCCTGCTGGGAAATTTCAATCTGAAGAATTACGCAGTTTTGCTAATGTGGCACCAGAACTTTCATGCGTAGGTCAGAGCTGCTTGAGAAGCAATTTGTTTATTTCACCTTCAAGTTTACGTGAATGCATTATTACTGTGGCCCATGAAGGCCATTTAGGTAGTTCTTCCACATGCAAAAAATTAAAACAATACTTCTGGTGGCCAGGTTTGGACAAGATGGTGGCTGCTTTAATTGACACGTGCCCTCAATGTCTAGTTTCAGATAAACATTGAGTCATCACGGTTAAGCCACTTCATCGGTTCCACTTTCTTCAGGGCCTTGGATTAAGGTAGCTCTGGTTTTCTCTGGACCTTTTCATTTATTACCTTCTAGTCAGAAATTCCTTATTGTATTGGTGGATTATTTCTCTAAATGGATTTACTACTCTTTTGTTGATTCCCCTTCCACCAAGACAGCCCTTGACTTCTTAAAAAGAGTATTCCTTATTGAAGGATGCCCTCAGTTCTTGGTCTCAGACAATGGGACACATTTTGTTTCCAGAGAAATGAAAAGGTTTATGGCAGGTGTAGACGTAAATCATCTTCAGGTTGCTCTTTATAGTCTAGCTTCTAATTAACTTTTTGAAAGAGCTAATCGCATTTTAAAAGAAGGCGTACAAACGGCATTATTGGCTCATTTGGATGTAACTGATATTTTGGAAGACAAAATTTGGAATTATTGAATGACACCACACTCTCCCACAGGAGTTTCTCCTTTCCCTAGTTTGAGAGGTAGAGAAGCTAAAACCAAACTTTTGATGGTTGAATAAAATTAACTTCAGGATGTGAATCTCCTAAGCAAGAAAGCAATACTTTAGAAATGAATATCAGAAACAGTGTTGGTGAAACAAAACAAGCAAAAGACTTGGTATGATATCAAGCATAATGTGCGTGAGTGTAAGTTTAAGGTCAATGATTTTGTCTTGATTAAAAAGCCCAACAGAGTGTTGAAAGGTGAAGCTCAGTTTACCTCTCCAGTTAGGGTGATTAAAACGGGAGCAGCATCAGTTTTACTGCAAGGTAGAGGCTGGTGGAATACAAATAGTCTGATACCCATCTCTGAAACACAGGCAACCATTTACAATCAAACTTGTAGTCTACGAGGAGATACTGAATCTATGTTGTCTACTGATAGGTCCTTAACTGGTGGGAATATAGACTCTGGCATCAGTGATGCTTGTTCTGGTAATCCGGTATATCCTGGTGCTTCAGAACGAATAATCACCGATACACATTTTCCAATCAAAGTGACATTGCTACTCGTTCTTCAAGAATAGTACAATTATCTTCTAGGTTCAAAGAGTATGAACTGTATTAACTATCTCCTATTGAGCATTGATTTTGTTTTATTATGGAGGAGGGGTGATGTAGTGTGTGACGTAGTATGTGTTCTTGTAAGAGTGGTTAATGTTGCTTTAAATCTATCTTTATTGTATGATATGTGTTCCATGTTCGGATCGAATGGACAGATGACGCTTGGAACTTGCGTTCTCAGTGCCAGCTGGTTTCCTGTTGCGTCTGGACGATCGTTCCGTCGTGGTCTTATTTATGAAAATAAATAGTACTTTTACATCTCTTCTACTGGAGCTTTATGTGGTTACTTCCTTCCCCGTTGATCCCATAGAACTATAAATTTGCAGGACAAAGCGTTCCTCAGTAAAGTAGTTAGTTTCCATGCTAGAATGCCGCTCAAGTCTGGAGCGCCGCTCCTATGCGACCATCTCCGTCGGGCGCTAGCCACGCCCTCCCAAGTATGATGTGTCTTAATGGACTTTTTTGGCAGGGCTAGGACCGTGAGCAAGATAAGTGTCTCGGATAAATTCAGTCTGAGGTGCAGCACCATAAAGCCAAAAAAATAATTCACGCCAGCAGCATGGCTACCATAGAGTCAGCTCTCCTTCCTTTCTGATTGGAAGGGAAGAAAACACTTGATTGGCGTTTTAACATTTTCACATACCTGTACAATGCTGGTGTGTTGAGACGTGTGCTTGACATTTTCAACACTTTCTGCTTCGTTAGCTAAGTGCATATGAAGGACCGATTCGCAAAGCCATTTGCGCGCTAATTTGTGAAGTGATTTGGTCACACGTAATATTGTACTAATATGGTGTCAAACCACGTGTAAGCAGATCTGCTCCCCAGGGAGTTGGGTGTTCTACGACAGCAGTACCTTTAAAAGTTAGCGGACATTGTACGTTTGAGAGAATTCACAACTATTTGCAAGGCATTCTTCCACCTTGGTGGCGGCTGGATATTTACTCTTATCAAGGGCTGTGGTAATTCTGTATCCAGGATGGGAACCCCAGAATTTGTGGGGTGCATGGGAAGAGATTTCTTTAATGGAGAAATATATTTCCTGTGGGTAAAAAAAAGAAGAAAAGCAAGTGCAAAGGAATTGATCCCAGGCACTTACGCATGCCAAAATAAATATGTAAATGCTGGAAACCTGTAGCTGTCCAGAATGACCCATGAACTTTGTGAATTCAAAAAACAGCACATTTACTCAAAAACTTACAGAAGTAAATGTTCAATGGTGCGTGACACAGGTCTTGTTACTGTGTTCATGCTCATTTACGTGCTGCAGCATCTAATGTGAACAATTGCAAGATGAACCTATTGCTTACAGTGTAAAAGATTGTTTAATGGGACGCAGTCCAGGAAGGTTTCCACGTTCTGCATTTCTCACACTTCTGGTCCATAAATTAAACAAAGGTAACTTTGAAGTAGTCAAACACAACCCGCACATAAATTCATTTGACTCGGACTTCCTGCATTTTTTCTAATAATTCAACACAGAATGCACCGGAAGCTATTTTGTCCAGGGCACATTTGCTCTGCAATTCACATGTGCACTTACAGTAATCATGGGGATTATAATTTCAGAAAGGCCTAGTTCGTGCAACACGTAATTTATTTTCTGCCTTTGCCAATTCTGCCATTAATTAACATATACTCTGTGCCATGGAATCTCAATGTCCTTATTGGGCTCGATTCTCAAAGGGAAGCTTTGGAAAGTCGGTAAAGTCTCTGGGATTCGCACAGAATCTGCCTCGATGGCCTCTCACTGCTAGAGTGCAAGACTGTGGAATGTCACCAATTTATTGGAATCGTTTCAGTAAATAGTCGGAGTGAGGGAATAGACACCTTTTGTTGTGTAGTTACAGCTCGAGTGAACTTCTCTTTTTGCCACCAATTCCAGGAGCCGGGTCCACAAATGAGCTGGCAGCACCAGGGCTCATTTGCTCCCCATGCTGAGGTTTCGGAGTCGAGAGGTACTGAGTAGTTTGCATGAGATACATTTGCTAACTGAATGAGACGTTCTCTCTGAACGTCACGCTCATAGCGGGGACTAAGCTTGCTTCCTGTCCTCTCCTAGGCTTCCACACCAATGAGCTTTGAATATCTATTACTTCTGTGCCATGAATTTACCAGAGGTTAGGATGTGCAGTTAAGGGAAGGAAGCGTTTTCCTGGTATCTGCATTCAGTGCTTGATGAGGTGGTGAGACTTTGGACTCCGTGCTCGGAGCACAGGAAGGTGTTCCTCCAATTACTAAAGAGTCTGTGTTGACATGTTTGCAGCTGCAGTCACCCCGAGGGATGTTTCCTTGACTTGTGCGTAGCACCAACGTTGAAGCTCAAGGGATGGGGTGTAGAAGCTTGCAGCAAAAGAAGAGTGTCAAACATGGTGTTCTTCTCATACCCACAAGATGACATTCCTATGAAGATGTAGTCACAGCTAGCCTTATATATACCCCTTTCTATGATGATGTGATTTTCAATGATTGTTGCAATCACCTTTGTCTCTGCTTTTTTGCCATTTTTGAGGTTGAATTCCTGCCTGGATTCTTGTTCTGAAAGATATATGCTGAGCTGTTTCCCACCCAATGCTAACAAGAAACCAAAATAAGCATCGCTTTAAGAACAAGCATCAGTAAAGTCAATCGATCTTGTCCATGAAGCCTGTTGGATTTGCCAATCCTTGTTTTCACCCTATGTAAGTGCCGTGCAGCAAGCAGCAGCCATTTCTTATAAATGGATTTCTTAAAGCATATACAAATTCATTTAAATTTGGCAACCGTGAATGCACATGTAGCTGCCGTCGCCATATTTGAATGGATTTTCTTAAAACATAACAACATGTGCTTATACATAAGCCATCTTATTTTATTTTCACATTTACTGTTCGAAGATTGTGTACAGCCATCTCAAAACCGTAAATTTGAGAGAAAAAAAATTGAGTATGGACAGGATGCTACACACGGTTTAAAAAGTGAGCGGCCAGGTAGCAGTGTGCAGCTGCCAGGCACGCAAAAATATAACTATAAAAAAAAATAGCGAGGAATGGTGGAGTAGGGGCCGGGAGGGGGGTGACGATTATGGCTGAAGGAAGCGAGGCCACAAAAGAGACTGGCCTGATAACAGTGTACAGCTGCGCCAGCAGCTACACTAACATTTTTTAAGATGTTAAAGGTGTCCATAGGTTGAGACCGAAAAAGGGATGACAACCGTTTAATTTGATAGAGTGGGAGCTGAAACCTAAGTAGGGCATCCCTGGGTCCAAGGCAGTATGGTTCTTGATTTTGTTCAAGAGACCCTAGAAGATGAGTGATGATTGATTGAGCTCTTTTGGCTCCATCTGCGTTTTGGCTTTACAGGAGCAATTGCTTAATCCAGTTGGCCAATCTGCAGTTCACCCAGCTTGAAGAGAAACTCCATGTAGGACTGTGTTGTAATGAAGACAGGGTCCTGTTCCTTGGTAAACTTAGGATGGTATTTATTAAGATAGTAAGTTTAAGATAAAGTTACAGAGAGCCCCACCAGGAGCAGCCTTCCTGCTGCTCAGCCCATCCTCCAACTGCCAACCTCACTCACCCAGCATTCCACAGCATCATCCATCCCAACATTCCACACCACACTCACACTGGCTGAGCAGCAAGTACAACACTTCTCCCTTCCTCACATTAAACAAAAATACAATGCTATGATACAAGTGAAAAGCACATCAAAGAGATAATAACATGCACATAAAATCTGGAAAGGTACCATTGCATAGACCTGAGAATGGTTGAGGGCAAACCAGAAAGGATGAAAAGTAAGGAAAACACAGTACTATGGGCTTGCAAGTTAACATCCAAAAATGCAGGAAAGCACAGGGGAAAAATGGCAATATGCATGAATGTCAACAAAGGCAAAGCAATAGATAAAAACGACAATGCCCACCCACGTACATACAAAGGTGAATCTAGATACAGAAAGGCAAACTCCTTCACACACCCACTCCCTTTCTACACAAACATACAAATCAGCAGACTGCACCATGCAAAATCCAACCAACCCCTAGGGACACAAACATTCCAGCTGGCCAAGCCGAAATGACGTGAACACAAAGAGGACCAAACCACAACGGTGCAGAGCAAACACACCACAGCAAACACATGTCCAAACTAAGAAGGAACTACGATAAGACATTTGATTAATGAAAGGGGAACAGGCATACAACAGACCTCAAAAAAACAACGCCAAAGCTGGAGGTGACGGAAAAGTTCACCTACCAACCACACAAAGGTGGTAGACGCGACTGACTAAAACAAGTCACCTCCAACACCATGCCCACAAAGGTGACAAAATATGTCAACCCACAACCACAAAACAAGTGGTAGGCAAGAGAAGCTCAAAGCCAAGGAGCCTTCTCACAAACACAACCCCAACAGTGAGAAGTACTTAGACTCCCACAACAACGGCAAAGGGTTCACACCAAAAACACTGCCCACAAAGGAGACAGTAACATGTCAACCCACAACCACGAAACAAGTGGTAGGCAAGAGAATCTCACTACCGAGGAGCCTTCTCACACACACATCCCCAACAGTGAGAAGTACGCAGACTTCCACGACAACAGCAAGGGGTTCACACCAAAAACACAGCCCACACAGGTGACAATAACTTGTCAACCCACAACCACGAAACATGTGGTAGGCAAGAGAAGCTCAATACCTAGGAGCCTTCTCACACAGACACCACCAACAGTGAGAAGTACGCAGACTTCCACGACAACAGCAAGGGGTTCACACCAAAAACACAGCCCACAAAGGTGACAATAACATGTCAACCCACAACCACGAAACATGTGGTAGGCTAGAGGAGCTCAAACCAAAGAGCCCTCTCGCACACACACCCCCAACAGAGAGACACAAACTCTCAAACACGACAAAAGGGGTGACCCAGAGTGACTTCACAGAAAAAAAGTCAACTCACCAACACATTCAAAGGTGGTAACTCAGAGTGACTTAAACACGAAAAGTCACACAAACACACCACCCACAGAGTGACCAACTCCCAACGGACCATACCCACAAACAGGTGAGGTACTACAACAAGCTAGAAACTGTAGATAAATAGTCCCACATCTACACACAGCTGTATAACAAAAAGACAGGCCACTCACACACAATTCAGATTATTGTGAAAAACTTCATGACTATAGACTTCGCAAATACAGCTCTCACTGGGAAACCACAAATAGTGTAGAGTCTCGTCGTCTTTTTAAAAAAAAAAAAAAATTACATTTCCCAAACTTAAAAGACATTTTTCATCAGGAGTCATAAATTTCTCAATTCCCATGTCAGCATAGGTAGATTTCCCTTCCAAGTTATTCCAACATCCTTGTTTTTATCAATAAAACTGAGTCTCTTCAAGGCGATGACAGCGCGGGCAGAACAGACTGTAAGAAACCTGCAAAGCGTCACTGAAAGGCTCACCGGGACGTTAAACAGCTGACGACCCGTCATTCTGCTCACCAGCAGGGAACACAGACGGCGACCTTCCTCTGCGTTAAAGTTCCACGCTCACAAAAATAGCGGCGCGTTTTACGACGTTGGACTGGGTGGCTAAAGGCACGTCCAAGCACCAAAGAATGGAAGCAGCAGGGCGCCATGCGAGCTAGAAGAGGTGACTCCTCTTGCTTAGCGCTGTCAGTATTTTTGAAAGTTCAGTAGGTACTGGCACACCCAGGTCAGGGCCGACCGATCAGGGCTGCCAGTTTGCTGTTCACGTTACACTTATCTTTCTGAGTTACTTCTTTTTGTTCGCATTCTTCTGTTACCAGTTCTTATTATCTTCAAAATACCTTTTCTTCCAAGTCGCACACAGGTTCTTTTCTTTAAATTCGTCGCCAAAATGTTGTAATGAAGACAGGGTCCTGTTCCTTGGTAAACTTAGGATGGTATTTATTAAGATAGTAGGTTCAAGATAAAGTTACAGAGAGCCCCACCAGGCGCAGCCTTCCTGCTGCTCAGCCCATCCTCCAACTGCTAACCTCACTCACCCAACATTCCACAGCATCATCCATCCCAACATTCCACACCACACTCACACTGGCTGAGCAGCAAGTACAACAGACTGCCAGAAAAACGAGTGGGCTTGGTCGTAAACAGTCCCTGGCGTGAACAGGTGTTAAGAGAAAGAAGAAAGAAGTCAGAGCATAAGATTGTTGGAAGAACTCAAGAGAGTGGGGACTGAATTTATTAACCGGAGCCCTCACCCCTATGGGCTGGTTGTACTGTCTTCTAAAAGTGTTGCTGTGCAGCAGAACTGTGGCAGACTGACAAAGGCGAAAAGCGTCCCAAAGGTTTCCAAAGGTACTGCAGTCAACATCTGTTCGGGGAAGAATGCGATCATGAAGTCCAAGGTGAGAGAGACATCTCAGGATGCAGGACATCACTTTCCGGAACCCTTGCAAGACATGAACAGCGAGACAGGGCTACTGATGAAGGGCTTAACAATTTTTAACAGCTAGACCAGTAACATTGCCAGGAACAAGGAAAGCTCAAAATACAAGATCCCTACAGGTTTTTTAATGTGTTCTTCACACAGGAAGAATTTAAATCTGCTGATAATTTTGTGCTGGAAATGCAAGATAGATGGTCTTGGGCAACCCAAGGAGAAAATCAAAATCAAACAACTCCATGTATAGGGATTTTAGAGTGGATTTGAATAGTATGAAGACGATATGTTGGGTGAAAACTGAGAGACTCTAGGGGTCTGGGAGAGACCTGTGACTAAAGAGGTTTGAAAGTGTTTTTTTCTCCAAAATAGGGTTTATTTGTGTACCTAGATTTGGAATTCGCTTCTTGTGCAGGCAAGAGGGTAAAGGGTTCATTGAGGTCACATGATATTCAGCTTTGACGGAAGTGCATAAGGGATAGTGATTGATTTAACAGCCCGATATTACTGCCCGTAACCGCTGTGCCTTGCATGGAGGGCCTGGCAGAGTAATCCATTGGCAATGGCCCTACCTTAAATACATCGGGTGAAATGCCATTGGGAACCAGGTGTCCATTGACAAAAGGTCCGACAGGTCAAGGGTTTTCGCTCCACCAGCTGAAACCCATCAGTTGCCCAACTCTAAATGGGGTAGGGAACCACGAGATTGGTGGACAGGCACCTGTTAATGTTTTAGAAAATGCTCCAAATTCACCATCCTCTAACTGGTCCACTAGTCACTTTAGGCCATGATGTGTGTATGAAAAGTGTAGCTGCTTGTGGCTGATTTCAAAGTTGTGTTTTTATTGAAGTGGAATGATTACAACAGGTTCTTCAAAATTTGAACTATCAGGATCTATTTGTTTCTCGATTTTTATCGAGAACACAGTAGAATTTATATGCGCCTGTTTATAAGTATTAAACAATTAATGCATTCGTAACCTAATGCAGGAAGTGCAGTCATCAATTTTGAGTCTATCCAAAGTATGTGCCTTTTGTTCTAGTTTTCGTCTCCATCTCTCCATTATCTAATGTATACGTTTTTTTTTTAGAAATGCATATAATGCCAGATTATACTATTGAAGTGTATTGTATAGTGTGAACTGAAAGGGATTAAAGAGATTAGTAGATAACCTATTAATGTTATAATTAACATTTGTAAGGATGGTATATATATATATATATATATATATCATTATATATATATGTATATATATATATATGTAAATATTCACATTATATATATATATATACACACATATATATTTACATATATACAGAATATATTTACATAATATAAACATATGTATATATATATATATATATGTGTGTATATATATATATATATATTTGTATACTTTGTCTAAATTATTATTGAAAAGTTTCACATTGTACTTAAGGCACATTCTCACTTACAGATATTATTCTTTTCCTGTTCCCTGCTAATATTAGACATGATGAAAAGCTGCAGAGTAAACACAAAGGACTTCCACCTCGCTCATCCAAGATCCCTCCACCACGACCTCCTCTTCCGATGCAACAATTCGGAGTCAGCCTCCAGTAGTAAGCAATAACATCTCTCATCCCTGCGGCTATTCAGCAGATGATGGCTTTGCACACTCGTGATGTCTGTTCTGTGTTGTTTGTTCTATGTTGTTGTACTGCTGAACTCAAATCGTGTTAATCGAATGTGTATGCATGTGTCTACCTACTCAGAAGAGTCTCTCTGTCCCTTCCGCAGTCCTTGCATTCTCTCTACAGAATTGTTGCTGCTAACGTCCATTCCAGCTTCAGTGATTTTTTTTCACCTTCTATAGCTGTTTACATGTTAACTGCAGGCGTATTATTTGGCTCCTGTCATTCTCAGCGTTGTCTTCAGTGCAATACAAAAACGTTAAAGCTGAGCGACTATGACATAGCTGCCAAGTTTTCTATTTGCATATGTGTGACATTCTCATGTTTGCACTGTTTATGTGACACTTTAATGCCTGACGTTTCACTTTGAGTGACACTTATTTGTGAGCGTAACAAGCACGTGTGATCATGTGTAGATATTACTTTCAGAAACTAGATTACTTTTTTTGGTTTTTACTCTGACCCTGTAGCAGAGCAGGGTGCACCCCAAGATGCAGATGATGAAGGCGTCTTGTTCTCCTTTATTATTTATTTATATATTTATATAGCGCAACTAATACCCTGAGGCGTCTAGGCGCTTGGCAACTGAACACAAGAGCAAACCAAAGGCTTGATTGAGACTCTAGGAATGGGGTTAAGACTATAATGTATATAGCCAGGTCTTTAGGCCTTTTCTAAAGGAGAACAGGTTGGGTGCGTTTTTAAGCTCCATTGGCAGCTTGTTCCACAATCTAGTAGTGGTGCCTATAAAGCTATTACCGCCCCATCTCTGGAGTCGGAAATTTGGTACCTTCACTAGTTTCAGAGAGGCAGACCGAAGAGTACGAGATGGGCTGTACCATTGAAAACGATCAATCAGATAAGCGGGCCGAGATTATATAGCGCTTTAAAGGCGATGCACAGTGCCTTAAAATTGATTCGTTTTTCCATAGGTAGCCACTGTTGGGGTCTTATACCTTTATTTACAGAACACTAGAAAGTTTGATGCCTCTCCTAAGTCAGAGCGTGACTTGCCACTGTCCACCAATGGAAACGAGGGTCTCCTTTCCTGTTGTGGTTTGAAGAGCAGCTGAGGTGCTAAAGTTACTGTTGCCCTCTATTGAGGCTAAAACCAATGTTTCTACAGAAATTCTGTAGCCTGGGCCAGCACCATCTGTGTCCTTACTTCCATTTAATGATGCCTTCGTAGACACTCTGATAGCTACCTGGCCAAAATCATGTTCTTGCCCTCCTTTGAAGAAGCAAATGGCCAGACGTCATTAACCGGCGCCTGGTGACGGCTCTCCAGAGAGCCTTATTGTTCAGGGGTGGACTATTAAGATGAATCCTAATTCATTTCCCACCCCTCCTCCGAATAGAGAATCCCAAAAGATTTTTTTTAAATTTCTTTATTTATGGCATTTTATAAAATCCAGAACAAAAAAAGATAAAGCAGTAGGAGATACAGAGGTAGTGAAATCACATTGACATTGTGAACCGCACATTATAGTTGCATAGCGAGGAGACCACTCAAATATGAAAAGAAGCGTCTGTGGGAGGAAATAATAATAGGTGCTAGGACATCCGAGGGAAATATAAAACATGCACAATAACATAGTAAATTATAGACATACATAACAGAAGTATAGGGTATATGCCATCCATCTGCGATCATTGAGGTACAGAACAGGCTTCCACATCCTCATCAGTGTCAGGGGTTGAAAGTAACAAATAGTCTCTGAGCGGTTGCCATATGTCCGTCGGTCTCGAAGAGGGAGGCTGTAAAAAGGCATACACTTTACTAATAATATCACAATATGTCGAGTCACTTATCCATGCTGCTTCGGTAGGGCAGGAAACTCCACACCAATGTAGAGCAACTTGTTGCTTGGCCAGTAACAATGCAATTGCGGTAAAGTGTCGAACACTTGCCAGTATCGGCTTTACATAACCTAAAAGGGCTAATAGTGGGCTCGGGTGAGTGCCTGTCCCGTCATGTGTGATAGTGTGGAGTGAACTGCCTCCCAAAAAGTAAGTATAGGACCGCAATTCCAAGCCAAGTGGGCAAAATCATCATAGTCTGCCGCACACCTGGGGCACTGAAGCGACCTAGTTGGGTCAAGTCTAGCCAAAGAGAATCCAAAAGGATTGACGCCTTTGTCAAACAAATGTTATTTTATCCACAGGTCCGTAAACGCAATCTGTCTGTTAAGCTGATGCACCTAGGCCATGTCCTTTGGGGGCCATGATAATGGCTGCAAACACTATAATCTTGTTTAACACTTCCTTTGCCAGAGGAACTAGTTGTGCCTTTTCCACACTTGGCTTGATCAGCCAAATTCCTGCAGTTAGAACCAGTTCTCTTTTTTTTATTACATTCACCTCACTGTTAACCTTCGCAGCAACTGCTACCCCAGCCTTTTGATATTCCATCTTTTGCATTTCCCTTATGCAGATCTCAAGCTCTTATGCCACATTGGCTATCACAATGCTCTCTTCATTTATGGGCTATTTGCAGCCCATAAATGCTTTGCTGAGGCATTGAAAAAAATGGTCTTTTAATCTGTCTGTCATAGTCCCAAACTAGCACTTGATTGCAAGTTCCCTTAAAACTCTACAAATTCATCCACCGTCTCTCCAAGCCTTTGCTGTTGAGTGTGAAATGTATTTCTGGTCATGGCTATATCTACAGATTTTTATTTGTAAATGTAACCATGATCAGACATACATTTTTTGCTTCTTTGTACACATCCTGAAAAATCACCCTTTGTGCATCCAATATTTGAACTCCTGCTACCCTTCTTTCCTTTAATTGCTCAGCAGTCTTTTTTCCTGCTTGATTAGAAATTTTGAGGATCTAATGTCTCAATATATTTGGAAAATATCACAGTCCAATCTTCCCACTCAAAGGATTCTGGGCCTGGTTGCGAGCGAAAACACAGTAGTGCCATTAATGCTTGGGAAACATCCATGTTGGTTGCAAGTGGTAAGGAGTGATATGCGGCGAGTTTGCAAATTTGAGAGCTGGGAATTGTAGCTGTGCACGAAAATTGTGAGTGTTTAAATCAAGCTAGGAGTGCCTGCAATTTTGCTTACAGACAGTAGAGGGCGTAGTAGTTTGTCTCAATTGATTAGAAGTGCCTGAGTTAGGAATCCTTTAATGTGGTGACGCGTGCGCTCCTAGTAACCAGAACCGAGCTGGATAACAAGTGATGAGTGAGGTGCGTGGTGGCCGCAGGACCTCGGCATTGCTGTAATTGGCTCTGCACTGTGCCAAGGAGGAAGCATTGCTGATGAGCGTGCATACAAAGAGGAGGCAGAAGTCTCCAGCGGAGGGCGGGGCGGATTGCTGGTGTGTATGCGCTGCTGCGCGTGCATACAGAGACAAACTTGAGGGTTCTCGAATGGAGAGTGCAGCACGCGATGCCTCGCTCCATGCCCCGCTCCATGCCCGTTGGAAAAGATGTGACACGTGTTATTTAAAACAAGGCCTCTCAAACTTGTGGTTTGTGTTGGGAGCGTCTAAAAAATTGTAAATGTACCCACTGCCTTTACTGCTTAAAATGGGATAGATGAGGGAAAAGGTGGAATGAAGTGTTCTGTCTTTGTGCGTTCATAACAGCACCTCCAGGTCTGCATCCTACGAAGCTGCTGGCCGGATTGTTGTAAATGTCCAGGCCCCAGATCCCCACAGATCCGGTGCACACAGTTTGGAACGCCACGAGGATTCCAAGCTGCCTTAAAGTTACAATAGGGGTCATGCAGGTGCCAAGCTGAAGTGACAATAATATTAAAACCAGTAAACATTTTTTACTTTGCTCCTCATATAGGCCCATCAATCTACTGATCTATTCACACTGTTGATGTGAAGTTTTACACAGAGATAATTGCTTGCAGACTAGAAGAGGCAGCTCCTGGGTTAAACCACCAGAACTAATCCAATGTTAAAAGGGATCTATAGGCCCAGTACAGCATCAGGACAATGGTTCACTTGGCAAAGGAGGCAAGAAAGAAAAATACCCTGGCAATGCTTCAATTGCTAGATGCAAAGAAAGCCTTAAAATTAGTGGACTGTCCGTTCGAGAATGACCACGAGTGGCTTCTGGATTTGTTCCATGGCTCCTGAAAATAGACATGACCAATTATTGCAACCCTGTAGCCAGAATATATTTTTTTAACAAGTGTTTTTATTGGGGTTTTCAGCAACAAGCACGTTGACAGGTCAAAGGTTATATATTGTCTGTACGGGGTGCCCATAAAGCCACTGCTCTGCATGAGATGATGGAAAGTCCAGAACGTGTGTAACAGTTTGCAGGTAAATGCCGTTTTAGCTGTGCGAGCAGCTCAATGATGGTATGTGCAGACCTTGCTCTTAAGCAGGTCATATAGTTGGGATAGGGCTGAGGGGGGACCAGGACGCGACCTGATTAGAGGGTGCAGTTGGTGCCTGGGCGTGGGTCACGGAATGTGCGTCATCCTGCTGACTAGAATGTTGCTGAGGGGGATCGAACCCCCAGGGGGAGGGAAGCACATCAGGGGGATCCGGAGCTCTAGCCCACGAGGGGCTGAATCCCTAGATTTACATGGGCAGGTTGTCATCCCGGGTGAGCTGGAGAAAATGGTCAAGGAGAGCGTCCCATATGGGGAAGATGGGGCGCCTGCGGATGCGTTGGACCTACTCAATGCGCAAGGCCTCACCCTTGGCCCTTCCCCATCGTTGTATCGCTCCGTACCAGGTCTCCAGTTTGGGGGGCTGTGGCGATCACCAGTGGAGGGTGACAGCGCGCTTAGCGAAGAGTAATGCAAGTCTAGCAAAACGTTCCCTAACCGCTATGAGCTTCCCAGGCTTAAATATGCCCAGAGCGCAGGTCCCATTGGTCAATGTCTGGAAGTTCTGTCACTATGCGGAGCGTCTTGTGGATTGTCCGCCAGTATGTGGAGGGTACAAGGCAGGACCATATCATGTGCTGGAGGTCAGCTGATACTTCATGGCAACGCGGGCAGCTGTGGGAAAGAAGTGGTTGAGCTGATGTGGGATGAGGTAGGCTCTATGAATTATGGCGTAATAAATCCTTTTAAATTGGGCATTGCGGGAGACTCAAGTGGGAATTCGAGATCCCTATCCCATTCATTGTCATAGAGTGCCCCTCCAAAATCTGCATCCCATTTGTCTCTTAGTGATGTTAATGAGGTCTCTGAATGTTCCCTCATTGCTTTGTACAGCCATGTTATCAGGTGGCGTCCCGTTCCCATGGTTAACAGGGACTGTAAGACTGAGTGATTGGGGTGCTCGGTATCCACTATGGACCATTGGGCGCGGAGAACGTACCGCATCTGATGAGCCTGTAGGTATTGACCCCTGGAGAGAGGGAAGTCACTGATTAAGTGGTTGGTGTTGCGGAATTGGCCATCCTCGAATAAGTCGCCTACGGTGGTGAGAGAACAGCCCTGCCTGGGCGTGAGGTCTCTGGTTGAGTGGGAGTTGGGAGGGTATGGGAGACCATGCAGGGGAAAAGCAGGAGTGTACTGGGAAACATGACTAGTCAGACTGAGCGCCCGCCGAACACATTTGTGTGCGATTGTTACTAACTGTGGTGATTGCCGCGTATGGGGGGCAAGTTTGGGTACCAGGAAATCCTGGAGGTCTGTGGGGGAGAGGGAGCCCGTGTCCGGTCTTGTTTCAGCCAAATTGCGCTGCACCAGCCACCGGGACACTCATTGAATCTAGGCTGCCAGGAAGTAAGACACGAACGAGGGCGAGCCTAGACTGGCCTTCTCCACGGGCAACTGTAGTTTCTGCAACTTTATGCGATGACGTTTATTACCCCAGGTAAGCTCTCAGAGCAGCGTGTCTATATCCTGGAAAAAGCTGCGAGAAGGGGAAGGTTGGCGAAATAATAAAGGAGGCGGAGAAGCATAATCATTTTAGAGGTAGCTACATTTTCTGTTGTGGCAAGCAGCAGTGTTTTCCGAAATTGGACCTGGGTTTTCAGGTCTGTAAACACCCTCCAGAGATTGCCCTTGAAGAGGTCTGTGGGGGAGTGCTACAAACGTATTCCCAGGTACCGAATAGTCTTGCCTCTCCACTCCAGCTACTGCCCCGCCCCCTCAGCCGAACCTCGACAGGGGGCAGGGACCCACCTAAGGGGAACATGCATAACTTTTTCCAGCTGACCCATAGCCTGGCTATTCGTGTGA
Organism: Calotriton arnoldi; assembly: GCA_963921515.1. Classification (NCBI taxonomy): domain Eukaryota; kingdom Metazoa; phylum Chordata; class Amphibia; order Caudata; family Salamandridae; genus Calotriton; species Calotriton arnoldi. Next base: position 119,383 of record CAWUFW010014143.1, read on the forward strand.
CGGAGTGTAAAGTGGTGTGTATGGGAGAGAGGTCTGTACGAATGTCCCGGATGTAGAGGAGTAGGTCCTTTGCATAGAGGGAGACAGCATGGACTGTGCTATCCAGGGGTATCCCCCAGGTCTCCCCCTCCGACCGGAGTCTAGAGGTTTAATTCCGAAAGCAAATAGGGGCAGAGGGGGCAGCCCTGTCTAGTGCCTCTCTCCACTGGGAATGCTAAGAAATCCAGCCGGACCAGGACTTGGTTGGTGGTTTAGAGCAGCCGCGTATATGTGTAAAGGCGTTCACCAACCCCCAGGGTGGACAACACCTGGAATAGGTAGTCCCACTCCTGGGTATCGAAAGTTTTTTCTAAGTCCAGAATAAGGCAAGCCACATAGGGGAAGTGGCGGGCCGGGTCCATCAGATGAAAAAGGCAGCGTATATACTGGGAAGTACTCTGCTCGGGAACAAAGCCGTTGCGATCGGGGTGGACTAGGGTGGGCAGGATCTGAGCATAACGTTCAACTAGTATCTTCACCAAGATTTTGTAATCCGTGCCCAATAGAGCGATAGGACGCAAGGAGAGTCGGGTCCAGATCTAGCTTCGGGTGGGACGCCAGAACGGATTCACAGAGGGAGGGAGGCACTTGGTACTCAGAGCCTCCTCGTATACATCAGCCAGGCGGGGCGAGAAAGGAGCTGAAGCCACTATAATATTCAATTGGGAGATCATCCAGGCCGGGGTTTTTATTCCTGGCCAGTTTGATATCTTGGGCAGTCAAGGGCCCATCTAGTTCTTCTCTACTGGCGGGTGCTAATCCTGTAGCCAGAATAACCTTAAATGGCACTACTTTGCACATGATTCAACTTGGAAAGAGGACACTGCAAGGGTGCTCCGTAAGCCCAATTCTTTGTGTTATGAGTTTCACTCACATGCAATGTTCATCATAAGGGCCAAGATATTGTTGGCTTCCTGTCTGAAAGACATTTGGGAACCCTTGAATGCTCATCGCCCTCAAAGAAACACAGACTCACCCGCTGGGACTTGCACCCGGGTGGGAATTAACACAGCTAACCCTGAGTAAAGATGCCATATTCCCGTGCCACGCGCAACTGTCCTTATGTTTTACAACTTTGTACGCATATCAATTTGTATGCTGGCCTGTTGGCTTCTTAGCTCCGGATGTACTGTATTCGTAGTGGTTCTAGTGACCATTTCTCTAGCGAATAGGACCGTGCAATGAGTGCTGGATTCAAATGTGATCCTATTTTGTATGACTACTTTAACTGGAAATGTATCTTGGATATGTGAAATGGCAATAAAAAAAATTTAAAAAAGATATTGTTGGCTTATCGTTTTAGCCTGATAGGCACAAACTTTGCCCTTTCGCAGATGATGCACTATAGACACAAGTGAATCCAACTAGATGGCGCCCGTCATTTTTTGATCAATTACAGATCTTTAAAAAGCTGGTCTGTTACAAAATTAATATGAAGTAGTCCGAAATTCAGAATCTTACATTACTTGAAACCTAGTGAGCTTCCGGAAAGAAAAATGCCAATCCCACTGATATGTAAGGCACATTAAAATCTTGGGGGTCAGGAGAACCCCTTTAACAGAAGACCTTTATAAAGCCAATTTTACCCCTTTACTTGCGGACACCCTGAGAGATTTAAGAAAGCGGCCTCCTCTCTTTATTTCCTGAATGGGCAGGGTTGATGTGGTGAAAATGAACATATTTCTGAGAATACACATGTTCATAGTATTTGTGGCTCTGTGGTTACACATGCTGTGCACACTCCTGGCATCTACTGTTGAGCTTGGACTGTTGTAACTCCATTTGAGTTACATGTTTCTTCTTTACCATCTGATCAGGACATGTGCCAGAGTTGGTTCCAGTATCAAGGCGTTCAACACATTGAATGTCGTGGTCCCAGTCCAGGGCTTGTCACTTGCCTTCCTGTTGCTGAGAAAATTCCTCAACTCTGGTGGTCATTCCATCTTTTCTCCTCTTCATTGCTCTACCACTCCAGACATTGTCATTGAAGACTGGGCCAGTCAGTCCTCTGGGCGCCCCTGCCTTTTCAGGCCCTGCATCTTTCTTATTGACGTTGGAGAATGAAGGCGTGCAGAGGGTGATGGAATGGACACCCTTGAATCAACTAGCAGCTCCTAAGTGGCCTTAGCCCTTCTATTTCTCCTCCTGCCCCCTTCCTCCACCTCCTCCTCCCAAACCTCCTGCAACTCCCTCTCAGGGGTCAGCGGAGTCCTATTCAGGTAGAGATAGCCCTAGCTCTTGCTCAGGGAGCCTGTAAAATCATGGGTGGTAACACTCAGGATTGAAATAAAAATTAAGCCTGCACCATCTGATCCTTTCTATATCAGAGGTCATATCCCTCTGTACTCCCTGATTGTCTCCTTCGCTCAAAAGAGAGCAGCATCCCAGGTCACAGGCGATACCCACCTCCGTATAAGGAGAGTAAGCGCTTTGATGCAGCTGTCACCACACAGGCCAATTAAGTAGGACTCCTGTCTCTACAACAGGACCCAATGAGAAGAGATGGAAGCCTACTCCAGCATCTTCCTGGCCAATAACGAAAAAGGGGAGAAGAAATTGTTGAAGAGGGGAAAGGTAATTCAGCACCACCATTTTCTGTGTGTTAGATTCTGCTGATACAGCTGCCAGAGGGGTCCTCAACCGCCACTCTTGACTGCATCTCTCTTGCTTCGAGCCAGAAGTCCAGCAGCATCTCATCAACCTGCCCTTCGAATGAAAAACACCTGTTTAGTCTGCAAATTGATGAGATGTTGGAACAGATAAAGGAGGACACCGATATTATAGGTCAGGGATTCCCTTCAAGTTCCTTCAGCCAGGGGCTCTTTTTGAAGGCAGTAGACAAGGGGTGGGTGGGTTCAAGGCTACTTTCTCCAACCACACGCAGTCCTATCAGCACCAGCAGCAGACTTGCCACCAACAAGGATGTAGCGGTTATGCACTGGGCACCTTCAGGAGTTACAGCAACTTCAGCCCTCAACCAACTGACAGACCTCGCCAAATGCCTCCCAATCTTATCCAAAGAACCAGTGCTAACCACTTGGCCCATCATCACCCCAGAAGAAACCACCACCACCATGAAGTCTAAACACTCAGGGGCCCATCGGACCCCTGCTCTCACCACACCCACACAACAGGACTGCAACCCATCAGCGCAATGATCACGCCCATTCTGAATTCCACCACCTCTTCCACTACATTCCCAGATGCTTGGAAACACGCAGCTGTCCCCCCATTGCTGAAGAAACCTTCTGTGACCCTTCAACGCTCGCCAACTACAAACTGATCTCCCTTCTACCATTTTTAGGCAAGGTCTTAGTGAAAAGCATCAGCTGACACCTCACCTCACCGACTACCTTAACAACCACCACCTACTTCACACCACCAAGGCTGGTTTCAGACCCATCCACAGCATGAAATCTGCCCTCATTGCTACCATGGATTACATCTGCATGACTCTGGGCAGAGGAGACACGGCGGCCCTCATCTTCCTGGACCTCTATGCATCATTTAACACAGTCTTCCACCTCATCTAATGCCTACACAACACTGGAACCCAAGGACACACACTCTGATGGATCTCCTCCTTCCTGACTGGAAGGACACAGTCAGCCTGGCACCGTACACCTTGGACGCCCATGAACCTCATCTGCGGAGTTCCACATGGAATCTCCTGGGGCCCGACCATCTTCAACACATACATGATACGTCTAGCCATCATCATCTGCTCTCACACTACACCAGTTGTGGGGAAGCTCCAAGAGACTGGATGGTGTCCCTGGACTTGCAGAACATGTATTTTCATACACCCATCCTGCATTCCAACCAGGGTTATCTGTGGTTCAGAGCGGGCCAGGTATGCTTTTAATTTACCATGCTCCTCTTCAGCTATATCTAAGACCCTCCTCTCCGGTGTTCAAAAAGAGGAAGGTAGCAGCTGCTGCCCATCTTCAGAGGTTGGGGATACAAGTATTCCATACCTCAGCAACTGTCTGCTGACAGCAGTCTCACCGCAGTTAGTCATAGACCACCTCAGGATGATGGCTTACCTCTTGACCTCCTGGGGTCTTTCCATCAATAAGTCAAAGTCCTACCTGTGACCCATACAGAGGATTCCCTTCTTTGGGGCTGGACACAGTAGCATACAAGGCTTTTACACTGCCGCAGCAAATCCTGAACATTCAGGATATGAGTCGATGTTTCGGGCACAATCCAGGCTCTAAATGAGGACTGCTCTGAAGCTTCTAGAACTCCTAGCCTTGTGCATCCTTCTTGTCCCGAATGCCAGATGGGGTATATGGACCCGGCAGTCAAACCTCAGGTTTTAGTAAGTCTACCATAAAGGTTGCCTCTCTGACTCTATTCAGATTCCATAGGAGACAGCTCAGGACCTTTTGTGGTGGTAGAAATACACCAAACCTACCTGCAGCAGACCACCCTCCCTTCTCCACCTAGACTTCACAGATGATTCATGGCTGGGTTAGATATTGCCTTGGTGAGGTGGAGATCAGAGGCCTTTGGTCTCCGATGGAGAGCTGGCTCCATATCATTCTTCTGTAGCTTCGAGTGATCTGCCTAATCCGGGAAGCCTTCCTACCATTCATTGAGGGGAGACTGGTGCAGTTCCTTACAGACAAGATAATTACCATGTGGTGCTGCAACAAGCAGGGTGGAGTAGAGTCCTGGAATATGTGGCAGAAGGCCTTTACTTCTCTGGAGGCGACTGGACCAGCAGAATATTGTTCTGGTAGACAACTGTGAGAAATTGGATTATTGGTTGAGTGAGGTTATAACCCTACTCAAGCAACAGACTCAATCCCTGTCAGGGTGAACCACTAAAGTCACTAAATTGACCTGTGCTTAACACTCTGGTAACTTGGCACAAAGCAGTTAGTCTTAACTTAAAGGCAATGTGTAAAGTATTTATGCAGCACACAAACAGTGAAAACACAACAATAGAAAAATCCCTCAAAAAAGTAGAGTGAATTTTAATACATTATTTGACACCAAAATGAAAATTATCAAATCAGTAGAACTGGAGGTATGATTTTTCAAAGTTTAAGGTAAAAACTAGTGCCTAAAAGATCAAAGCACCAACCACGGACATCTAGTTGCGCGAGACCAGGTCAAAAATATGGATGACCACGATAGAGCGTGAATTGGATACAAGAAGTGGATTTGGTCCTGGTCGACTTGTACCTTCTGAGCTAGAAGCAATTTTGTGGACAAATGTCTGAGAAGGTAAATTTCAGCTGGGCAATGATGCAAGCGGTGTCGTAGGAGGAGGCTTCGTTGTCAGGGAGCCACTGGACGAAGTAACGGTGAAGATTTCCATGTTCTGACTTCTTTTTGGAATTCGGAAACTTCCAGCGGGACGAAGCTGTAAGCTGTTGATGACAAGGGTTCCACAAGGCTAGATACTCCTTCTGTAAAGGGCCACTTAACTGGATTTGCTGCTGCAAAGAAGAGCATAGCAGGAGCTGCCGTGAAGTCAGGCACACCGGCAATGCACCTTGGGCTGATCGACGAGCAGGTAAGTCCTGGTCTCCTCTCGGTTCTCAAAGCATTTGTAGCCCAAAAATTTCTAAGTACCAAGTTTTGGATTTTGGCTATCTGCACGCTCATAACATTACTTCCAAGGGTCCAGGACTGGAGCTGCACCAGGGGGGGGGGGGCAGTCAGGACTCACTCAGGCTGGATCCAGGTGCGGGTTCAAGATGGTTGGAGCTTTTCTGTTCCTGAGGCTCAGGTCAGGAGGCCAGCCAACTAGTCCTTGGAGTCACTCTAGTAGTCCTGGATTCAAGCACTTAACAGGACTCAAACAGCAGGGCAGGCCTCTGAGGGTTGAAGGCAGGCTTCAGGCAGCAGAGCAGTCCTTCCAGGTGCAGCAAAGCAGTATTCTGAAGTGCACAGCAGGCCACAGCAGCAGACAGTCGTCTGAGAGTCCTTGCGCAGGTCCAGAAAATGCGCTGAAAGAGTGGGCCGGGCAATCCTCTTTTTATGCCTGGTGCCTTCTTTGAAGTAGGGAGACGTTTCTAGAGATTCTCTTTAAAGTGCTTGGAATTTCCTGTCTCCACTGCCCTGGCTCCAACCTGGCTGCAGGCACTACTGTGAAGTTTTTTGTATGAAGGCAGGGCACTATGCTCTACTTTGAAGTTATTAGTGTGAAGGCAGGGCATAGCCTATTGATTTGCACGTGGGGCTGTGCCCAGCTCAGCTTCCCCATCCTTCCAGTGAAGGCCCATCCAGGCAAACCTAATCTCTCTAATGTGTGGCTGTCTGTGAGGAATATACAAGGTCCAACTGCCAACTACACCCAGTTATGTGACCCAGGAACAGGCTGCAGACACCAAATAGGTAAGGCATAAAAATAGCAACTTTCTAAGTGGCATTTTCAAAATTGTAACTTAAAATTCGACTTCACCATTAAAGAGGATGTTAAATGAAAATTTCTCAGACCCCAAACATGAAATCTCTACCTGTTCCCAATCAAAAGTTAGCACTTATTAAATGTAATAAGGCAACTCAATGTTATCCTTTTGAAGAGGTAGGCCTTGCAGTACTGAAAATGAATTTGTGATGTTTTCACTGCCAGGACATGTAAAATCTAAAAGTATATGTCCAGCCTTTTAATTACAATTACAATGCACCCTGCCCTATGGGCTGCCTAGAGCCTACCTTAGGGGTGACCTTTATGTAATAAAATGGAAGTTTAAGGCTTGGCAAGGGATTTATTTTGCCAAGTCAAATTCACAGTTTAAAACTGCATTCAGGCTGCAGTGGCAGACCTGGGACACAATTTAAAGGGATACTTCGGTGGGTGGCACAATATGTGCTGCAGGTGAACTAGCAGCATTTAATTTACAGACCCTAGTATATGGTATAGAACTTTACTAGGGACTTAAACATAAATTAAATATGGCAATCCGGTGTAAGCCAATCTTTCTATGTTTTAGGGAGCGAGCGCAAGCACTTTAGCACTGGTTAGCAGAGGTAAAGTGCATAGAGTTCTAAGGCCAGCAAAAACGAATTCAGAAAAATAAGAGGGTGCAGGCAAAAGGTTTGGAGGAAGACCACCCTTAGGCTGACAGGTGTAACACCAGCTACCTAGCAGGATCACTGAATGCTAGAGCAGACGAGCTGTTGCTGGTTTTTGGAGTTTACATGAATGAACTCTGGCTGACATGTAAAAGTAGGACATAACAGACCTAAAGGAAAGATATGCATCTGCTTTCCTTATTTATTTATTTATTTATAAAGTTTTATATAGCGCGAACATGATCCCGAGAGATATCAGAGCGCTTTACAATTGAGGGAAAGGACGGTAACAGTTGCAGTACATGTGTCAAATAGAAATACCAAACAGACCACATATCAAATAGGGCTCACAGAACAAGAATGGTTACAAATACAAGGGGTCAACAAAGAATAAGATAATACCTAGAACATAGCGAAATAGGAGGGGAGCATATGATTGGAGAAAAAAAAACCAAGAAAAGCATCCCGCGCAGAGCTTAAAGGTGTAAGTCCAATGCATTAGAGCACACGATCCAACACCCTATTAAGGTAAGAACTTGTTCATAAGGAATCTTTTTACTTCAGAGATTCGGAAGGCAAGATGGCGGCCGTGTGGACGGCCGAGTGAGCTGATCCTCCACCCTTTCCTGCAGACTTGGGATAATGCGGTTTCTGAGCCTCGTATCATAAGGGGAGAAAAAGACATGACTTAAGCATCGTATTTATCTGGCCAACTTACAAGCATTGTCCCTGTTTGACCAACCTGGATGATTTGGAGGCTGCGGCATTGGCTGTGGAGTACCCCGCTCCCTTGTCATTTGGCGTCCCGCAGCTTGAGCTGTGTGGCAACTGCGTTCTTTCTGTCAACAATGCCGCCGAAATCGAGCAGCAGAAACAGGGGACGCGGCGTACCGACCGGACCGGAGAACCCGGGGAAGCCAATCCCTGCCGCTGCTAGCTGCGGGGATGGCGGCCACCGATCGTAACGGAGCCCTCCGGTAAGAACAACACCAACGGCCGGGGGAAACAGACTGTGCCGGCGATGTTCAAAGCCCAGGATATGAAAAATAACACAGCGGTTGACGCTCCCCGGGGGGCTGGAGCTGCAGGGACAGGAGAAATACAGGAGGCGACTCCCCCCGCTTGTGAAGTGATTAAGGCGCAGGCAGTCGTGGCTGGAGGGGATTGCGGGAGAAACGAATTATCGACTGGAGAGCCGGCTACACAGGGTGGGGGGCGGTCATTGTCACCGTTGCTTGGACTCCAGGATCCAGATGGGAACCTCGATGGTACTGAGGAGCTCACTGCAGCGGCAGTGGTCAGTACAACTCCCAAACAGCCGTCACAATGCATTGTGGGAAATGGTGTTCACACAGTTGAAGTTCAGGATCTTGGAGGCCCAGACATATTGAAACAACCAGGAATAGCCACCCAGAAAGAAGGCAATGACCCTGCTGGTAGGGAGGAAGATGTGGGTGACAAATTCTTCTCGCTATCAGATCTATCGAATTCCTCAGAGGACGACATCCCGGACAAAGACTAGGCGTGTGAAGGGAGCGACATAAGTAGCTCACATTGGGAGGAAGAGAATGATAGATCTTGGTACAATCCAGATACAGTAAGGAAATTGAGGGATTTGCCTGCTTTTCCTACTTTGGCGGAGGGGGCCACTGGTATTATGTCTTGGGACTACTCCTACTCACCAGATCTGGGTGGGAAAGAGAGCAACGGCAACGGGCCAGTATCTGGAGATCCAGGTACCAAACCTAATTGTCCAGAGGAAGTCACTCTGTCTACAATCTATCAAGTGATCATGGCCCACAGGGAAGAGACAAGGGCCGAGAGCTCTCGTACGCAACGGGCTTGCAGGAAACTTCAAAATTCCATCCGTAGGATTGCGAAGACATGTTTGGACTTCGCAACAAGAATTGGGGAAGCAGAAACCAGGATCTCCCAGCTTGAAGATGAGTTGACCTCCCAGAAGTCCAAGACTGAATTAATGCAATCCACAAAAGATGACACTGTGATGAAACTGATTGACTTGGAAAATCGGGCCAGGCGAAGTAATCTAAGAATTTTGGGTATTCCTGAGGGCAAAGAAGGCTCTGACCCCCGTCAGTTTGTGATCGAGCTTTTTGAAGAGGCTTTCCCGGATTTACCACAATGGGACTGGAAGACTCAAATTCAAAGGGCTCACCGTTTTCCTTTTATCCAGCGCAAACTAGGGGGTCAATCTGATAATCACCCCGTGCCATTTTGATCTCTCTCAATAACTTCTTGGCCAGGGAATCCTTATACGATCTTGCCAGACCAGATCGAAAAAGGGCCGGGAAGGGCTGCGATTTTTTTGTGCGCCCCGACTTCTGTCAAAAGACAGTCGAAAAGCGTTGGCTTCTCCGTCAATTAATCCCTGAATTTCAGGCAAAGGGAGCGCAGATTTTTTTGTTAAACCTGGCTAAATTAAAGGTGACCTTCCATGGACAAACGCAGTATTTTCAATCGGAAGTCCAGGCTAGAGAATTCCTACTGTCAATTAAGTCAGGGTAAAACTCTACTGATAGAAATAGGTTTCAGAAAAAAAACCTCTTTCCCTTTTTTTTTTTTTTTTTGGGGGTATGGGTTAGAGGTAAATTACGTGCATTGGACTCTGGACTTCTAGGACTCTAAGGTCTCTTATGATGACTAGAATGTTTTCGCCATGTCTGTGGAAAACTCCTGTTTTTCTCTCCTTTGTCCTTTTGTCTTGGTGTTCTTTTTTCTTTTTTGTTCATTAACTGCTTCTTAATTCATGTTGATCATATGTAATGTCTGCAGTGCAAAGGGTGGACATCTCAGCTCAGCATCACCAGGGACCACTGGTCCCCATGCCTTGTGCGGTGGGTGTGAGGGAGGGGGGTGGGGCGGGAGGAATGGGGGGTTTCAGGTGGGGCGGGTGGTCGAGGGAAGGGGCTGCGGGGGGGTCACATAGTTCTTTTTCTATAGACGTAGTTATGGCAATTGCTACAGTGCTGGTAACAAGTAATACACATTTAAATTTTTCCTTCTTTGTAATCTGTTCAGAAAAGCTGGTGTATAATGTTGGGGCAATATTGGACAGTTAACGACAATTTTTAGGGATGACGGATAGGAGTAATTATATTTGTATCTGTTCTCTAAATTGTTGTGGTTTGAACGACAGGAAGAAGAGAGGTATCCTAGCAAAACTCATAAAGTATATGAGTATTGATGTATTATGTCTTCAGGAGACTCATGTCTCCTGGAATAACCGAGCCTGGCTAAAAGATTTGGGGCTCGATCTTCTTGCATGTACTCGACAAACAACTACTATTCGGGGGGTAGCCATAATGGGAAGACATGGTATACTAACCCGTAAACGTGTCAAGGAAGACAATTTAGGTCGCTGGGCAATCTTAGAAACGATTATTAAGGGCTCACCATACACTATTTGCTCCCTTTATGGCTCCAACCTGGATGACCCCGCTATTTTAAATTTTTTGAGTATCGAACTTGCCTTATGGTCTTCTCCTATAATTTTGTGTGGGGACTTTAATATTCATCTGAATGCTAATTTTAATCTTTATAGCAACACCCCATATTTAGGGAGGAAGAGCAAGACGTTCAAGGCTTTACAGGGGCTTTGCCAGGAACACGGTCTGGTGGATATCTGGCAAAGACAACGCCAGGCCGAGCCCGGATATACGTTTTTTTCTGCCCCTCACTGCAAATTTGTACGGCTAGATTATTTTTTTGTATCTAATTTAATTATAGAAGGGGTCAACTGTGAACTTTTCCCCAGACTAATATCGGGCCACAATCCATTAATAATACAACTTCCGGCAAGTAGATCGATACAAGCAGTGGCATCCTGGACATTCGATAGGAAGCTATTATTAGATAAGGAATATTGTAGCTATATGACAAAATGGATGGCAGAGTTTTTTTGTAGAAACAAGGATACTGCGTCCGAATTGGTAGTCTGGGATGCTTTTAAGGCAACAGTGAGGGGGGAGACTCTCAGTTTCTCCCTTCACCGAAAGAGGAGGAAAAAAGAGAGGATTAATGGCTGGGTTGATCAACTTCGGGATACAGAGGAAGAGCTTATCCGGGTAATTGGTGATCTGGAGAAAAGGGAGGTATGCCAAAGACAGATAGCAATTGCAAGAACTAAAATACACCAGCATTTTGGGGAAGAACTCGCCATTAAATTCACTCAATATCGGGCCGACATATACGAATTTGGTGAAAATACCGGCAGACTCCTGGCTAAACGTTTACAACACAAGGGTGTTTCTAATAGAGTCTGTCGCATCGAAGATCAAAGGGGGCAGATCCAGGATCGGCCGGTAAAAATTCTGGAAGTCTTTCGGGAGTTTTATAAGGGGCTTTACTTTCCTGATAGGGAAAATCCAGTGTCATCGGGTGAGGAATTTCTTTGTGACTATAGAACAGCTAAGGTTACACGAGAAGATAGGGGTATGCTCTCTGCTCCGATCACGAGGGAGGAGATAGAATTTGCTATAACATCACTGGCAGCGGGTAAGGCTGCTGGCCCTGATCTTCTACCGCTGGAATTCTTCCGTACTTTCAGGCAAACACTCTATGGTGAGCTCGAATCTTTGTTCTTATTAGCCCAGAAGGGCCAGACTCCCGAATCTTGGCACAAGACTACTATTGTAGTCTTTAAAAAAAAAGACAAACCAGAACTTAGCCCCTCTTCTTATCGCCCCATCTCTTTAATTTGTGCCGACAGCAAAATCTATTCTAAAATTATGGCTCTAAGGCTCGGGAAGGTTATTGCTCCCCTGGTGTCCATTCGCCAGCATGGGTTTATACCTGGCAGGGATACATCTGACCACATTAGGCGAGCAATAGCCTTATTTGATTGGGCCCAGGGCTCTAAGTCACCCCTGGGGATGAACCTGTTGGACGCTGAAAAGGCGTTCGACAGGGTCTCCTGGGGGTTCCTCTGGCTGATGCTAAAGATTAAAGGGTTCCCGCAGGAGTTTATTACAGCCATACAGGCTTTGTATATTTCTCCTGAGGCTCGTGTCCGGATCTCTGGTCAAGAATCCAATTCTTTTGTTATCAAGAGGGGAACCCGTCAGGGGTGCCCTTGCTCCCCGTTACTATTCTCAATATACATAGATCCGTTCCTTAGCAAACTGGATGCTAATCTACAGATTAAAGCAGCTATGGTCAATGGCGTGGCTTATAAAACATTAGCCTATGCCGACGATGTTGCCATCTTTACGACAGATATAAATTCTGCTCTTCCGGCAGTGTACGATCTAGCGAAGCAGTTCGGCTCGGTGTCTGGCTATAGGCTAAATGTCGATAAAACTCAGGTCATACATTCGGACACCTCAAAGCCAGTAGAGATCCCGACTGTGTCAGTAGCAACTTATTTGGGGGTGAAGATTGCGCCGTCGGTGGAGCGAATACCGCAGATGAACTTACTGCCGATTTTGAAAGCTGTTGATCAGACATTGGTAAGATTAGATCATCTGCATCTTTCGCTACACAGACATTGTAACGTTATCAAAATGTTGATTTTCCCTAAATTTTTATATTTATTTCGGACTATACCTTTAGTATTTCCGGCACTGTGCATTTCTAAGGCAGAAAGAGTTTGTATAAGATTCCTATGGGGGTACCATAAAGCTAGAAGGGCAGCCAAATGGTTAATACTTCCAAGACTAAGGGGGGGTTGGGGGCTACCCTCCTTAATGCTATACCACTGGGCAGCACTCCTACAGCAAATGGGGATAATGCTGGTCGGGGCCAAGGCGGTAGTTCCCGAATTTGTTAGACCTACTAGCTTTGAAGTTTTACTAGGGGAAGACGCCCAAAATTGCTTAACAAAAGTTATCGAACCAAGCTAATATAAGAAAACAAAATTTAAAGTGATTCAATCAGCTTATGTTGTCTGGAAAAAAATGCGGCATCGGTTCGGGATCTCGAACATAAATACTTATACCCCTCTGTTTGCACACAGGCTTTTACCTTAAATTTTCCGGGACCAGATAACCATAAATTGGGGGGTTCTCGGAATTAATGTTTTGGGGGATTTCTTTTGTGAGGGCCAGATCACTTCATTTTCTAATTTACAAGGTAAATACGGGCTTCCTACCAGACATTTTTTTAAGTTTCTACAGATCAGAAGCTACTTGGCTAAAATTACAGCACAGGGTAAAGCCCAGTTCGGGGAAATACCCCTGGTAGGCACCATAGAGACTAGGTCTCGGATTGGGAAGATTTATCAAATACTGATATCTGGCTTGCCTGATGACTTGGCTATTCAAAACGGCAGATGGGATAAGAAATTTGGCCAGGAGGGTACTGATCTGGAAGGATCCCTCGAGCTAGCTAATCAGATTTTAATAACTGGCAGTCTGAGGGCCCAACATTACATGTCGATACTCGATCTATATTATACCCCGGGAAAAATCTCTAAATGGTCTGGTTCCCGTGGGAACTCGTGTAACAGATGCGGAACAATGGCAGCAGATACGATCCACATGTTTTTGCCTGTCCTTTACTTAACAAATATTTACAAGATATTGAAGTATTTCTAGCTCAGATTCTTGGTAAGACGATTTTGTTAACACCTACTCTAGTGTTCTTAGGGGTTGATCAAACTCAGAATACGGAAGGGTGGACTAGATCTGATATTGGTTTTGTGTTTATTGCAATGGCTATTTTGAGAGCGGGAATTACATCTCAATGGATTAGCCCCGACTCTCCCACATTTGTTAACTGGAGGGCTCGGTTACTAGCTATTTTTAGCATGGAGTCAGCGGTATACAGATTAAAAGGCCGTAGGAGACGGGAGATGGGGAAGAAAATTTGGGCTCCAGTGACCAACTGGATTGGCTGAACAGTGTTTTGTAAATTCTTCTCCTCTTTTTTTTCTCTCTTTATGTCTCTTTTTCGTTTTTCTTTCTCTGCTTTTGCCCGCATACAATGTTGCTTTTTAAAGGACCAATCTGTTAAACCACATTTTGTTGTTTACTTTGCCATAACTGTTTGCTATGTTATGTTTGTGAATAAAAAAAAAAAATATAAAAAAAAAAAAAAAGGAATCTTTTTACTTCCAATTTGAAAGCAACCTTGGAGGAGATTCTACGTATTTCCGGTGGGAGAGAGTTCCAGATCTTCGGTGCAGAGCCGGAGAAAGCTCGGTGACACGTTCTCTTTTTGCGATAGATCTGAGGTTTCAGGAGGAGAGAGGTAGCACTCCTAGAGGGTCTACCCCCTCTGGATAGTTCCAGCTTTTGCGCTAGATAACTGGGGGTTTTGAAATGGAGGGCTTTGTGAGATAGGCAGGCAATCTTTAGCTGTATTCTTGCTTCGTATGGCAGCCAATTTAGGGATTTTAAGACTGGGGAGATGTGCACATTTCTTTTGATACCCGTAACCAATCTGGCCGCCGCATTCAATGAGGCACTTAGTGGGGCCAAGGTATATTTGGGGAGACCACAGAGTGTAGCACTGCCATAGTCTAGCCTCTGCAAAACAAGCGCTTGTACCACTTGCTTGAAGTCAGCTTGTGGGAGGAAAGGTTTGAGATTCCCGAGTATCCTCATCAGGTGGTTAGCTCCCTTGCACACATTGCTAATATGAGACTTCATGTTCAAGTGCTTGTCCAGGGTGATTCTGAGAGATTTAGCTGAGTCAATAATGAGGGGGGAGCAGTTGAAGGCGGTGAGGTGGTTCATCCAGAGGTCTACCTTAGGAGTGTGATTCAGAGGAGAAATGAGAAGGAATTCTGTTTTGGAGGTGTTGAGCAGGAGGTGGTTCTCAGTTAACCAGTTTTGAGTAGTCAATAGGGTAGTGTTGAGTGAAGTGATGTTATCCTGGGAGGAGATTTTCAGATAAAGTTGGGTGTCATCCGCATACATATGGAAGAGAATGTCCATGGAATTTAGTGCATTAGCTAATGGTTCCATGAACAAGTTGAAGAGTATGGGAGATAGGGCGGACCCTTGGGGGACCCCCATGGCTACTGGTGATGACTGGGAGAGAGAGTGGTTGGCTTTCACTCTTTGGGATCTGTGATGGAGGAAGGACGAGAACCATTGCAACACCGGACCAGCCAAGCCCATCCTGTGCTCCAGAATGAATAGGAGGTTGCCGTGATTAACAGTGTCGAACACAGAGGAAAGGTCAAGGAGGATAAGGAGGCACGATTCATTTTGGTCAAGCATTTTTAAAATGTCATCCATAACGTGGGTGAGAGCTGATTCGGTGCTGTGCCCACTGCGAAAGCCAGATTGATGTTGGTCCAGGAGATGGAAATTTTCGATGTGAGCACAGAGTTGCGATTGGACGCATTTTTCTAGGAGTTTGGCTAGTGTGGGGATGTTAGAGATAGGGTGGAAGTTGTTAAGGTCAGCGCTGTCTGCGGTAGGTTTTTTTAATATAGGTGTTACCTGAGCTGCTTTTAGGCACTCCGGGATTGTGCCTTGTGACAGAGACGCGTGAACAATCTTTGTCCAGATGGGAGAGACGACATCCTTGATTTCTTTGAAGATGGAAGGTGGCAACGGGTCGCTGAAGTGAATAGATGGGTTGATACTCTGAAGAACCTTTTTAATGTCTCTTTCACTGAGGGGGGTAGAGGTGTCCCAGGAGGCATTGTTCTTGATGCCCAGTCTCATCAGATCGATCATGTCTAATAGGGCCAGGGGGGGCACAGACCCATTGGATAGCAGTAGAGCCCGCCTGGTATCCAGATCAATATTGATGAGTCTTGATTTCTCAGTAAAGAAAGCAGCCAGATCATCACATGAGGGAGGGCTGACTTCAGCGTCAGAGCAGTTTGGTGCTTCCACCGATTGTTGTTTAACCAGTTCAAAAAGTTTCTTGGGGCGATTTGCGGCTTGATTAAGTTGGGATCTGAAATAGTCTGCCTTAGCTCTCTTGATTTGTTTGTTATAGGAGCTTTCCTCTGACATTATAGTTAACAATTTAGGAATTTTTTAAAACAGAATCATAATTAACAGTAAAATCTATAGTACTGGAAGAAAAAATAGGACTAAACAACAGAGGTCAGCAGATTTAAACTACTCTTCCCTAGGTCATTAGACACAAACCTGTTTTGGCTCAAACAAAATATCAGTAGCAGTATCCTTTGTTTTACAAGTTGTTGAACTGGTTACATTCTCAGGAAGCGGCTGCTTTGATACATCTTTACGAGACAGAGTAGAAGTATTAATATATATCTGAATAGAACTTAAAACCGGCTCATCTACTGCAGGGTTCAAATGTCTTTTGAGATTGCATACTAATTGACCAACACCCATGTAGCAATTTACCTTTTTTCTACATGGTCTCCCCTGATGTTTTTCTTTTTTGGACCATATTTCTGCTGGTACTATTTTTAGGTCTCGGCCTGCACCAGCGCTTGCGCTGGTCTGGCCGAGAGTTTTAGTAAGCGGGTTTTGGAAGTGCAAACCCACTGGCTTTCGGCTGGCGACCAGCTTGCGTTCACGATAGCGTGCACGTGCGCAGCTGCCATCTGGGTTTCCTATCTCTTCCTCATTTCCTCGTCATGGCTCATTAACTCTCTGGACTCTGATGTTTCAATCGCAGCAGCAGCTCACATTACCAACTGACGGCCCTGGACTACAGTCACATGAAAAACAACAGCGATTAGCATTGAAATGCAAGCTTTTTTGTCTAGTTAGAAATATTGCTTCGATGGGTTGATTTCACCTTCTATCGCTATTTGTTTTATATTGGGAGTCACAGCCTAATTACCAGTATTTTTGTCTCACTCTGTTTTTTAAAAATATTTATTCGCGCAAAGCACAAAGCTATATTTAAGGTTACTTTTTCCGCGTCACTTCTTCACTCTATTTAAACTCCACACCCCCACTCTTATTGTCTCTCTTCTTCTCTCTCTCTCCCCTCTCTAATTCTCTCTCTACTTAATTAACTCTCCCCTCTCTATCTTTTTAGCCTTTCATTCTCTCTCACTCCTTTATCTGTTTCTCTTTCAAACTCCTTCATTCACTCTCTCTCCCCTTCTTTCTCTCTCTCTATCCCGCTCCACTCTTTATTCTATGTACACCCTTTCTCTCTCTTTCTCTCTCACCACCCTCTCTAATTGGGCATTATATCTTCACTCTATCTCTCACTCGGCAACACCACAGCATCACTCAGCATCACCACAGCATCACTCGGCGCAACCACAGCATCAATCAGAGCCAGCACAGCATCAATCAGAGCCAGCACAGCATCACTCAGCACCAACACAACATCTCTCAACGCCATCACAGCATCACTCAACGCCATCACAGCATCACTCAGTGCAACCACAGCATCACTCAGTGAAACCACAGCATTACTCAGCGCAACCACAGCATCACTCAGCGCCACCACAGCATCACTCAGCGCCACCACAGCATCACTCAGCACCACCACAACATTACTCAGCAGCACCACACCATCACTCCGCGCCACCACAGCATCACTCAGCGCCACCATAGCTTCACTCAGCGACACCACATCATCACTCAGGGCCAACACTGCATCACTCAGCACCACCACAGGATGACTCAGCACCACCACAGGATAACTCCGCACCACCACAGGATGACTCAGCACCACCACAGCATCGCTCAGCACCACCACAGCATCGCTCAGCACCACCACAGCATCGCTCAGCACCACCACAGCATCACTCAGCACCACCACAGCATCACTCAGCGCTACCACAGCATCACTCAGCGCCACCACAGCATCACTCAGCGCTACCACAGCATCACTCAGCGCCACCACAGCATCACTCAGCGCCACCACAGCATCACTCAGCGTCGCCACAGCATCACTCAGCGCCGCCACAGCATCACTCAGGGTTGCCACAGCATCACTCAGGGTTGCCACAGCATCACTCAGGGCCACCACAGCATCACTCAGCGTCACCACAGCATCACTCAGCGCCACCACAGCATCACTCAGCGCCACCACAGCATCACTCAGCGCCACCACAGCATCACTCAGCGCTACCACAGCATCACTCAGCGCCACCACAGCATCACTCAGCGTCGCCACAGCATCACTCAGCGCCGCCACAGCATCACTCAGGGCTGCCACAGCATCACTCAGGGCTGCCACAGCATCACTCAGGGCCGCCACAGCATCACTCAGCGTCACCACAGCATCACTCTGCGCCACCACAGCATCACTCAGCGCCACCACAGCATCACTCAGCGCCACCACAGCATCACTCGGCGCCACCACAGCATCGCTCGGCGCCGCCACAGCATCGCTCAGTGCCGCCACAGCATCGCTCGGCGCCGCCACAGCATCGCTCAGCGCCGCCACAGCATCGCTCAGCACCGCCACTGCATCGCTCAGCACTGCCACAGCATCGCTCAGCACCGCCACAGCATCACTCAGGGCCACCACAGCATCACTCAGCGCCACCACAGCATCACTCAGCGCCACCACAGCATCACTCAGTTCCGCCACAGCATCACTCAGCGCCACCACAGCATCACTCAGCACACCACAGCATCACTCAGAACTACCACAGCATCACCACAGCATCACTCAGTGCCACAACAATATCACTCAGCACCACCACAGCATCACTCAGCGCCACCACAGCATCACTCAGCGCCACCACAGCATCACTCAGCACCACCACAGCATCACTCAGCACCACCACAGCATCACTCAGCGCCGCCACAGCATCACTCAGCGCCGCCACAGCATCATTCAGCGCCGCCACAGCATCACTCAGCGCCGCCACAGCATCACTCAGCGCTGCCACAGCATCACTCAGTTGCCGCGACAGCATCACTCAGCGTTGCCACAGCATCACTCAGCGTCGCCACAGCATCGCTCAGCACCGCCACAGCATCGCTCAGCGCCGCCACAGCATCATTCAGGGCCACCACAGCATCGCTCAGCACCACCACAGCATCGCTCAGCACCACCACAGCATCGCTCAGCACCACCACAGCATCATTCAGCACCACCACAGCATCACTCAGTGAAACCACAGCATCACTCAGCGCAACCACAGCATCACTCAGCGCAACCACAGCATCACTCAGCGCCACCACAGCATCACTCAGCGCCACCACAGCATTACTCAGCAGCACCACAACATTACTCAGCAGCACCACAACATCACTCAGCGCCACCATAGCTTCACTCAGCGACACCACATCATCACTCAGGGCCAACATTGCATCACTCAGCACCACCACAGGATGACTCAGCACCACCACAGGATGACTCAGCACCAGCACAGCATCGCTCAGCACCACCACAGCATCGCTCAGCACCACCACAGCATCGCTCAGCACCACCACAGCATCGCTCAGCACCACCACAGCATCGCTCAGCGCCACAACAGCATCGATCAGCGCCACCACAGCATCACTCAGCGCCACAACAGCATCACTCAGCGCCACCACAGCATCACTCAGCGCTACCACAGCATCACTCAGAACTACCACAGCATCACTCAGAACTACCACAGCATCACCACAGCATCACTCAGTGCCACAACAATATCACTCAGCACCACCACAGCATCACTCAGCGCCACCACAGCATCACTCAGCACCACCACAGCATCACTCAGCGCCACCACAGCATCACTCAGCGCCGCCACAGCATCACTCAGCGCCGCCACAGCATCACTCAGCGCCGCCACAGCATCACTCAGCTTCGCCACAGCATCACTCAGCTTCGCCACAGCATCGCTCAGTGTCGCCACAGCATCGCTCAGCGCCGCCACATCATCGCTCAGCGCCGCCACAGCATCGCTCAATGCCGCCACAGCATCGCTCAACGCCGCCACAGCATCGCTCAGCGCCACCACAGCATCGCTCAGCGCCGCCACAGCATCATTCAGGGCCACCACAGCATCGCTCAGCACCACCACAGCATCGCTCAGCACCACCACAGCATCATTCAGCACCACCACAGCATCACTCAGGGCCACCACAGCATCACTCAGGGCCACCACAGCATCACTCAGGGCCAGCACCACCACAGCATCACTCAGCGCCAAGACAATATCACTCAGCACCACCACATCATCACTCAGCGCCAAGACAATATCACTCAGCACCACCAAAGCATCACTCAGCAGTATTACTCAGCAAGACCGGAGTATCATTCAGCATCACCTCAGCATCGTCTCCGCAACAGTCACCACCACCACCACTACCACCTCAGCATCACTCAGCACCACCTCAGCCTGCTCTCGGAATCTGGCATCTGTTGATTCTCCCCTAGCGTCTGGCCGCTGCTAGTGTTATAATACAGGTACTAGTTCCCAACCTTCACCCTCCGATTGTTTATGCCCCCTCAAAAAAAAAAGCTTTAACAAACAACCATTGCAATAGGCAGAAACATGTTGCCAGCATTGCAAGAACAAAAGAAAACTGAGGAAATGTTTTATTGTAAATACTTTTTTAATATGGTCGTTCAGTTTTACATAATGCCTTCTTGGTCATATATAAAGTAACAAAAATGCTTCTGACACTTTTTTATTATAACTTTTCAGCATGCTGCACAGCAGCTACACTTCTCTACAGCACAGCTTGAAGACATTGGCAAAGTCAATAGCTCTGGCTAAACACTTATAAGGCACCAAAGGCGAGACCTATTGGCTATGCCAATGCTTGTTCATTTTCAGCTTATGCACCCCCATTACATTTCATGTATCTAAGTCCACATTTTTCATTTATAAACAGGGTTGCAATTAGTATTGATTGTACATGTACAGAAGCAGTGTTTGCTTTGTCATAGTTGACAGAGCATCAATTATTCATATACATGTATTAATATGATTTACAATGTGTGATAGAATTTAGCGAAGGTGCAGCAGGATAAATATGCTAATTCTCTTATCATGAGTACTGTCATTTTCAAAATTATCAGAAAAGGGTACTCAAGCCTGTTACAGACAACTGTTAGGCAGCGATCAGCTTTGCTTCCTGGGAGATTGGTATGTGTGAACTTGTGTATGTATGTATGTTTATGGTATTTCTATAGTGCAAACCTAGCCAAAAGGCAGAGGAGTGCGGTACATCGTCAAAGGCAAGCTTAAAACCGGTGAGTAATCGTAGAGGAAGCTGAGTTGTGGATGGTTAATGCATTGTTTTTTTTAATTAGTTTTTTATTAAACAAAACATTACGGTACATACAGTGCAGAAAAAAAGGCAAGCTACAGTGTACATCATGACAGAGGTAGCAGTAAGAGGCATTCTCCACAAATATACAATTATTTCGCATATAAAGCATTGCTTCTTTCAAGTTAACAATATTTTTCTTCTATAGCATGAGGGATTGTAATCACATTTCCGGCTGTGCAAATCTTATCTGACGTAGCTACATCATTTATGCAGGCAAGCTCAAGTCATTGACTCCTTATCTTGAACCCCTGCTCCCTCCGCTTCCCCTGTTTCCTTTCCCACCAAGTATTGCTTGAACAGGCCCCAGAAGTTCTTAGGGCGATTCAGCGGTGGAAGCAGCTCGCTGTACAGTTCAGATTGGGTATTGCAGTATATCATGTCTCTGGACCAAGCAGAAGTTGTAGGAATCGGTCTTCGTGCCACCTAATAGCAATCCTACGTTTGGCAAGCAATAGTTCCATGTCGATTAATCTGCGAACATCCTTGGGCAACTTCAACGTATACCCCAATAAGGCCATCAAAGGGTTTAGTGTGAGTTCCAGGCTGCAAATTTCACTCAGTAATTTGAAGATTTGATCCCAATAACTAGCTATACCGGGGCACGCCCAGGCAAGATGCATAAACCCAGCAGGGTCCAACCCAAACCTCTCACAGGCAGCAGAGTCCCGTAGCCCATATCTAAGTAGCCGCTCAGGAGTATAGTAAACCCTTTGGAGGAATTTAAAATGAATTAGCCGATGTCTACCATTTAGTGACACTTGTTTAGTAACCTCACAACAGTAGCTCCACACTTTGTCATCTAGTGCAACTCCTAAATCAGTTTGCCACTCTCTCCTGGCTTTGGTGTAATGGTCAATACACTTGAGGGCTAGAGGAGTATCTGAAAGAGACACGTTAGTGACAGATTCCTTACCTTAGAATATCCCCAGGCGTCAGGCTGGATCCGTAAAGTTTTGCGTAGCAGTACCCTTGTGCTTCGGTAGGCGGCGTCGTGCGGCTCCGCGTCCGTCGTCGGCGTCGGGATCGCCGGAATGACGTCGCGGGCAGTACTTAGACGCCGCTCCTGCGCGCTGACGTCAGTTCTTTCTTTTTCCGCGCCAGTAAGCGCAGATCCGGGAAGAGCAGTGCCCTAGTCATTTTTTGACTAAGTTTTTGTGATTTTTATCACTGTTTTTTCTCGAGTCGTTCGACTCCGACGGTGTCAGTAGGGATGCCCGGCTTCAAGCCATGCGACGCCTGTGGTCGGATGATGTCGATCACGGACCCGCATCGAGACTGTCTCTACTGCCTCGGACGCGACCACGACTCCAAGTCGTGCCCCGACTGCCGGGCCTTGCATCCGAAGGCTTTGCGAGAGCGGTCTCGAAAGCTCCTCGAGGTCCGGCAGTCGGCTCCGCGCCAATCCAAGCCCCGGTCATGTGAGAGGTCGAGGGGCCGGTCGCGGAGTCCTCATCGGTCGTCGGGGTCCAAGTCTTCGCACTCCTCCGGTAAGTCGAAGCACAAAAAGTCGAAGAAGCGTCATCGCTCGACGACTTCCCCTCGCCGGTCTCGCGACTCGGCTGAGGGTCCTGTCGGCACCGTCCCCGCGACTCCGGGAGTGCCTGTGGAGCCGCCCCCACATTACCCGCCCTTCCCGGGTTCGGCGGCGACTCCGGCCGAAAAACAGGAGTTCCTGTCGGCCATGGCCCGCCTCTTCGGGCCTCAAGGTCCCCCCGGTGCGGCTTCCGGCCCCGCGGGCCCTTCTGGGGTGCCTACGGCGACGCCAGCCTCGGCCCCGGCTCCAGCCCCGGCCTCGACCCCGGCTCCGGTGTTGCCGCAACCCCCATCGACGCAGGTTGACCTGACGACACCTCCACCGGCGCCAATTTAACCGGTGCCGTTCCTGGCGCCGCCCGGGGCTCCGGGCAGCGTCGTTCCCCGGTTCTCTCCGGACCCAGACACGGCGCCGAACCGGCATCGGTCGACACCGGCTCCGGCGCCGATGAGACCTTGGGTCCCGCATGTCCCTCCTCCTTACTTTGAACCTGTATTGGAGGACGAAGAGGACTGGGAGGGGTCTGAGGACCCTCTCACTGCCCAATGTGAGTTCGATCAGGACTGGGCTGAGGAGGAGGAGGGAGCAAACTTTGCAACGGTGTTGCGTAGGGCAGCTGAGGCTTTACACCTCCAGTTACCTACAGTGGCTGTCAGGACTGACATCCTGACGGAAGTGCTTCAGCCGGCGGCTACCTCCTCGGAGCCACTGCTGCCTTTCAACGAGGCACTTTCTGACGTTCTTTTGGGCACCTGGTCCAAGCCCACCACAGGGGCTCCTGTGGATAGGAACGTAGCCCGACGCCATCGCCCTGCTCCGGGCGACCCCCTGTTTCTCTCCCAACACCCCACCCCTGAGAGCTTGTTTGTCCAAGCCTCTGCTTCCCAGAGCGCCTTCCCTACCGCTCCCCCGGATAGGGAATCCAAAAAACTGGATCAATTTGGGAAGAAGGTTTTTTCTTCCTCCAGTGCTGGCTTGCGGTCTGTCAACACCACTTGCCTTTTGGGCCGATATTCCCACTTTTTGTGGGATTCGGTGGCGCAGGTTCTGCCCCAGTGTTCTGAGGAGGTCCAGACACTGCTTTCCCGCGCCATTGCGGAAGGAAGAGATGCGGCAAAGTATACCATCAGATGTGGCCTAGATACCGCCGACTCACTAGGCAGATCGCTTGCGACGACAGTGGCGCTGCGCCGTCACGCCTGGCTGAGAACCACTGGTTTCTCGGGTGATGTCCAAAACACTCTTATGGACATGCCCTTTGATGGTGTCGGCCTTTTCAGCAACAAGGCAGACCATGCGCTGGAGCGTTTTAAGGACTCACGGGCTACAGCCAAGTCCCTGGGCCTTTCTGCTGTGCGCCCTCCGCAACAGTCTGCTTTTCGCCCCTTTCGTGGCCACGGAAGGGGCGCCCAGTCACGTCCACTGCCCAGCCACCGGCCCGCGCAGCAGGCGTCTTCGCGTGGCCGAGGACGTGGCTCCCGCCGAGGCGGGTCAGGTAACCAGCGTGCGGGTCAGGCCACCACCCCGCCCCGTCCGCGGCCTCCAAGCCCTCCTAGTCCTTCCTTTCAGGTCCACAGTACGCCAGTAGGGGGCAGGGTCCGCCATCACCTTCCCCACTGGCGTGCCATCACCTCGGACAAGTGGGTCTTGGACATTGCCCGAAGGGGCTACTCCCTCCCCTTCGTGACCACCACCCCAGCCATGCCACCTCAATACCACTGCATGTCAGGGGATCACTTGGTGCTTCTTCAGAAGGAAGTTGCGGCCCTCTTGGCCAAGGGTGGCCATCGAACGCGTTTCGACCCCAGAAGTAGGGCGTGGTTGTTACTCCCACTACTTTCTGGTGCCCAAAAAGGACAAGGAGGACATGCGTCCTATCTTGGACCTCCGGAACGTCAATCGCTTCCTCCGGAAGGAGAAGTTCAAGATGCTCACCCTAGCTCAGGTCTTGACTGCTCTCGACCGTGGAGACTGGATGGTAGCGTTGGACTTGCGGGACGCATATTTCCACATTCCCGTCCTGCTGGCCCACCGGCGTTACCTGCGGTTCACGGTAGGCCACGAGCATTTTCAGTTTTCCGTGCTCCCCTTTGGCCTTACCAGCGCCCCTCGGGTGTTCACGAAAGTGATGGCGGTGGTCGCAGCTCATCTGCGCCGGGCAGGGGTTCCAGTCTTCCCCTACCTCGACGACTGGCTGCTGAAGACGGGCTCGTCCCAGGCAGTCGTCTCCCACCTCCAGACTACGGCCGAACTCCTGCACTCGCTGGGGTTCTCCATCAACGTGCCGAAGTCGCACCTGATTCCTTCTCCACAGCTCCTTTTCATCGGAGCAGTTCTGGACACGACGCAGTTTCGGGTCTATCCTCCCGAACGGCGAGTCCGGGATATTCAGGCTATGATTCCGATCTTTCGGCCTCTATCCTGGGTTTCGGTACGGATGACCCTGAGGCTGCTGGGCCTCATGGCCTCCTGCATCCTGCTGGTCGATCATGCCAGATGGCATATGCGGGCTCTGCAGTGGGACCTGAAGTTTCAGTGGGCGCAGCATCAGGGCAACCTGTCCGATCACGTCCAGATCTCGGAGGGGACTGCAAAACAGTTGCAGTGGTGGCTCTCGAATCAGCAATGGGTCATGGGCAGATCCCTCTCCCTTCCCCAGCCAGAGCACACAGTTGTGACGGACGGGTCCCTTCTGGGATGGGGCGGTCACATGGGAGAGGCGGAGATCAGAGGCCTCTGGTCTCCGGCGGAGTCCCGGCTCCATATCAACCTTCTGGAGCTCCAAGCGATCCGACTTGCACTAAAGGCATTCCTTCCCTCTGTCAAAGGGAAGGTAGTGCAGGTGTTCACAGACAACACCACCGCCATGTGGTACTGCAACAAACAGGGCGGGGTGGGGTCGTGGACCCTATGTCAGGAGGCTCTGCGCCTCTGGACATGGCTGGAACATCAGGGCATATTCCTGATGGCTCAACACCTGGCAGGTTCCCTGAACGCCAGGCGGACGAACTCAGCCGCAGGTGCATGATGGATCACGAATGGTGTCTTCACTCGGAAGTGGCGCAAGGACTCTTTCTACAGTGGGGAGAGCCTTGGTTAGATCTATTCGCCACCGAAGAGAACGCGCAATGTCATCAGTTCTGCGTGTTGGAATTTCCAAGGCGGCACTCGCCCTGCGACGCTTTTCGTCGCAAGTGGAGTTGCGGTCTGTTGTACGCCTTTCCGCCTATACCACTTCTACCCAGAGTGTTGAAGAAGATTCGGCGCGACCGGGCCCAAGTCATTCCCAGACCCTGAGGTTGCTTCTAACTATAGGCCCATTTCACTGCTGCCTTTTTTCTCCAAGGTCCTTGAGAGGTATGTCAACTCCGTGCTAACAGATTATATTGAAGGAAACCATGTCCTCCATGACAGTCAGTCAGGTTTTAGACCTTCTCTTAGCACTGAGACTGCTCTTCTTGAGGTTTCGGAGACCATCAAATCTCAGGTGGATAAAGGGGGCAGTGCGGTGTTGATACTGCTGGACTTGTCCGCGGCCTTTGACACCGTGCCCCATGACCGGCTTTTGTGCAGGTTAGCCGAGTGCGGCATTGGAGGCGCGGTGTACAATTGGTTTGCCTCTTTTCTGTCTGAGCGGCAGCAGGAAATCTGGTCCCCGCCCTTTACAGCTGCTATTCCCTCAATGCAAGTGGGTGTCCCGCAGGGCGCTATTTTGAGCCCTACGCTTTTTAACATCTATATGGCCCCACTTGCATGTCTGGCTGAGTCACACGGAGCGAAGATTATTTCTTACGCTGATGATACTCAACTACTGTTCACGTGTGACAAAGGGGCGAATTTTCATGGAATGGAGATAAATAGATGCTTAACGGAGGTTTTTTCCTGGTTGCAACTTAATCAACTTAAGTGTAACCCTGAAAAGTCAGAAATTATGTTTTTTGGATGTCCCCCATGCGTCGACTGGAGCTTATGGTGGCCGTGCGACTTGTCTCCTCCCGCTGCTCCAGTCGACACAGTAAAAAACTTGGGAGTTAAGTTGGACACTAGTCTATCAATGAAGTCCCATATCCAAACTGTTGCTGGTACCTGTATCGGGCTGATTAGAATGGCAAAAAACTTCCTTCCTCTACTCCCGGTCGAATCCCGGAAGATCGTAGTGCAAGCCTTAATTACATCCAGGTTGGATTCTGTAAATATCTTGTATCTGGGGCTCCCTGAATATTTGCTCAATCGGCTGCAGGTTGTTCAGAATGCCGCAGCCAGA
Organism: Calotriton arnoldi; assembly: GCA_963921515.1. Lineage (NCBI taxonomy): Eukaryota > Metazoa > Chordata > Amphibia > Caudata > Salamandridae > Calotriton > Calotriton arnoldi. Next base: position 146,399 of record CAWUFW010014143.1, read on the forward strand.
GCTATTCTTATGGTTAGCCCCAGAACGCGCATGTCGCCTCACCTGAAAGCACTACACTGGCTCCCGGTGAGAAAGAGGATTCAGTTTAAGGCTTTGGTGTTTGCCTATCGTGCTTTCTACGATACGGGTGCGGTCTATCTGAGAAGTAGGATCCAGCACTATCAGTCTCAACGTGTCTTAAGGTCCTCGGGACAATCCCTGATGGTGATTCCCAAATTCACTCGCTCTCGGATTGGAGGTCGTTCCTTCCAGGTTCAAGCGGCCTGCCTATGGAACAACCTGCCCCTTCATCTTAGACTGACTCAGGACTTGCTGTCCTTTAGAAGACTACTTAAAACATGGCTGTTCCAACAATAATACGATGGTAGGTAGGTTGGGGTTCTGTCTGGTGGTTTTTGGAGATTAGCGCCGGGACACTCTTTGTGAGTATCCGTGCGCTTTATAAATCCCTTATTTCATTTCATTTCATTTCATTCTTGTGGCTCCGGACTGGGCTCGAAGAGTTTGGTATCCCAAGCTACTCAGTATGAGCGTCGATCCCCCAATCCGTCTGCCTCTTTGGGAGGATCTTCTGTCGCAGCAGCAGGGGACGGTCCTCCACCCGAACCTGTCCAGTCTCCACCTGCTTGCGTGGAGATTGAGCGGCGGCAGTTGATTCCTTTCGACTTGCCTCCCGAAGTTTGTGATGAGATTCTGGCAGCCAGGCGTCCCTCCACTAAGGTGGTATACGCCTGCAGGTGGAACAAATTTGTGGCATGGTGCACAGCAAAGGCTGTGAATCCCCTTTCTGCCCCTCTTTCTGAGGTTCTTCTGTTCCTTCTTTCTCTGGCCCAGCAGGGTTTTGCCCTGGGTACCATCAAGGGCTATCTCTGTGCAATTTCGGCCTTCCTCAGGCTTCCTGATCAGCCCTCCCTTTTCAAGTCCCCTGTTGTTAACAGATTCCTAAAAGGCATTACACACCTCTTCCCTCCTGTTCCGTTTGTGATGCCTCAGTGGGACTTGAACCTGGTTCTTACCTTTCTCATGTGCGCTCCCTTTGAGCCTCTGCATAACTGTCCTCTTCGTCTTCTAACTCTGAAGACAGCTTTTCTGGTGGCTATCACCTCCGCTCGGCGGGTGAGTGAGCTCCAGGCTCTTTCTTGCAAGCCTCCCTTTCTGTCTGTCCATCCAGACAAGGTTGTTCTCAGGACGCGTCTGTCCTTCTTGCCAAAGGTGGTTACTGCTTTCCACATTGGGCAGACCATCACTTTGCCCACCTTCTTTCCGCCTCCGCATCCTTCTAGAGAGGAAGAGAGGCTCCACCGTCTGGACCCAAATCATGCGATTTCCTTTTATCTCAATCGCACACAACAGTTCCGGGTGGACGACCAGGTCTTTTTTGGCTACGTGGGCGCCAAAAAAGGTCGGGCGGTACACAAGCGGACCATCTCCCGCTGGGTCGTCTTGTGTATCAAGGCCTGTTATTCTTTGGCTAAAAAGGAGCCCCCTGTTGGGTTGCATGCCCATTCCACCAGGGTGACAGCCGACACCACGGCTTTAGGACGTGGTGTCCCTTTGCAGGACATTTGTCAGGCAGCTACGTGGGCCTCGTTGCACACGTTTACCAAGCATTACTGCCTTGACAGCCAAGTCCGGAGAGACGGCTTCTTTGGCCGTTCTGTTCTCCGAGACTTCCTTGTCTGATCTTTGTTCACAGACCCACCACCGGGGTTGGTATTGCTGGGGTATCTATTCTAAGGTAAGGAATCTGTCACTAACGTGTCTCTTTCAGATGCACAAGTTACTAACTTGTGTAACGATATATCTGTAAGAGACAGTAGTTAGTGACAGATTCCTTACCGCCCCACCCATCCTCCCCGTTCTGCGAACTGATTTCTAGGGTTAAGGACATCCCTTTCAGGGCCCTAGTATTTTTTCAGACACCAATGTCAGCTTCTTGCATGGCTCTGCGTTCCTGGCACGGAAAGTCGTGTACAGAACTGACGTCAGCGCGCAGAGGCGGCGTCTAAGTACTGCCCGCGACGTCATTCCGGCGATCCCGACGCCGACGACGGACGCGGAGCCGCATGACGCCGCCTACCGACGCGCAAGGGTACTGCTACGCAAAACTTTCCGGATCCAGCCTGACGCCTGGGGATATTCTAAGGTAAGGAATCTGTCACTAACTACTGTCTCTTACAGATATATCGTTACACAAGTTAGTAACTTGTGCTTTAAGGACCTGCGTGGACCAACTTACATTAATTTGGTGTAATGGTGCCGTCTATTGTCTTGTGTCATAGAGTATATTATAGAGACCAATTTACGAGGAGTCTCACAACGTAAAATGTGGGAAAGGGGTTTTAACTCTGGGGGCTCCAGCATCTCCGAGCCGAGAAGCTCGCTTAATTCATGCCTTACTCTATGGAATTGGAAACAAACCAACTGCGAGGAGAGAGCACCCCCTACATTCAGCTCGTCCCAGCAACGAGCCCTACCTTCCACAAACAGATCCTCCATCTTAGAGACACTTAATTTATCAAGCCCCTGAATCACCCCTCTCTCGCGACTTATTGGCATCCAATCACACCACTTAATTGGGGCCAAAGGGGAATAAAGAATGGCTCCCGCTTGACGTTTCAGCAAGTTATGCCAAGCATGCACTACAGAGTAATAGTATCCAAGACCCCTGTTCTTCTAATCGGCGCCCGGAGCAGTCGCGTTGGCAACTGCTTGGGAGCTGCTGCAATCTTTTCTATGAATAGATGCGGGGGGCACCTGTCCTCTTGTATCCTGTGGTAGGCATGGGAGCTGTGGGCTGCCCTGTAGTAGAGCTCAAGGTCCGGGGCACCCAAACTCCCCAAAGAATAGGGCAGTGTTAGTATATTCCAACTGACTCTCGGTTGTTTTCCTGCCCAAGCAAGTCTAATGAGAAGTGAGCAGAGGATTTTAAAAATATGCAGGAGCAGAACAATAGATCTGTTTAGGAAAAGAAACAGAAATCTGGGCAGAACTACCATCTTTATAAGGGATATACGTCCCAAGAGTGAGAGGTAGACGGATCCATCTTTCAATATCCTCCTCTAGTCTAGAGATCAGTCTACCATAATTCTCCTTGATCACCAGAGCAGAGTCCATGTGCACTCGGACGCCAAGGTATCTTATAGGTTCAGTTGACCACTGTAGCGGGTAATGGTTAATGCATTGTTATGTAGTGTTCTTTAAAGAGGTGAGCTTTCAACTGTTTCATAAATTGGAGCAATGATGGGGCGGTCTTCTTGGATACGGGTATGTTGTTGGAATCTGGATGCATATATTAAAAAGACCTGTTGTCTTGATATTTTCTGTTTTACACTTCTTAGTCTGCAGTCTGATGGTGTCCTGGCTGCTAGTGTGCCAAGAAGCACCAGAAATGGTGAGCTTGTCTGCAAGCTTGTTGGTTGTAATGGCTTTGTAAATGATGCAGTTAGTTTTGAAGATGGTCCATGCCGGCAAGGGAAACTAATGGAGTTCCATTAGTGAAGGGGTGATGTGATCATATTTCTTCAGACCCTGTAAGAGAAATGCTGCGGTGTGTAGAATGCCCCTAAGAGGTACCATTGTGGTGTCTAGGAGGCCATAGACTAGGGCATAACTACCATCCAGATGCAAGATTACAAGGGCTTGATCAGCAGTTCTGAAGCCGCTTTCTGGAAGAAACAGTTTGACTTTTTTTAGAAGAGAAAACTGGTACCTGTCATTCTTTGTGTTTTTTAGCAATGTGTTCCTTGAGTGTCTAAGGTGAATCCAAGCGATTTAGCATTCAGTAAGAGTTTGGGTCAAAACCTTCAGAGTTCATGTCATTAAGCCAGGTTTGTACTGAATCTTGTTTCTCTTGGCAAATAACAGAAATTGTGCCTTGGTTGGGTTGAGCTTTGAGTAAGCACTGGATATCCAGGTCTGTATTATGTGCAAGCAGTTTTTGAGGCATTGGATGTCTGAAGTAGAGGAGTCTTTTAAGTAGAGATGTGTATCATTGGCAGGATAAGTTACAGACATCCCTAGTTAAGGCCATTGGTTCCTCTGAGCCACCACAGCGTTATCTTGGTTGGGAATGCCACAACCAAGACACAGCGACAGAGAGCAACCTTTTCAAAGAGCAGAAGAATGGACTTGTTGTTTAAATTAAGCTATGCGGGCTAGAGGCCACCTCAAGAAACTCAATCAGGCACTTTTGATACTAATAAAGCTTAGGTACATAACCTCGTACCCGAACGGAACCCCACACCCCTCCCTATCAGAAGACTACAGACAACCCGGAACAGCTCAGATGTATCCTGCTCAATGCCCTCTCCTTCTGCAAACACGCTACGGAAATCTGGGATACCATCAAATCCTCTCCCTGGATGTCGCATTCATCACTGAAACATGGATCAACCCCATATCTAACCCTAACATCGCCACCCCCGACGGCTATAAGATGATCCACCGAGACCGCCCCAACAAACATGGCAGAGGCATCGCCATTATCTTCAGGGAAACCATCTGACGCACCGTCACCAATGACGACCCGATGCCACTCATGGAGCACTGCAACTTCTGGCTACAGACCGACGCTAAAACCACGATAAGAAGCACTCTCGCCTACAGACCCCGGGACCTCGCCTAGCTTTTTGCTACACCATCTCCAACCTCCTCGCCCCCCTGCCCATCGGCTCCTACCACTACATCCTACTTGCCGATCTCAATTTGCATGCCAACTCCATCACCCTCCTGGAGAGCCTGAGCAACATCAGCTTCACCCAACTGGTCACCAAACCCACACGCAAAGCCAGACACACACTCAACTTCATCCTTACCTCCAATGACAAAGTCCAATTCACCCTCGTCACTGATGTAACCAGGCCCGACCACGTCACTGTCCACTTCACCATCTCAGCCCCCCAGCACTCCATGGCCAAACACCATTGCCCGCCCCACCGAAGCTGGAGCAAGGTAACTGAGACTCAGTGGACTCAGACCTTCAGCTCCACACAAGCCGAATTGGCAGCAGACCTCGACCAGGCTGTCCAGAACTTCTCCGTCTGGATCACCAAATGCACCGACAGAGTCATCCCGTGGAAACCAGCAAAAACCAGCAGAACCTAAAAACAAACAAGTTGGTACACCACAGAGCTCAAAACCAGAGCTCAAAACCACCAAACGCAGCTGTTACCGACTCGAAGATATGGCAAACCACTAAGTATCCCTCCAACAGAGCCGCTCACAAAGCAGCACTCCGCAACTACCACCTACGCCTCAAGGAAGCCAAGAGAACAGCCGTCACTGTCTGCATCGACACCGCAGCTAACCACACGAAGGAGCTCTTTGAAATAGTCAAGGATTTCTCCAACCCGACAGCCACAGAGAGCACCATTCACCCCTCCTAAGAACTCTGCGACACCCTCTCGGACTACTTCCACAGCAAAATCGCCACCATCTACAACAACTATGACTCCCAACTCACCTCCGTCAATCTCTGCAACCTCTGCATCCCAGCAGACACCAGCCGAACGATCACCACATGATCTCCACTCAGCACTAAGACCACCACAGCCATCATGCCATCCATCCACTCCGGGGTACCCACTGATCCCTGCCCCACCATCTCTTCAACCTTGGAACCAGCCCGATCAGCACGGAGTTCAGTGGTGGCTCCTCCGCTAAGGCGGAGGAGCGTCGCCCCAATGAATAAAAATAAATTGATAATAACCATTGTTAATATTTTATTTTTCCTATATACTTTAGTGGCTCTGAGGCGGGGCAGGGCTGACGGAGTAGGGAAAGGAGTGGTTTTCAATTCTGAAGTGTGCAGGACTGCTTGGCCGGCTCTCTTGGGCTGCCCAAGCAGTCATGCGCACTTTGCATCTTTCCCACCAGGCTGCATGACACAGCCTGGTGAGGAACATTGCAAACCCTCCTAGACCCCATCTGAGCGCCGATCCACGGTGCTCAGACCAATCACAACGCTGCATTCCAACGTTGTGATTGGCTATGGGGAGGCTGGGAGGGCGGGTGCTTCCTGCTGCTGGCCGGGAGTGCAGGAAGATGTCGGAAGAACGGAGGACGAAGGAGAGGCAGTGGCCATTTCAGGTAAGTTTTTTTTTTTTTTGCCAAGACCTGGCTTTTCAACAGAGACTTTGCACCCTCAGCACCCAGATACCCTTAGGGGTGGTAGTTCTGCACTAGGGGCTGGAATGGAGGGGTTGATTCACAAAGAATAGTTCCATCATTCCACTCACTGAATTTCCGATACACCATCACAGTGTTCGAATTCTTCTTAATATTTTTCTCATTGGTTGCTTTCAATGCCACTTGTGATTTTTTTACACTTGATCTATGCATATTATGTGCACAGGATTAGGATGGCGATTTAAAAAAACTTTTATAATTATATTGTGTGGATTTCTTGTGTGTGTGTGTCCATCAATAATGAAAGGAGTTTCAGAATTCATTACCAAACAAATAATCAGGCGTGATTGTTGCAGAGTGCACACCAACCTCAAGTAATACACAGGTGATTCATGGGTTACAGTCCATCAGGTCCCTGTCTCTAGTTGTTAAGTTGGCTCTGAGCCTGTGCTTGACCAGAGAGTCTAGGGAATCTAAAATTGTACCATGTTTTGTAGAACTGCAAAAACTGTATCACTATGACTTTGTGCACTGTGTCACTGCCATTCAGTGCCACAGTTTGTGTGCTATTTCACTAAAACCTGTCCCGTTTTTTAAGTTTTATTGATTTTCTCATAAAACACAACAAAGAACAAAGAAATAAGCAGTGCAAAATACAGAGTACTTTCCAACAGGAGTACTGCTCCCTTGCGTCCAGCCCACGCCACAGTCAACAGAGCAATACCATGACAGGCAGGTTTTAGAAGGTATAAAAACTTACATCCAGAGTAATATAATGATGAGTCCAAGAAATAGGGGCAGCTAGGTGGACTAAGTCACTGCACCACCTAATAGAGTCACACATACGTTTCTTAGCACCAGTATTGCCCTCCTCAAATGACCAGCTGCCAAAATTGTCACAAATCGTACATAAAGAAACAGAAGATGAGAGGCAACACATGAGCAAGGAACATCAATTTGACATCAAATCAACTATTAAAGTTATTTCCAGTATAATTCGAAGAGTCCAGTGTTGCTTGAATGATTTTTTATTTTCTCTTTTCCAGTCTTGAATATGCGACAAACAAGCGCAACCAACGTGTTTTGCCACAAACAGGGGCTTCTTCAGGTCAAAAAGAGTCTTGTGTTGGTAATAATAACGTTTTTGAGCTAGCAAGGTCATGTCAGAGTCCCAGGTCCAGCGCTACCCAATCCACGTCAATAATATGTCGCCATATATTGACTATACAAATCATATTATTGACATGGATTGGATAGCGCTGGATCTGGGATCCTGACATGACCGTGCTGCTCACAAACTTTATTGTTACCAACACAAGACTTGCCCTGAAGAAGCCCCAGTTTGGGGCGAAATGCTTTGGTTGCGCTTGTGTGTCACATTTTCAAGACTGGAAAAGAGAAAATAAAAAAGAATCATTTAAGCAACATTGGACTCTTCGAATTAAATTGGGAATGACTTTAATAGTTGATTGGGTGTCAAATTTATCTTCCTTGCTCATGTGTTGCCTCTCATTTTCTGTGTTTCTTGTTGAGTCCAAGACATTACCCGATTACTCGGTGAGAACGTAAGGGTGTAAATATCACACTTGGCTGTCATATTCTATGCAAGGCAGTAAAATATAAATCAGCATCTCACTCCTCATTGCCCGAGCCCTCCTTCCAGCTGGTGTCGCTTTCCTCATTGAATTTATTAAGAATCAGCGCCCCGGTCATGATCTCATCCTCTGCTTTCTCATGAGGCGAGGCTCATATGGACCTCCTCCGCCATGTCCCATTTGCATAGGTCCCTAAGCCGTGAATGTAGCTGTAGCAGGCTTTCACTCATCCACCCAATGGCTAGTCTCATCATGCCTAATAGTAATGCAAGCTGGGCTAGCTTGTAAGGGATCTTACGGCCCTTGCTTTTCTCCACAACCCCAAAAAGGCAACCCAGGAGAAAAAAGGGGACCTCCAACCCTGTCGCTCCCACTATGAATTGTAGTACTGCCTTCAAGAAATTCTGGATCACGGTGCAGGTCCAGGCTAAATGGAGAAAAGAGGCCCCCAGCTCCCCACACCGTGCACAACCAGCCCCTCTCTCAGGGTCTATTCTGTTCAACTGTCTAAGGGGTCACATAAGTGCGGTGTAGGGAATTGAAATGCAATACTTTAAACCTGTGGTTACAGGACACCTGCCTCACCTGTTCGTACGTGCGGCACCAATCTGCATCTGTGATATGTTCCCCCATTTCCCCGCCCTAAGCCCCTCGCGATGCGTACTCCGTGCCCTCCATGTCCGCCTGTACCGCGCCATAAAACAGGGTAATGAGGTGCCGCCCGTCCTCCAACCGGAGCAACCCACCGAGCACTCGGGAGGGCCAGGGCCGCCGCCGGGAACCCAGCCCACACCTCTTTCGCTGTATTCTCCAGTTTGGCATAGTGTAGTAAGTGACCCGGGCCCACCCCAAACACCTCCTGTGCCTCCTGAAAGGTGACAGTGGCATGAAACTTAGATGTAATTTGTAGGCTGCATAGTTATTTACACCACAAACATATATGACTAAAGTTTATGGCTCCAGAAAACACCATTGTGCTCTGGCTGGCTGCAGTTTAAAATGATTGTAGTGACGCATTGCTAGGCAGAATGCTCTGCCATGTAAAGAACCTTAGGGCTAGATGTACGACCCTAAATTGCGGTCGCAAACGGGCAATCAGCTGCAAATTAGGGCATGGCCATGTACAAACCTCATTTTGCGAATCAGTAAATGTTACCAATTCGCAAAATGAGGTTTGCGACTCGCTATTAGGAAGGGGCGTGCCAAGGGCTTCCCTTCCGAATAGCGACTTGCATTTGTATGTATGAATGTTTTGCAACCGCAATTAACACTCGCAATTTACCACCTAGTTCAAGTAGGTGGTAAACCATTCGCAAACGGGAAGGGGTCCCCATGGGACCCCTTCCCTTTTGTGAATGGGTCAAAAAATATTTTTTAAGGGCAGGCAGTGGACCTAGGGACCACTGCCTGCCCTTTAAAAATGTAACTGAAAAGTTTAATTATTCTTTTTTTTTTAAATGCAGCCCGTTTTCCTTTAAGGAAAACGGGCTGCATTTTAAACAAGCATTGGCATAGCCAATAGGTCTCGCCTTTGGGACCTTATAAGTGTTTAGTTATCCAGCACAATATCCTTGGTGCAACAACATCAACTGTTGCATGGCTAAACACTTATAAGGTCCCAAAGACTGAGACCTATTGGCTATGCCAATGCTTGTTACTTGAAGCCATGATGTACAGCAGCCTGCGCTGCAGTGCAACATGTAAAAAAACAAAAAACATTGACAAAGCCAATAGAGCTCACATATGTGCAAACTATTGGCATTGCCAATGCTTGTTGTTCCTACCACAAAGTGCCAGCAGTCTTCAATAGTTGAGAACATTGATGTACTTGGCATAGCTATTAACAGAGAGTAAAAAGATTTCTGGTCTAATCAAGGTTATATTTTCTACTTCCAGCCTGACACTTAAGCTACTTAGGGCATCATAAGAGATCCCACCCTCTTTGGCGTTGGGGTCGTAGTGAAGAGACATGTAAATTAGAAAGAATTTTGGAAGTATAGGCCAAAGAGATAGGGGTGAATGCAGATCAATCCCTTCAAACACACTCACATATGCATTGCATGAAGTTGAGAAAAAACTGTCCACATGCATGAAGTGTGATACATGCTACTGACCATACAGTTTTGTATCCAAGCACAATTGCTCAAAGTCCATTAATGTTTGCAGTTGGAAGAGCAGATGCACCATGGCTGCACTTTTACGTTGACACCTATACCATTTCTGCTGTAATCTTTCTAAAGGTAAAAAACATACAATAATCAAAAAGGTAAATAAAAGTCTACTTGGTGTGTTCATATAGGAGACATTTTAGACAGCAGCACAGCATAGCTTTTAATTTAAAAGGATATGTGGCCAGTCTTCACATAAAAAACTTAATTCTCAATACATGATACTAAAGCTGCCCCATTTCATTGTGTTTCACATGTGCCATTGAAGAAATCTAAAATGTCGGCCGCACTTCTGTTCCTTACTCTGCAGTAGTTAACAAGGAATCCATTATAGTGGAAGCTTCCAGAAAACCAAGAATCATTTCGGGCACATAGGTATGCCCAGGAGATATGAACATGGCCTAATCAAAACATTTTATATATATTGCTGGACAGGGAACTTAAAGCAGCACTAAAAATGCAATATCACTCCTTGCATAGAGTGTGCTGTGCAAGCAAGCATAGCAAGTCGCGAGCGCGACTCTCCAAGCAGGGTTTGAGGCAACTGTCACCCAAGAAAAAATTGAAAACACTGGGGCCAAGTGATACATTTTACATCATAAATTTGCAAACTGACTAAAACATTTTAAACAAAGTTTTGCGTGGATTTATTGAAAAAGAAATAACTAGCATGTAAATCTTTATTTGAAAGACAGTATTCCATAGGGATCTTAGCATGGAATTCAGCCTGGTCATGCTAGTACTCAGCATGGGAGGGGGAGAAAAGCACGGAGAGGGAGACAGAGTGCAGCAAGGGAGAGAGGAACGGAGAAGGAGCCTGAGAGTGCAGCAGGGGAGAGAAGCACGGAGCGGGAGCCCAAGAGTGCAGCAAGGGAGAAAAGCACGGAGCGGGAGCCCAAGAGTGCAGCAGGGGAGAAAAGCACGGAGAGGGAGGGGAAGGAAATAGGACATGGAAAGGGGAGAGAGGAGTGGAGGCTGGGGTGAGGAGTGAGAGAGGCAGAGGGAGGGTCATGGCATTGAGGGGCACAGAGGAGATACAGAAGTGGAAGTGAGGCAGAGAGAGACAGCTACAGAGGCAGTGGAGAGATTAACCAGGAGCGATGACGCGCGCCGCTCAATGTAAACAAGCGCGAGCGTGAAAGGCAAGCAGTTCAGATGGGAACAGTGCGCGCAATAAAAAAAAAAAAAAGCCACACAGCGTTTCCCTTGCGTGCGCGAGCAGGGGCACCATTTGTTTCCATGTTAATTAGAAACAGATGGTGCCAAAGCTCGCGCCCGCAAGGGAATCGGCAAACGTGCACGCGTTGCCATTAAAAGCAATGCAACGCGTGCACGTTTTAAAGCCAAAAGCGGAATCGATTTCAAGAGGTCTCTTTCCTATGCAGCGCATGCGTGCTGCGTAGGCGAGACCTAAAAAACTGCTTTATTTAAAAGCATTCACATACATGGTGGTCTGCTGACTCCAGCAGGCCACTATCCCTGTGAGTGCTAGCCATTCCTAATGGGGTCGCAAATTGCGCCTGCCTCATTAATATTGAGGCATGCAATTTGCGACCCCATTAGGAGTCGCAAAGTGTCTGAGACACTGTTGTACATCCCAATTTGCGAGTCGCAAATTAGTGGGTCGTACATCTGGCCCCAACTTCTTTACATTAGCTAAGCCACCCCACAAGGTTGGGTGCTTATTACGTAGAAAAGGACTTACTGGATATTAAGCAAAAGTATATTTCCACAGTGAACAGCTGCCAAAAACTATTTGTCACTCTGTAGGCCTAACTACATTTTCTGTGAATAGGCCGGATTTGTGAATAAAAATCAGTTTTCACAACTATGCCTTGGAAAATGCTAGAGAAATAATTCAGTTTCTTTTTACCTGGTATTAAACTTCTAATTCAATGGTTAAAGTAATTGTTTGATAAATGTAGTGAAAATGCAGCTTTTTAAAAAGCACTATGTGCTGCCAGAGCGCAAACTGGATTAAAACCAGTTTGCCTCGTAGCCTAACTGGAAGTTCCTAGGAAGTGGTGTGAACAATCTGGCCTCTTGGAAGACAATAGAACTGCCTCTGGAAGCATGAAGGCTGGGGTTTTGTCAACAGAGAACACTTCTCACGTATGAGTAAGCTGAGAGATACCAAGTGGGCATTATGCAAACTGAAACCCTTTTTTCCAAGAGCTTCTAAAGACATTCATCTGTGCCCACAATAGGAGGGACAAACTTGTTCAACCAAAGGGAGAAGGGAGATGCTATCATTTCAATAGGTGTGTGTCTGAAAGTGGCCTCAGTTCTCCCGCAGGGGCACGAAGACTAGAGCCACCTTGAAAAGGGATTTTTTACAGTAAGAGTAGAAAGGAACTGCTGAAAAAGGAGGTTGGGTTGTGGTAGGAAAGTTATGTGGAATAGGTTGAAGGAATTCTTCAATCACTGGCTAGTGCACAGGAATAAAGTGAAACCTCACCACCACCTCCTCGAAACATTCCTGGACCTAGAAGAAAATCTGGAAGAAGAATATTTAGTTTGAAAACAAAAACTGAAGGACTCTCCTGCTCACGTCCAGGGACTGAAACTTCCCAAGTGTCATCTGGTTGACCTATTGCTGCTGCAAGGTCACTAAAGACTTAAACCCTGTTCTCTGAGTGTACCCGGGAAGAGTACTGCCTGGAGAGAGACTTGGTGCCTAGTTGCCTCCCCAGAGGCCCTGAGAGCTGTAGAAATGACCAAATGCGACTTTTTCCAGCATCATCAAATATTGAGGCTCTTGGTTGAAGCGGGAGTCTTGTCTCATCCACAGAGCTGCGACTGGAATCCCCAAGAACAGCAACAAGAAGATTGAGGGCATTGCAGTGTCCCATCATGAAATAATACCGACTCTATTTCTGACTCCCAGGCCTCTGTGAGGAAAAACGGTTTTCTGGTAGTTTTTCCTTGTTTCTGGTTCTAGCACAAGAGTGGCCTCTAGTTGCCTTTTTGATAATGAATAGACATTAACAGTGACTTTTACACCTTCATTTTCCTATGGGTATTTCTTTTCAACATTTACCTTAAAACATTTCAAATCCATATTTCTAATTCCTCTTCATTTTTTCTAATGTTTGTCTTTATGCTTAATACATATTCTTAATTTTATCTAAGTTAACTTGGGAATTTTATTGTGGTGTTTAACTTTTATATTGTTTGGTAGTGCTTGAACTTAGCATCCATTTCTCTGGGGAATTGATTGCTGCTTGTGCTATAGCTGCTAGGGCTTGTGCAGAGATGATTCATTTAGAACTATGTTGTGACCTAACCAGATTGCGCTTATTACGTTGGTAAGAGAATGTGCTTGTTACGTTGGCAGGAGTACCCTCTCCTAACTTCATAACACAGTTTATTACAGCTTGCATTTCTTTTACAGTTAAATAATTTTATAATGGTTGTCTTTTGGGAATGGAAAAAAACTTCTTGTTTACATTCTAGTTTTTTTGGTGCTTTTCACACAAATAACTTGTGAGGAAGAGTGAATACTGGTTGCATTGCAAGAGTGCAGCTGGACATTTAGATCTGTAGAAAACTCGCCATTCATCCCAGATTCTTAACTAGCATCCCTAAAAATATCTTGTCCATGAGATGAGCTACCAGCCCTTCCTCTCCAAGTTTTTTTGCCATTTGCAGCTGTTTTGCTCTCTGTTATCTTTGGCTTACAAGAGTGCTGATCAGGAACCGTGGATAAAACCTTGCTGGGTGTGATTGAAAGCAAATTATGGCTGCTGAGCAAGACGCCAGCGTGCCTGAAGTTCACCACCGTCCCACGTGCACCAGAGCGAGGTCAGCTGACAAAGAGGTAGAGTTAGACTGCCAATCATTCCAGTAGCATACCCACTTAGCACACGGAATGGCAGCTCAAATTTCGTAGAAATGTTTACATATAAGTCATCAAAATAGGTTGGTAGAAATCACTTGAGCAAAATTTTACTCTCCGCTTAATACGTGTCCTTAAGCAAAGAACAAATTGCAGCGGGTTGAACGACACTGTTTGTTCAGCACAGATTCAGATATTTAATTAAGGTTAGAAAGAGGTAATAAGTCCTTATGGGTTTTGAGTCATAATGCCTTCCACTCTAGGTATATCTTTAAGTAGATAGGCTCAGCGAACCTGGTTGTTACCCACAATGCTGCTCTCTTTTGCCTAATTTGCACAATTCTGTACCATTTTTATGCACTGCACTTCTTCTCCCTATGTCGGTTGGCAGATTGTTTACACCTGGAAAGAAAATAACTCCTAAATGTTCTTATATTTTTTTTAACTGAAAGTGACTCATACGTTTTTCTCTCACTTAGGATGTTGCCTCCCATGGTGACGTACCCTTTTTGTTTCACTGCACTCGCACTTTATTCTATCCGAAGAATTTATAAATGTTTTTTAGGTTGTATGCCTTTGATGGAAATGCGTATTTTTAGCCTCTCACTGTACTTGCATTTCAATGTTTCCGGTGAATTTTTTGATAGATTGCTGTGCACATGCTTTTACTGAGTTTTTGGGCCAGATGTATGTAGGAACCGTTTTGCGATTCCCTAATTGTGAATCCTTGTGATTCGCAATTAGGAAATCGCAAAACGGCATGCATGAAAGTGTGTTGAACACTTTCTGCGATTCCTAGGGGTTCGCAAGTGACCTACCTCATGAATATTAATGAGGTAGGTCACAACTTGCGACCCCCCCTAGAAATCGCTAAAATCACGGGGATGTTCGCCTGCTGGGGTCAGCAGACCACAATGTCCATGATTGCTTTTAAATAAAGCAAACATTGTTTTTTAAATGCAGCCCATTTTCCTTAAAAGAAAACGGGTTGCATTTAAAAGAAAAATGAAAAGTTTTGAAAAAACATTTTCGCTGCCATTCCCAAAGGGGAAGGGGGTCCCTTGGGGACCTCTTCCCATTTGCGAATGGGTTCCCACCTACTTGAAGTAGGTGATAAAATGTGAATGTTTTGCGACAGCATTCACGGTCAAAAAACATTCATACATACAATTAGGATTCACTATTTGGAAGAGGAGCCCTAATCACGCCCCTTCTAAATAGCGAAATGCAAACCCATTTTGCGATTCGGTAACAGGTTACTGAATCGCAAAATAGGGTTTGATACTTGTGAAAAGCATTTTTTGCGTTCGCAAACGGGCCAATTCTGTGAATCGGCCCATTTGCAAACACAAAAAATGCTTGATACATGTGGCCCTTTGTTTAATATTTCATGTTCTTAAAATATTGTAAGGCTGTCAGCTGAAACGATAAATAAATAAAAATATACAATTTCTGAGTCCTAATGCTCTAAAGAGGAAGGGCCGGTGAGGCTGATAAGGTGTCACTCGGGCCCTCAGTTATACACAATAGAGATTTGGGCTCGCACTCTACACTTGAGGCATCACAGGCAGGTAGGAGTGTCAAACTATTGATCGCCATTGGGCATCCTCTCGTAGATCGATGAGAAAGCATGCCAGTAAAATGACAGTGGCATTTGTTAGCCTAGAAGGTTGAACACTTGACTCTGATTGGAAGTTTAGAGCTAAATTCTGATCCCTGTGCAAACAAAAGTGTGTGAAAGGATCAGAATTTCGAGATGTTTGATAATTATCTCACCCTTGATGGTTGTATTCGTGACAGATTACAGCAGGTAAAACCTAAACCCATTAATCTGGGGGAAAGGCCTAGAAAAAAGGCAAAACTTGAAATTCGGTGTATTAACTACCAGCTCTGCATGGTAGGCCTCATTTCCAAGTTGGAACCGTGGAATAGGAGGTGTTTGCCAAAGAGTAATTGTATTTCCCATTTGTGGTAAATGCCACACCATACTCCACACAACTTGTAATCAGGGACTCCGTTATTCTTTCGGTGATGCACATTGTAAAAAGGACGAGCAAGAGAAAAAACTACTTAAGGAGACGTAACATAAATAGGCAACACAGAAGTATTTCATGTCCTCAATAGGCTGTAAGACAGAACATATGAATGGCCTCATTCTGCTCCAGTTAGAAGACTATAATCTGCACCAAAAAAAAAATCCAATTGTTCATGTTGTATGCATTGTTTGTGTCTTTTGTTTAAATACTTCCACAGTGCATCGTTTTCTGAAAGTAACTATTAAGGGGCCTTCTTTAGAGTAGGGCAGATGCAAGGGATGTCCCATCAGCTGTATTAAGAGTGCACTGGTGTGAGCAGCACTCTAAATACTGTGTGGTGGTCAAAGACATCTGCTCTTTGGTGGATGCCTCACATCTGCCCAACTCTAGATGAAGCCTTTAGTTGCTAGTGTCAGAAAATGCCGAAGACCCTAAATCTTGACAAGCAAAACATCCATTGGTGTAAAGAAAGGAAAGACAAGTAGCATAGCAAAATTCAACCATCTGAAATACCTCACTTTCTCATACCAGCAAGATAAAATCGATAAAAAAAACAAAACTATCATCATCATCCTAAAGTAACAAATGTTAGCTGCGGGCAAAAGTCACTCCTCGGTGGATGCAAGGGACATTTTTGGATCCCCCAATATTCCAGTCTCTATAAAGCTTATTTTATAAGTATGGGCAGGAGTAAAGTTAACCAAGTACATTATATTTCACTCACCTCTAAACTAGGTTTCATACGAAAGCAAATTAGCATATTCTAATCACATTGTTTGACCATCTGCTATATGTTTTAATGTTTGAAAAGTACGGATTGATGTTGACCATTTTAGGGCAGGACTCCCTTCAGCTTTTCCCCTGTTCAAGCCTTACATTCTAGAGAAGGGGCAAGTGCTTTCCTTTATTTTCTTAATTGTGTTTTTATATAAAAGGAACATGGCTCTGTTTTAACCCTTTGCATGCGTCGGGCACGCGGGAGCCGTCCGACGTAAAAGTGCTCATGTGTGTCGGACAGCTCCCGCGCATGGCACAGGAAACCCCTCTGGTGCCTGCATCAGAGGGATTTCCTTTCCTCCTAAACCGCCTCGGGAGCTGGGGAAGAGCTTCCCCAGTTCCTGGGGCTGTTTAGTTTGTTTCACTGAAATGACAATCAGCGCGCACGTCACTGTGACGTCATTTCAGTGAAACCTACGTCGCAGTGACGTCATCTCAGTGAAACCGATAAGTCAGTAAGGTATCATTTTTATCGGGAGACTAAGGGGAATGCTGAGTGGTAGGACATTTGTGCTGGCACGGTGATCCCACACAGAAATGTGAGGAAAATGTGAGTTATTTCTGAAAAACTTGAGGTTTGCAGCGGATTCTAGGAAGGAAAATGTTGGGGGATCAACGCAAGCCACGCCTCCCTGGACTCCCACGGCTGTCTAGTTTTCAGAAATGTCTGGGTTTTTAGGTTCCCCTAGATTCCTGCAAGCCCGGGACCAAAAACACAGGTGCCCACCTATCTATCACAAATTGATTTGGTTTTTCAAGGGGGTCACCTGGGCTCAGCTGCCATCTAGGGAAACCTATCAAACCCACACATTTCTGAAAACTAGACACTCGGGGAGTCCAGGGATGTGTGGCTTGCGTGGATCCCCCAATGTTTTCCTACTCAGAATACCCCGCAAACCTCAAATTTAGCTGAAAAAATCATATTTTACTCGGGAGACTGAGAGGAATGCTGAGTGGTAGGACATTTGTGCTGGCACGGTGATCCCACACAGAAATGTGAGGAGAATGTGATTTTTTCTGCAAACTTTGAGGTTTGCTGGGGATTTTTTTGGGTAGGAAAACGTTGGGGGGATCCACGCAAGCCACACATCCCTTTACTCTTCCGAGTGTCTAGTTTCCAGAAATGTCTGGGTTTGGTAGGTCTCTCTCGATGGCTGCCGAGCCCGGGGCCAAAAACCCAGGTGACCACCCCCCTTGCAAAACCAGGTTGTTTTGTGATAGCTAATTTTGATGTCTCCACAATAGGTTTTGGGCCCTTCCCTGCCGCGGGCACTTGGCCCACCCACACAAGTGAGGTACCATTTTTATCGGGAGACTTGTGGGTGGAAGTTTGTGGATCCACGCAGATTCCAGAACTTTCCATCACAGAAATGTAAGAAAAATGTGTTTTTTTGGACAACGTTTGAGGTTTGCAAGGGTTTCTGGGTAACAGAATCTGGTGAGACCCACACGTCACCCCATCCTGGATTCCCCTTGGTGTCTAGATTTTAAAAATGTATAGGTTTGCTACGTTTCCCTAGGTGCCGGCTGAGGTAGGGTTCAAAATCCACACCTAGGCACTTTGCAAAAAAAGGGTCAGTTTTCCCTGGAAAAATGTGATGTGTCCACGTTGCGTTTTGGGCCATTTCTTGTCGTAGGCATTGGGCCTACACACACAAGTAAGGTACCATTTTTATCGGTAGACTTTGGGAAATGCGAGGTGCGTGGAAGTTTGTGGATCCACGCAGATTCCAGAACTTCCCATCACAGAAATGTGAAGAATTATTTTTTGTTTTACAAAGTTTGAGTTCTGCAAGGGATTCTGGGTTACAGAACCTGGTGAGAGCCACACAAGTCACCCCAACCTGGATTTCACTGGGTGTCTAGTTTTAAAAAATGTATAGGTTTGCTAGGTTTCCCTAGGTGCCGGCTGAGCTAGGGTTAAAAATCCACAGCTAGGCACTTTGCAAAAAAAGGGTCAGTTTTCACTGGAAAAATTGTGGTGTGTCCACGAATGAGTTTTGGGCCGTTTCCTGACGTGGGCACTAAGCCTACCCACACAAGTGAGGTAGCATTTTTATCGGGAGACTTAGGGGAACACAGAATAGTAGAACAAATGTTATTACCAATTGACTTTCTTTGCATTTCTGCCTTCCAAATGTAAGACAATTTGTAAAAAAAAAAAAAGTCATTCTTGAATGGTTACCCACAATTTTGGAGATGTGCAAATAACCACTGCTTCTAAACTCTATATTTTGTTCCCATTTCACAAATATATAGGTTTCCTCGGTACCTATTTTTCACTCTTTATATTTAACCAAATAAATTGCTATATACCCGGTACACAATGAAAAACCCTTGCAAGACGCAGCTCAGTTATTGGCTCTGGGTTCCTCGGGTTCTTGGTGAACCTAAAGGTCCTGTATATCCCCACAACCAGAAGGGTCCAGCGGATGTAATGGTATATTGCTTTAAAAAATCTGTCATACTTAGAAGAAGTTACAGGTGAAAACGTTGGCACAAATGGCTTTTTGTTTTCAACTCAATTTCAATATTTTTTATTTTCAACTGTTAGTTTCTATAAAACAAAACCTTGAAGGATCTACACAAATGACCCCTTGCTGAATTCAGATTTTTGTCTACTTTACAGAAATGTATAGCTTTCCGGGATCCATTATTGCTTTCACACCCATTTATACCACTAACTGGAAGGAGGTTGAAAGCACAAAAAATAGCAAAAATAGGCTATGTCCCAGTAAAATGCCAAAACTGTTTAGAAAATGTTGGTTTTCTGACAAAAGCCTGCCTGTCACAGAAGCTGAGAAGATGGTGATTTCAGCACCACAAACCCTTTCTTGATGCCATTTGCAGGGAAAAAAACAGATGCTTTTTTCTGAAGCACTTTTTTCCCATTTTTCAAAACAAAACAAATTTAGCTGTATTTTGGCTAATTTCTGGGTCTCCTCCAGGGGAATCCACAAAGCCTGGGTACCTTTAGAATCTTCAGGGTGTTGGAAAAAAAGGATGCAAATTTGACGTGGATGCCTTATGTGGACAAAAAGTTACAGGGTCCTAAGCACGAACTACCCCAAATAGCCAAAAAAAGGCTTAGCACGGGGGGAAAGGCCTAGCAGTGAAAGGGTTAAAGTACATGAAGTATGTATAACCATTCAACTTGATGACTGAAAGACAGTGCTTGCCCATTATTAGAGAAAAATCAGTTTCGTTGTTATGCTTTAACTGGGTGATAGGTATGTGTGCATCTGTTTGGTTAAATACTCTTCAGTTGCGCATCATTTGTGCTCGGCAGGATGCTAGCACGTTTTATGCAATGGTTGCTTCTGTTGAATTTACATGTATATTAAAAAAAAATTAACGTGAAAATCTATTGACTAAATGGCCATAGCAATGACTGCAGCAGGCCATACTTCCTACTGGGGTGCTCCAGTTCGTGTCAGCCATATTCCTCATGAATACATCTAACTCACGGTGTTACAACCTTTTCTATAATAAGAACTACTTATGTTCAATGAAAAACATCCGGGCCTACTAATGTTAGTGGTGTAATAGGGACCACATCAGACACGATTACAATAATGTTAAACGTATGAGAGATTATAAGCAGTGATCACCTCAGTGCATCAAGGAGGGTTGCCAGTAGTCATGGATAAAAAGGATTTGTCCATTTGGAGTGCCTCTGTAAACGTTGTTAAGCTTTTCTAAGCTTCCAGTGTGTTTGAAATCGTGTTTGCGCTAACATAACCGAAAAATGTACTGCCTTCCATTTTGAATTGATCCTGCACCACGCCACGTGACCATTATTGTCATTGTTGCCTTTGCTCTAATAAAGAATTTTGAGCTTTCTCATTCTGTGGGGTTAGGATGTACACAACCAAGGACCACCTAGCTGTCCCAGACCGTTCTGTATACAATTTTACAGTTCCTGCCACCTGAATAGACTCTGGAAGCCTCCAAATTCAATGCAATAGTATTATGAGAGAACCTTTGAATGTATTCTGTAGTAAAATGTTTCTTGTTGCCTGTTCCTCATTGGTGCATATCCTGGGAATCCTGTATTTATGAAGAATTATGTGAAATCCTGTCTAAAGTCCTATAAAGGCCCTTCATTTCCCACGTTGATGAGACCCCAATTCTCTCACTCTTAGAAGCCGAATCTATGCTTGATTTACTATTGGACTTTGCAGAGTTCTTTTTACTCATGATCTGTACATTGCTGCTAACCTGATCAATGCTAGTTCATGTAATTTGCCAAATAATTTGTTATATAAAGTCTTGAAACTTTGACCCGTCTGTCTTATGGAGAATGTTAAAGTTCTAGTACATTGCCAAGCCTTATAAAGGATAAAGACGGGTCCAATTGAGGAGCGCTAAAGTATTTATAGGTACTACACCGCTCCAGGTTTGCGCGCCGACACCTTTACACGGTAATGCATAACAGCTATAACTGCAATGTCTCTGGTAGCAAGTCAATAATATTAGTAATATGTCTTCCCTAGGCCACATGATTTAGCATTCAAATATCAACTTTACATATATTTTGGAAATTCAACCCTTTATCTCCAAACGCCAACTTATGAGTTCAAAGTACAAAGCTTGTAATGTAGTAGGTTAGGCTGCACACAGTAGATCTTCTTACAGGAAACTTGAACGCTACCAGTAGCACTCTAGCTACTCCTTGGACAAGAGTGATCTAACCAATGGGAGGGTTGTTTAGTTTTATTAGTAGCCATAAAGTTGATTTCAGGAAAGAAAACAATAACTATTTGTTGTCATATGTCGGTTGGTATCCATTTTATCTCTTTTATGGCGCTATTGATAAGTATTTCTTTAATACAACTCAGTGGTACTCGTATTTTTAAACCTCTGGAGTCTTAAACGCTAATTCAGCTCTGGCCGGATTCTTGTGGCCTTGAGGTTACACATTGGTGGAGATAGTGAGGGCATTATTGACTGACCTTGGAGTTCACTGCTTCACTTGTACCTGTAAGAAATCGATCTGTTGCCATTGACCTCAAGGTATGTACATGCTGTCATCAGGGTTTATTCTGGGTTTCATTCGCTTGATGTATGAGGTGGAGATGTTCACTCACTACAGACCAAGAGCAATGGCAAGACCAATAGTTGACAGGCGGTATGACATGTCAAAAGAGCCTTATACGGTGCATAAGCAGGGATGTAAGTATGTGCATGGTATGTGTATGGTGTTTGCTTCTGCCACACTTCCAGTACATCTGCATGTGTGCTCTGATAGTCAATGGCTGTGCAAGGTCTCTACATGGCAAAGTTGGCGCTAGAGGGGCACTTATTGATTTACCAATACGCTGTGGCATTTGAAACCATCTAAGCCTGACTGCCATGGAGGCTTTGTGAAGGTCCTAAACGGTGTTTTATAGATATTTTTAGGATTGTGATTATATTTATCATAAATCTGATTTAATTATAAATGAGTAGCGCAACCTTCCCATTGTGTTTCTTACACTTTTTAGAGGTTCCTTCCCTTGTGGTCGCATACATTTGCTCTCCTTTGCAGAGCGAAGAAATTTCCACCCTTCTTATGGCTTGTAAGTGGTAAAAGAGGCCAATGTACACATTTTGCATGCTCATTAAGGTAAAGACAGATAACTTAAGTAATGCTTCTCTGCTTGACCTTTATAACCCATCAGTGAAAATACCACACACCTGTTTAGCGATTACGCTTTCTTTAATGAAGGGCCTACCTAGATTAAAGGTACCAGCTTGAACGGGCACAGAACCATTAGTCTTTTTTAACCAGCTCACAGACACATTCGTGTGTATAGGTCTTATCTAGTTAATGGATTTAAAAGCTTCTGTTCAAGACTTACTATGGAGTAATTTTTTATTTTTTTCTTATATCAGACCCTATTTCAACTTCAAATCACGCTGTTTTAATGGATGCGTTTTCAGTAGGCCACCTCTGTGTTGTAAATTTAAGTGAGTGGCATTTAAAAAGCTCTCCCTTTCCCTCTTCTAAGTAGAAGTGTTATGTGAAATAATCTGTGTTTTAAATGCCTCCATTAAATTACGCCTTAGGTAAATTATTTTTGCTTTGCTTATGAACCTGTTATAATGATTCAGCTGACGCGCATGACGAGTTAGTCCATCTGTAACTGATATCTCTTTTTCCAACAGCATCAAAGACAGAAATAAGGGAGAACTTATCCCAACAGTGATGAAACAGTCTGTGTCCTATCTGAAATTGAAAGGTAGGATAAATTATTTGGTTAAAAAAACTTTCTTTTTTATCACTGTGTCTTTGGAATGATATCCGTCAAGTTCCCATTTATACCGGGTTTCTTAAAGATTGTGTACACTGCACTATACCGTAAACCTCTGTGAATAACTTCCTTAGTAGTTTGACCATACCATAGCATCGGACTGGCATGCATCTTTCGATTTTAATTGACTTCTAAAGTAGAAATGCTTTGAATGACAGTCTGATTTTATATTTAACGTTACTGTCTATTGAGTAAAAAAAACTTTGAACCAAATATTTTTCTGGAAGCAGTGCGTTTGAAGTGAAATAGCACACCCCTCACACCTCCTTAAACGTATAATGATACATTATACACTGGACTATGCAAGGCTCAAATTGCATGCATAAGATCTTAAATGGTCGCTCTTTGATTATAAAGGCGGTTAATAATTTGGAGCATTATTTCATGCAGATTAGTGATGCTTAAGAAAAATACTGACTGCCACCCCACCCCGAGCTTAGCACCCTTTGGATGGGTGGAGGGACCAGTGGAAACTAGGAATTATTCTAAATCCCAGGAGTAGTGAACCTGTTCTCATCATAGCAGACAAGTGTGATGAGGAGACCATTACTTTCCAATTTCCTAAGGTTTTTTCTGACAAGTTGGGTAAGTTAACAGGATTTTCTCATGAGATTAAAATAAACAAGCAATGGCATATCCAATGGGTCTCGCCTTTGGGACCTTATAAGTGTTTAGTTATACAGCACAATATCCTTGGTGGAACAACATCAACTGTTGCATGGCTAAACACTTATAAGGTCCCAAAGGCGAGACCTATTGGCTATGCCAATGCTTGTTTTCTGAAGTTGTAAGGTTGCCTTCGTTTTCAGCAGTCTGTTCTGAAACTAGCATGTCATCTATAGGAATGCAAGAGGGGGCGGCGTGCATGGGAGGAGCTGGGTGGGGGCTGTAAAGATTAATTAAGAAGACAAACGTGGGAGCTGCGGCAGCAACAGGGGGGTAGGGGACGTGGGCTGTAAAGATAAACCAGATGTCTTTTTTGCGGACTGTTTACAGATCAGAAGATAACAGTTTGCTAATGTTCCAAAAAGAAAATACAAATTAAAACATATCCACACAGAAAAAAACACATTAATTGTCTTCCTTGACTGCCCCTCGCGGCTCAGCCATGCAAATAGTCCATTGGTGGCAGCCATCAAATTGCTTCTTTGAGGCAACAAAAAGAGCCTGTGTCTGCATGGGTCATGTCCTAGGACTAGGGAACTCTGAGCAGCAAGGGTAGCTTCTCCCAGAGATCCCATTCCCGATATATACCTAGAAGAGAGAGGTTTCATTCAGCATTATCAAGAGAGGGAAGCATCGAGGGACTGACGCTTCCTCCCGTGGGCGTTATGCACGTGGCAGTGGATAAATGAAAGTGTCGGATAGGACGGTTCTTTATACACAAAACACGTTCACTGGTGAAGTACCTTTTCAGTGACATCAATGAAATGAAAGTGTGGGGGTGGAGGGCTCTTTATACACAAAACATGTTTATTGGTGAAGTACATTTTTCAGTGACATCGATTCACCAAAATGCAAAACTAAGTCTCAAAGTATGTAAAAATATACTAAAATGCGGTAATAAACATCGGCAACACAAATCATTCAGCAGCACCAGACTTCCTTCAACGACTGCTCTGTCTCAACATAAACAAAGAAGGAGAGGGGTGGGAAGGTTTAAGAGGGGTAGATAGAGCCTACAAAGACATGCACTCTTAAGGATTGCCTGATTAGAAAGAAACACAAGCATTGGCATAGCCAATAGGTCTCGCCTTTGGGGCCTTATAAGTGTTTAGCCAGAGCTATTGACTTTGCCAATGTCTTCATGCTGTGCTGTAGAGAAGTGTGGCTGCTGTGCAGCATGCTGAAAAGTTATAATAAAAAAGTGTCAGAAGCATTTTTGTTACTTTATATATGACCCAGAAAGCATTATGTAAAACTGAACAACCATATTAAAAAAAGTATTTACAATAAAAAATTTCCTCAGTTTTCTTTTGTTCTTGCAATGCTGGCAACTTGTTTCTGCCTATTGCAATGGTTGTTTGTTAAAGCTTTTTTTTTGAGGGGGCATAAACAATCGGAGGGTGAAGGTTGGGAACTAGTACCTGTATTATAACACTAGCAGCGGCCAGACGCTAGGGGAGAATCAACAGATGCCAGATTCCGAGAGCAGGCTGAGGTGGTGCTGAGTGATGCTGAGGTGGTAGTGGTGGTGGTGGCGACTGTTGCGGAGACGATGCTGAGGTGATGCTGAATGATACTCAGGTCTTGCTGAGTAATACTGCTGTGGTGCTGAGTGATGCTGTGGTGGTGCTGAGTGATGCTGTGGTGGTGCTGAGTGATATTGTCTTGGCGCTGAGTGATGCTGTGGTGGTGCTGAGTGATATTGTCTTGGCGCTGAGTGATGCTGTGGTGGTGCTGAGTGATGCTGTGGTGACCCTGAGTGATGCTGTGGTGGCCCTGAGTGATGCTGTGGTGGCCCTGAGTGATGCTGTGGTGACCCTGAGTGATGCTGTGGTGGCCCTGAGTGATGCTGTGGTGGCCCTGAGTGATGCTGTGGTGGTGCTGAACGATGCTGTGGTGGTGCTGAACGATGCTGTGGCGGCGCTGAGCGATGCTGTGGCGGCGCTGAGTGATGCTGTGGCGGCGCTGAGTGATGCTGTGGCGGCGCTGAGTAATGCTGTGGCTGCGCTGAGTGATGCTGTGGCTGCACTGAGTGATGCTGTGGCTGCGCTGAGTGATGCTGTGGCTGCACTGAGTGATGCTGTGGCGGCGCTGAGTGATGCTGTGGCGGCGCTGAGTGATGCTGTCGCGGCACTGAGTGATGCTGTGGCGGCGCTGAGTGATGCTGTGGCGGCGCTGAGTGATGCTGTGGCGGCGCTGAGTGATGCTGTGGCGGCGCTGAGTGATGCTGTGGCGGCGCTGAGTGATGCTGTGGTGGCTCTGATTGATGCTGTGGTGATGCTGGTGATGCTGTTGTGTTGCCGAGTGAGAGATAGAGTGAAGATATAATGCCCAATTAGAGAGGGTGGTGAGAGAGAAAGGGTGTACATAGAATAAAGAGTGGAGCGGGATAGAGAGAGAGAAAGAAGGGGAGAGAGAGTGAATGAAGGAGTTTGAAAGAGAACCAGATAAAGGGGTGAGAGAGAATGAAAGGCTAAAAAAGATAGAGAGGGGAGAGTTAATTAAGTAGAGAGAGAATTAGAGAGGGGAGAGAGAGACAATAAGAGTGGGGGGTGTGGAGTTTAAATAGAGTGAAGAAGTGACGCGGAAAAAGTAACCTTAAATATAGCTTTGCGCGAATAAATATTAAAAAAAAAACGAGTGAGACAAAAATACTGGTAATTAGGCTGTGACTCCCAATATAAAACAAATAGCGATATAAGGTGAAATCAACCCACCGAAGCAATATTTCTAACTAGACAAAAAAAGCTTGCATTTCAATGCTAATCACTGTTGTTTTTCATGTGACTGTAGTCCAGGGCCGTCAGTTGGTAATGTGAGCTGCTGCTGCGATTGAAACATCAGAGTCCAGAGAGTTAATGAGCCATGACGAGGAAATGAGGAAGAGATAGGAAACCCAGATGGCAGCTCAGCTGCGCGCGTGCACGCCATCGTGAACGCAAGCTGGTCGCCAGCCGAAAGCCAGTGGGTTTGCACTTCCAAAACCCGCTTACTAAAACTCTCGGCCAGACCAGCGCAAGCGCTGGTGCAGGCCGAGACCTAAAAATGGGACAGTTCCTGTGAGACAAAAGTTAAGGAATGTTCCAATTAACATTAGACAGGAATTGAAAGTGATGTTGGAGGACATGATCAAAGAAGATATAATTGAAGAAGTAGAATCTTCAGAATGGGTTTCGCCCATAGTTTTGGAGAGAAAAGGGAATCAATCTTTGAGGCTGTGTGTGGACTTAAGAGCTTTAAATGCCAATGTAATAGCTGATTGCCATCCCCTTCCCAATATAAATGAGGTTGTAAGTATGTTGGAAGGAGCTGCTGTGTTCTCTACTCTGGATCTAAGATCCGCTTATCACCAAATAGAATTCACAGAGGTTTCTAGGCACTACACTGCATTTATTACGCCATTGGGGCTGTACCAATTCAAGAGGATGCCCGTTGGTTTAGTTTCAGCAGCATCAATGTTTCAAAGGGCTATGTACCACATATTCAAAGACTGTGACTCATTTGTAAAGTGTTTCCAAGTTGATATACTTATATTTTCTAAGGATCATCAAGAGCACTTAGCTCATCTGGGGGCGGTGTGCAAGAGATTGGACGATCATGGGTTGACGTTAAAGAAAACTAAATGTAAGTTATTTTGCACCTCTGTAGAATACTTGGGTCACACTTTGTCTGGGAAAGGAGTTGTTCCTAAGAAATCTTTGGTGGATGCCATAGTGAAGGCTCCTGCACCAGACACCAGAGAAAAGCTTCTATCGTTAGCAGGAATGTGTGAATCCTATAGTAAATTCATTAAGAATTTTGCAACAAAGATGGAGCCTTTACGTGTTTTGACCAAAAAAGATGTGAAATTTGAATGGTCTGACAAGCAAGAATGTGCATTTCAACAAGTCAAAAATTACATTTTGGAGGCACCCACCCTCAAAACATTTTGTGTGGGTAAAGAATGAGTAATTACTGTGGATGCTAGTATGTATGGTTTAGGAGGTGTGTTGTCCCAGAGGTGTGGAAAAGAGGAGTGGAATGTGGCGTTTGCATCTAGGACATTGAATGAAGCTGAGAGAAAGTATGCAGTAATTGAGAAAGAATTACTTGGTTGTGTGTGGGCCATTGAGCACTTGCGCAATTATGTGAGGGGAAGTCATTTTTTACTCAGAACAGACCACAAGCCGCTTGTCCATATTTTGTCACCTGGGGGTGGTAGAAATGCCACTGCTCGTATTGCTAGGTTGATGTCCAGACTGCAAGAGTATAGCTATAAGGTGGAATACGTACCAGGGAAAAAGAATGTCATAGCAGACTGTTTTTCCAGGTTACCGTGCAGTGATGAAGATGAGAATGCAGAGAAGCATCAAGAAGATATTATTGCCACTATTAAGGATTTTGTGGAGAAGGATTTTGAGGGTATTGATGAAAAAGTCTGGACAGACATGTGCAAGGAAGATGAATTATGGAAAAAGGTGAAAGAGTATGTGTTGAAGGGATGGCCCAAGAAAGACGTTTTGTTGCCAGAAGAACTACCTTTCTTGAATGTTGCGGATGAATTAGAACTGGAAGGAGAATGAAAAATTTCCTAGCTATCGTAACGGAAAGTTTCAATTCTATTAAGGACTCGGAGGCGAGGATTATGCTATTCTTTCTTCACTTTATTGAATAGCAGCCATTTGTAGTCAATCAAAAACAAACTACTATTTCCATGAACCATAGGGAATAACAACAAAACAATAGATAGTCTCAGTCTAGAGTGTCCATGCTCTGCATCAATCACAGGCTCCCAATGTGCTGGTAGTCCCCTGTCTCTGCCCATTCCTCCTCTTTCGTCGCTCGGCCAGCCACCGGACATCTCAAGAATCTTGTTTGTTGGAATCGCCTGCAAGGAGTAAACGCATAACATCAGCAACAGTAATGGCTAAGGGTTACTTCTGTGGAAGAAAACGTTTTAAAACAAGCAACCAAACTGTCAAACCAAGCAGGTAAAGAAACCAAAGTTTACTTACTCCAATACGAGGGAGGGAAAACAGCAAGGAACTTGTACCCTGGGTGGGATAATCCTCGCCTCCGAGTCCATAATAGAATTGAAACTTTCCGTTACGATAGCTAGGAAATTTTTCATTCTATGTCAGGACCGGAGGCGAGGATTATGCTCGTTTAAAGCTTAGTCGCCACCAAGTGAGCCATATCAATAACCGGTTTGAAATAAAACTGCTTAAAGGTAGAGTCTGAAGACCAATCTGCTGCGTTCAGAATGTCTTCTAGACGAGCTCCCAGGGTAAATGCTTTGGAGGCCATCGCCCCTCTCGTAGAATGTGCTCCAAACGCACGCAAGTCGATCCCGGCTTCGTGCATCACCCACCTTACCCAGCGAGCAATTGTGGGGGAAGACACAGCCCTATGAGGCTTCTTAAAAGAAATGAGCAACTGGCGTTCCCCTGGAGGGCGGAACTCCTCCGACATCTCCTCGTATGCCTTGAGGCAAGCAACCACGCACAGTTTAGGGTAATCCGGAAATGCGGGATACGAGATGGACTTTGTCCCACACTTAGTGCGCCTACGGATAGTAAAAGTAACCCCCATAGGGGAAAAGATCCTACCCGAGACATCCAGGGCTCTAACATCCGAGACTCGTCTGCAAGAGACCAGACAAAGCAACATAGCCAATTTCGCGGAAAGCTCCTTCCTAGAAAGGAACCTATTCGGCTGCCAGGAAAGCAGCAAATTCAGCACCCTATTCACATCCCATAGTTGGGAGTAACGAGGCTCAGGGGGCAATGACAGACGGATGCCACGGATCAAACGACAGACCAAGGGGTGTTCCCCGACCGGTGAGCCATCAACCATGGCATGCCCAGCAGACTGTGGACAAGTGTGGCTCAATGGTTAGAGGGGCAGACCCTGATGCAGAGATCTGGCCCGGGACCAGGGTTCAATTCCCGCCTCGGCGGGTCTTGGGCTCAATTTCCTCGGACCTGATAATTCTCGCCTCGGTGCCTATTCTAATCATGGGTCCCACTCTGCAACTCTGGGCAATAGCTTGCTTAATCTCCACAACGGCCCCAACAGCGCTGGGATGCCTGGCTTCACCCTGGGGGTGCCCAGGAGTGGACATTTCACAGGGAAAAGCCAGGAAGGGTTCCACAGCGGTATGCGTACAGCGCCTGGACACCCCTTTGGGGGTATGGGTGCGCTTTACAAGTACAAATTTCATTCATTTCATATAGCGGAGCAAAAGGTATTGACGGTCCCATAGGCCAAACCCCCTTCTGCTAGAGAGGCCAAAAAATTTAAGATGGAGGTCACATCCGCTGCCACAGGATTGACACTCCGTCGCATACACCAACGACACCACCGACCCCAGGAGGATCGGTATCTTTTGACGGTACTGTCAGCCCAGGCTCTAGCCATGAACGCCGCAGCAGGCTCCGAAAGGCCCGCGACCGCCCTTCGTCCCCTGTAATCCGCCATGCCATGAGGGTCAGAGACCCCTGTCCGATGAGGGGATGAGGATTCCCTGTCGGATCGAGGAGAAGAGTCGGAAACAGGGGGAGTGGGATTGGAAAATCCCAAGAAAGTTCCAGCAGAACTGGAAACCAGACTTGCGATCTCCAAATCGGCGAGATGAGCACCACATCCGCTTTCTGGCGCCTCACCTGGGCTGTCACTCGCGTGATCATGGCAAACGGGGGAAAAGCGTAACCCGCTTCCTCCCCCCAATTCTGTAGGAACGCGTCCGACCTCTCCGCCAGGGGGTCCGGCCTCCAACTGAAGAACCGGGGAAGCTGGTGATCCAGACGAGAGGCAAAAAGGTCGACCGAAAAGGGCCCCCAGACGCTCTGGAGGTCCGCAAACACTCCTGGGTGAAGCTTCCAGAGACTCCCGTCGTGGAAATGCCGCGACTGGAAGTCCGCCACCGGGTTGTCCTGGCCCGGAAGGTACTCCGCTGTGACCGAGACTCGGTGGTCCAGGCAGTACTGCCAAAAATTCGCTGCCAGATCGGAGAGAGCCTTTGAGCGCGCCCCCCTAGATGGTTGATGTACCGGACCGCCGACACATTGTCCATCCTGAGGAGGATGCAGGACCGGATCGAGTCCTTGGTCCAGCACTGTATCGCGAACGAGCCCGCCAAAAGCTCCAAACAATTGATGTGTAATTTCTGCTCCGACGGAGACCACACACCTCCCGTGGCGAAGTCGCCGCACTGCACGCCCCAGCCGGACCAAACTCGCGTCGGACTCTATAACCATATCTGGTGTGGACCCGAAAATGGCTCGTCCATTCCACGCCTCCATGTGCGAAACCCACCACTGGAGCTCTTCTCTGGCATCCACTGAGAGAGCCAGCTTGTGGGAATAAGAAAGGCCTTTGCGCAGATGTGCCGCCTTGAGACGCTGAAGGGCTCTAGTGAAGCGGGCCCGGAAAAATTGCCTGAATGGAGGCAGACAGAAGACCGATAATGCGAGCGAGCTGTCTGAGAGATATCTGAGACTGGGATAAAGACCTCCGAATTTCGTGACGAATTTTCGTCATCTTGCGCGAGGGAAGGCTGAGGGTGGCCCCCACGGAGTCTATCGTAAAGCCGAGAAAAAGAACCGTCTGAGACGGGACCAGGGTAGACTTGGCCTCGTTGATGACAAACCTGAGGCTCTGAAGGAGGTCGACAGCCGACTGTAAGTGACGCAAGAGTGTCCGAGGATCCTGAGCCATCAAAAGAATGTCGTCTAGGTAGACGATGAGTCTCATGCCCGACGTCCGCAGACGTTTGATCACCGGCCGAAGGACCTTGGTGAAGCACCAAGGAGCGGAGGACAGGCCGAAGGGCAGAGTGGTAAACTCGTAAGTCTTGCCCCTCCATGAGAACTGCAGAAACCGACGATGAGGCGGGAAAACCGGGATCGTTAGGTAGGCGTCCTTGAGGTCGAGACGCGCCATCCAATCGTTGGGGCGCAGAACATCGCGCAACAGATGGATGCCCTCCATCTTGAAGTGGCGATAGACTAACCACTCGTTGAACTCGCGCAGATTTATAACTGGGCGCTTTCCCCTGTCTGGTTTGTCCACTAAAAAGAGGTTGCTGAGAAAACCATGGGGGTGAGGCGAGGTCAGGGCAATAGCCCCCTTGTCCAGGAGAGACTACACCTCTTGATCAACTAGCACAGAGTCTGCGACGGAAAAACAGAGCGGACGGGGAGCCACGGGTTGCAAAGGAGTTCCGAGAAACTCTATGCGGAAACCCTGCACCGTCTGTAAGACCCAGGCGTCCCCGGTGATGGAATTCCAGGTTGGGAAAAAACGCGCCAGACGGCCCCCCACTTTTAGAAGGGAAGAAGGGAGAACACTCACCGGAAGAACTGGAGATGCCACCGCCTCTGCCTCCTCTGTTCTTGCCTCTCCGGCCTCGGGTGGGATAAAAGTTGCCGAAGCGGGCCTGGTCTTGGTACTGCCCGTTACCGGAGCCTTGTCCCCTGTGTTGATTGGGACGGCCGGACGAGCGGCCCCTTACTCGTCCGGCCCCTCGGAAAACCAGAGGGCGAAACACCTTTCTGATAGAGTTCTGCGCCCGGTCCAGGGAGGTAAAGGTATTAACAAACCGCCCCAACTCTTTTATAAAGGGCTCGCCAAAGAGGCCTCCCTGCGCCACAGCGCCCGCCTCCGAGTCGGGCAGATCCCCCAACTTCGGGTCGACTTTAATCAGAAGGGACCGGCGCCGTTCCGTGGATATAGCACAGTTTGCATTGCCCAGGAACACCACCACACGCTGAGCCCACGAGGACAGATGTTCAGGAGAAATGAGGGAACCCGAAGCCTTGGCTTCCTCCGCCATGTCTAGTATCTTAGTAGCTGGGCCCAGGACATCCAGGAGCTTGTCCTGGCACGCGTGCCAGGGCCTGTCGATGCCCTTTTTAGGATCTTTGATAAACTTCTGAAGGAAGGTGGCCATTCTCGGGTCGATGTCGGGCGTGGCGGCCACCTTCCCCTCCAGGGAGGGGCGTGGACATTCTGCCCTAAGACAGTTTCGAGTTGCGGGTTCAAGCGGGCGGCGAATACGACTGGCCACATATTGGGCGACCTTGTCCGAGGGGGCCCAGTCGGAGGAACGCGGATGAAGAACATCATCAGGATCCAACATATCCGCACAGAGATTCTGCCCGTCCGAGGAAGGGACTGGGCGGGAAGGGCGCCAAGGCCGCAAGTGGCCGGATGCATCATCATCATCGCCCTTGTCATCATCCCCAACAGGAACCGGGGGCGTCGAAGGGGTATTGGGAGGGGCCGGTTGCGGGGCAGTACTGGCAAGAAACGCCTGCTTGAGGCGGTCAAAGGCATCTGTGTCCAGGCCAGCGGGTTTGGCGCGCTTTGCCGGCGGTTGAGGGTCCGCCAGAGGCACAGAAGACGGAAGGGCGGTAGAAAGTCCTTGAGAAGCCTTAGCCAGGCGATCGCAGGCTTGATCTATTTTACGAACCAACCTCTGTTCAAGGGGTGCCATAGCCTGCTCCACCGCTTTGAGGATGGACGCATCTACAGCGTCATAGAAATCATCGTCCCATTGAAGGGCCGCAAGGGGGTCTTGCTCACACTGGTCATCCTCATAAACTTCATCCTGGAATTCTGCCATGATGAACACTAAGCACCAGGGGAAGATGAGCAGGAATCAGGTGAGGGAGTATACCTCAGACAATAAGGGGGGCTGGGTGACAGCCTGATAGATGCGGGCAATGCACACAATCGCAAAAAGGGCTAAGCCCTGGACCCAAACAGCCCTGGTGCCAACTGATTAAAAGGGCAGCCTTCAGCAAAACGGGTCCCCAAGCAGACACTGTCCGCGATACTGACTCCCCAAAGAGGAGCGTTTTTGGCCTAGAAAATACGGACCCCCAAGTAAGCAGCAAGGTTGCTGTCAACTGCCTAACGGCAGGTACCGACCCGTAATCACAGGCGTTCAGGGGGCGTAATAAACAACAGCCGCTCGGGAATAATTCCCCAGCGGAAGACACAGGGATAATTCCCCAGATACAACAGACCCAGGTCAAGGGTGTCTCCGCAGGCAAAGACCCGACCAGGCTCGCGCGGCAGCGGTGCTCCGGATCCAGACGCGATGGTTGGAATGCGCGGAATCCGGAGCACGCATGCCGCGTCAAGCGCGCGACCCAAACACCCTCTAATGAGGCAGCGCTGTCACCGCGGGTCGCAGGCACCACAGAACGCGGCCGCTAGGGAGCTCAGATGCTCCCATGGCCAAACGCGAGCCGCCGAGTAGCGGCGGGCTCGCAAGAATAGAAACGGTGAAAGGGAAAATTAAATTCTAACCCAAAATAGAAAGCACACGGCGAGCGCGCGATTCCTGACACGCGCGCCGCCTGAACACCGCCGTGAGGTAGAACGGCAGATAAAACGCTACGGCGCAACGCGCCTAAGGGCAACAACCCAAGCACATTAA
This sequence comes from Calotriton arnoldi, assembly GCA_963921515.1. NCBI lineage: Eukaryota > Metazoa > Chordata > Amphibia > Caudata > Salamandridae > Calotriton > Calotriton arnoldi. Next base: position 180,333 of record CAWUFW010014143.1, read on the forward strand.
CAGCGCGATAAGTAAAACGCTACGCGCTACAAACAGGGTTATAAAACAGTAACACAGGTTAAACCATATCACAAACACAAGTAGAGAAAAAGTTGGACTTATCTTGGCTGCAAGCAGCGAAGAAAGAGGAGGAATGGGCAGAGACAGGGGACTACCAGCACATTGGGAGCCTGTGATTGGTGCAGAGCATGGACACTCTAGACTGAGACTATCTATTGTTTTGTTGTTATTCCCTATGGTTCATGGGAATAGTAGTTTGTTTTTGATTGACTACAAATGGCTGCTATTCAATAAAGTGAAGAAAGAATAGCATAATCCTCGCCTTCGGTCCTGACATAGAATTATTGTTTGAGAGTGGTAAATGTATTCCCCCAGTGGGAATGCAAGATGTCACCCTCCAGTTGGAACATAGGCAGCATTTGGGTATGTCCCCAATGAAAAGGTTGGTTAGATCCAGTTTTTGGTGGCCAGGCTTAGACAGAATGGTAGATCGTGTCGTAAGAGAATGTGAGGATTATATGAATAGTTAAGAGGCCTTAGAGTGGTTCCTGCACCCTTAAAACCTGTAGACTAGCCCGAGTTTCCTTGACAGAAAGTTGCCATGGACATTTCAGGACCTTTTCATTCTTTACCGCAAGAAGCAAGGTTTGCTCTTGTTGTTATTGATTATCATTCGAAATGGCCAGAGGTCAGGTTTGTCAGTCATTTTACTACTGATGTGGTCATTGAATTTCTCAAGGAGAAATTCGCAAGAGAGGGGGTATCCTGAAGTACTCATCACGGACAATGGAGTCCAATTCAAATCTAAAGAAATTGAAGAATTCTTGTGCATTGTGGCATTCGCCATATGACCACTGCCTTGTATGAACCTAAAGGGAACGGTCAAGTGGAAAGGTTCAACCGTGTTTTGAAGGAATGGATAACTGGTGCACGCAAATGTGGTGGTGAATGGAAGAATGAGTTAAGGGAAAAAATTTGGATGCGTCGCACTACGCCCCACACGATCACGGAGATTAGTCCATTTAGATTGCTCAAAGGAAGAAATCCTACCACTAAACTGTGTCCTTGGTGGTTCAAGAAGAAGTGGGAGAAGAAATGTGAATGTATGGATATGGAACAAGTTGGCAGGAAGGTGGCGCATAAACAAAGCAAAATGAAGGAGTGGTATGATAACAAATGGAAAGTTAAAAGGCCCAGTTTTCATGTTGGTGACTGGGTCAAGATTCGGTTGCCAGGCATTATCTCAAAAGGTATGCCTAGATTTAGCAAAACCATCAAAATTGTAAAGGTGAACATTAACAGTGTGGTCAGACAAGACGGTAAAGTTTGGCATGTCAGACGTGTGGCGAAATGCAACGACATCAAAAATGGTAAAGTGTTTGTGGACTATGGTCATGATGTGGAAGAGGAACTTGGGAATGAATGTTTCACTTTTGACTGAGTCTGTGGCATCTAGAGTCAAAGAAACCTGCCATATGAGACGTGCACCTTGCAGGTTTAAGGATTTCACTGTTTATTAATTTGTTTGTGTTTTAAAAAAGGGAGATGTGTTATATTCCCTTTTCATTGGCATTCATGTTATGTTTTGAATGTGTCTCACTGTTGCGAGGCACTGTTTAGAACATGGAACGCTTTGATGTTAGTTTTCTACTGCAAGGCTTGAAGGCAAGACATGCGATGCTGTGCTGCCATTAAAGACACATATTTTCTACATTTGAGTCTGAAGATTGATTTCAACATACATGGCAATGGGTGGTAATGTACCCACAAGTTGGTATTAAAGTGAGCCTCATTGTTCTTTTTGGATGCCAAAATAGCCGTGCGCAATCACCAGAAAGTAAAATCCATAGCTACCAAGATCCTATCAGTTAACAATTTCGATATTACCATGGCTACCTTTTCTCTGGTAGAAAAGACTGTGTTGCAAATGCAGTATTTCACCAACACAACCTTGTGCTTTAAATAATATATCACTGGAAATTCTTCCAATTTCCCAGTTCCTAATGGAAGATTTCCCCACTGTCATCCAACAATGATGGCAACATTTTATGTTGTGGGATAAATCGGTATATCACATGAATCTAACTTAATTTTAAACTCCATTAGATACCTTCACCCAATAATGCGTAAACCTTTTTCTACATGAGCGTTTCTGCGGGTACATTACTGATAACGTTCTATGTCAACCCATACATTCATAAAAGCAAAGGAACCCTCCATTATTGATTTGTTTGGATGTATGCTGAGATGGATGTCAGCGAGCGTACCACTTTATGCAATGCAACTGATTGACAAATCTGCCTTAAAAGTGATAGGGTATCCTGAATATAATCTGATTCTTCCATTCTGTTATGACCTCGGACCTGGCCATCTACCACTGTCAAAACGAAGTTATTCATGTTTTTCTCCGCTTTATGTACTTCCTCTGTCGCAGTACTATCACTTCTCTCTTAGGAGTTATTTGAAACCCACATCTACCCTACCCATTCTTGATCCGTAGTTGGACAAGTTATTCCCCATTGAACCCGTGTCTACTTCCCCTCACTATGTATCGGGTGCCTTTGTATAGTGCATGAAAACTGCCTGCTGTGACCAGCTCCTTAGAGGAGGACATTGACTTCACAATCACTTCAGCCAATAATTGCAGCCTTCTCTGGAAGCGGGCTGCTATTTCTACCAAAATGTTTCAGGAACTCAACCAATCAATCAATCAAGGGTTGGTAAAGCGCAACTACTCACCCGTGAGGATCTCAAGGCGCTGGGGAGGAAGAGAGGCGGCTCCGTTGTGTGCTGGGGTCATCCGAAAAGCTAGGTCTTTAGGTCCTTCCTTAATTGGGGCAGTGTGGGAGATTGCCGGATGTGGAGGGGGAGGGTGTTCCAGGCTTTAGCTGTGAGGTAGGAGAAGGACTTTCCTCCCTTTCTAGTCTTGCTGATACGTGGGACGGTGGGCAGAGAGAGCTTGGCTGATCGGAGGTGTCTTTTGGGTGCGTGGAAGGAGAGGCGGCTGTTCAGGTATGCGGTTCCGGTGTTGTGAAGGGACTTGTATGCGTGGGCGAGGAGTTTGAAGGTTATTTTTCTTTCGACTGGAAGCCAGTGGAGATCGCTGAGGTGTTGGGTGATGTGGCTGCGAGGGGAGATGTCCAGGATCAGTCTGGCTGCGGCGTTCTGAACAGTCTGGAGTTTGAGGAGGAGTTTCTTGTTGATTCCGGCATAGAGAGCGGTGCTGTAGTCCAGTCTGCTGCTGATGAGTGCGTGCGTGACAGTTTTTCTGGTTTCGGTTGGGATTGATCTGAACTCATTTACTGAAGCAATGTACCGCAAACAGTTATCTGTTATGCTGACAAATAGACACATCAAATTTGAGAGTGACTTACAAAATTCGTAACTCATTTGCATACACCTCTATCTACCTAACTTTATTTATTTAATGCGATTTTATGTAGCGCAAACTTTACCTGAAGGTGTCAGAGCGCTTTACAAAAGGACCAGTTACATTACATAAGGATTTCGTAGTACATGAGTTACTTAAAAGATACAAACAGAAAAACTCTACATTCACATAAGAATGGTAGTAAGTACAAACGTCTACTACCGATACTAGTGGTTAGAGTTACATGTATACAAGTTGCAAATTCACTTGAGGAAAGATACGAACAGGTAAGCTCTAAAATCACATAAGAATGGTAGTAAGTACAAAAGTCTACTACAGATACTGGTGGTTAGAGTTACATATATGAAAGTTGCAGATTCGCTCGAGATCACATTTTAATAAAAGTAGAAGCGGTAAGGGTTGGAGAAATAAAATTACAAATTTACAAAGCATGATCTTCTCACCAATGCTGGGATGGGGGCCCCCTCACTGTTCCTGTAACTGGCGAGTCATGAGATTGAGGGAAACATGAGGTGGCATTCCTTGAGTCAACAGTCTGGAGCACTCCTCATCAGTCCTGCATCTGGCGAGGTGTACTCTTGAAGGGGGAGGGGGGGGAGTGGTGAGATGGCAGATCAGCGGTATCGAGCCACGGGGAGTTGAAAGTAGGGGCAACTGCAGGCTCACCTCCTGTCCCTGTTGTTCTTCTTGGCATCATCTGCACTCTCCACAATGCGACCTCTCCCCTTCTGGTGCTGCACCCTCCCCGACTCCTTGTCCGGCGCCTCGCTCCAGCACTCGGCGGAACCAGGGGATCACTCCGGAGACACAGTCTACACCAAGCACAATAGGATGACTTCTTTCCCCCAGCCCGGGGCGAGCAGAGTGGCGACCAGGCAGCCACTGGGCCAAACGGCAGCGGGCGGGCACTTTGGTGCTGACGGCCCCCTCTACTCGCTGCACCAGGCACGGAACGGACCTCCAGAGCCGCTAGATGGCCTCTCGCCCATCCCACCCTGGGCAGCAATCGTTCAGCGGGGCCCGGAGTGCCGAGGAGACCAGCGGTTGATATGAGGGGCGTGGTGAGCTCAAGGAGGGCACCACTGCAGCCCCCTGAGGCTCTTTGTGCCACAGCCTCCCCTATCCATCGGTGGTTGGGAAGGGAAGTGCCCTGGGCAGGGCCAAGTGTCCACACTCCAGCCGCTGCTGCCGCCACCACTACTGTATATGTGGCGAGTCGTGGGGACTCTCAGGACTATGGGACCCCCCAAGTATTCTGCCGGGAAGGGGGCACCTCCCCCACAAAAATGTCCCGCTGCAGTCAGGAGGCGCCATCTTTGGCTCCGTCGTGAGTGTAGGAGCCTGGATGTCAGCGCTGACCCAGCTCTGCATCACAGTCTCGTGGGTCTCAACATGCACCGCCGGTGTCTACGTTAAATCGGCACACCTCTTCTGTGGAAGCGGGGAGTCGAAGGCTGCTATGTGAGGCCAGGGAGATCGCGGGCGGTGAGGAGCTCCGTTGCCGCCCGCGATCCGTCGTGACCCGGAACCGCATATTCCTTTATCTTTATATATCTTTGGATTTAAAAGGCGCACCAGCTACTCCGAAGAGTGTCCCGGCGCTATAACCCAAATCTGAACCCTAAATAACAGTAAAACTAGAAAGCCGAATTAAAAAGCCAACTCTCCAGGAGTCTGTTGAAACTTGCAAATTCTCTGTAGGTGTGAAGATGTGCTGGGAGTGCATTCCACTCCCTGGCGGCTAGATAAGAAAAAGGAACTACCCCCCACCCCACACACACTTTTTCCGTCTGAAATGAGGAGTGACTACCAACAAGGTGTTGGATGAACGCAGAGTACACACTGGTTGGTAGGGAATGAGACTATTGGACAAATGCTGAGAACCATTAAGGTAGAATACTCCGTGAACCAGGACTAGACCTTTAAATCTAACCCATTCTTTTATAGGCAACCAGTGAACTTCTTGTAAGCCTGGTTGGATCTGGGCTCTCCAGGGAAGGCGTAATAGGAGCCTGGCCTCAGCATTCGGCACCAGCTGTAGTCTCTTCAAGAGAGGTTTGTATGCTAAGTTATAGCACCTGAAACACCCTTCTGGTGTTTTATTATGATGTTCGTTTGAGATACACAATGCCTCTGAAGCTGGGTCACAGCTTTCTGAAAAATATAAAGATTCATTGCGCTGTTAGATTTTTGGGATTAATACAGGCAAATATTCTAACACTATTTGTACTCTTACACCTAAAGCATAGAAATGTAGGACAAACTGCATTTCAGTTGGAAAGGCGCATACTTCGATAGCCACCATTAGGTTATTAAATGTTTGACACAACACCTTCCATTTGATAGTTCGCTTAGCCGGGCTGGACAGGAAAATAGAAGGTTGATCCTGAGGCACATCACGAATCAGTTTTTTCTTCATTAATAACTTAGAAATGAGTTCATGGAGCAATGACAACAAGGACCTTTATCCATCGTTGTGATCTCTGCTGAGCTCAGCCTTGCTGCACAAGAACAGCTCCATCGACTAGTGGTGTTCCAGCACCTTTAAGAGGGGTCTAAATCAGCCTCTCTGTCATCCTCACCGCCTTTCCACACACAGTATTCGTGGCCTCACAGCATATTTAGCTTGAAATTTAAGTTGACCTGGAGAAACGCTGTTCGGTCTGTTTTTATGCATGTAAATGTGTGCATTGTTTTTTGCTGTTGTCGAATGCTTTGATGCAGTTTTATTCTAACTCTCATTGCAGTATTACCTTAAGTGCGCAGTCATTTGCGTATCCTACTCAATCTTTTTCACTTCTAACCTTCTCTCAATGTGTCATCTAAATGCTGTCTGAAAATTGTGAATTTGTACGTTGTGTTCCCAGCAGCATACTAAAGGAATGTTGTATTAAACGCTGCATGTGCGTTATTCGGCCCGCCAATTCTGAGACTTAGAGAAGGAGGCGAAACCTTACAAACGTTCATTCTTAACAATAGTTTGTGAAGTGTGCGTTTGTACGTGTGATGGTCATGGTTCCTGATTTAGACCTTCAGTTTGAGTTTCTTGTAGATCTTGATTCAGCGTTGCCAGGTTTTCATGGAAAATCCAGTCCATTATATACCTATTTCCCTAGATACATGTACATAGTTAAAAGCATTCAAAATGTATCTTGGTAAAAGTACTGAACATGTGTGGTAAATGGTGCGCAAACACGGTTTTCGGTGTTAGCCATCCATTCTGAAAGACAGAACCTGTAGTGACGCAGTAATACTGCACCAGGTAATTACTGTACGCTGCAGTATCGCTAATTCTGGGTGCGTTATTATTGCCACAGATTTCAAACAGGGCCCATAACGAACCCCTTTGTATATGCAAATACACACGTTTCTTACCAAATGTGGCGATTACCTCTTTTTGTTCTGCACAATGATTTGTTAGGCCCTCACTACGATCATTACTGTTATTTCCCCACCCTGGATTAAGCATGACTGGGGACTCCAGCAGTACAAGGGATAGGAAAATAGTGCAAATTAGAGAGTTTTGAGGTAATAGCATGTGGCTATCAGAAGTATCGTACTGAATTTGTTTTTCCCCAGAATTCCACCCCTAGACCTGGCCTGCTTTTGAAGAACTCTTATCAGTGGTGTTCACGCTTAATCAATCAAGATTTGTAGAACACTGCTAAGCAACCACAAGGGTATCCAGGCACTGTGTTCTCGCTGCGCTGAGTCAAAAAGCCAGGTCTTGAGTCCCTTTCTGAATTCCGGGAGAAAGGGTGAAGTTGGGAGGTGTTTGTGAAGGTCGTTCCCGGGCTTGGTGATGAGGTGGGAGAAGGATCGTACACTGCTGTGGCTTCGGCAGATGCGTGGAGTGTGTGGGAGGGCGACAGATCGTAGGTGTCTGGAAGGTTGGTGGAAGTTCAGTTCGTGGTTGATACATGCTGGTCCCTGGTCGTGGAGGGCTTTTTAGGCGTGTGCAAGTATCTTGAATTCGCATCTTTTCTGGATGGGGAGCAAGTAGAGGATCCCGAGGTTGGGGGGGGGGGTGATATGGGTCCATTTGGGGAGGTTGAGGATGAATCTGGCAGCTGAGTTCTGTATCGTCTGGAGTCTCTTCAGAAGCTGGGTGTTGATTCTCGCTTAGACAGAATTGCTGTAGTCCAGGCCACTGATGACTGGGGCTTGAGTGAAGGTCTTTCTAGTGCTGATGGGGAGCCATCTGAAGATCTTTAGGAGCATGCAGATGTTGTGGAAGTAGGCGGAGGAGACTGCGCTGATCTGGCGTTTCATGGTGAGTTTACTGTCCAGGATGATGCCAAGGTTGTGGGTGTGGTCTGTCGGTGTGGATGTGGGTCCGAGTTCGGTAGGCCACCAAGTGTCGTTCTACGGGGAGATTATATTCCTAAAAATAAGAACTTCTGTCTTGTCAGTGTTGAGCGTCAGGCAAGTGGTCTTCATCCAGTCGGTGGCACTCATCGTGCAGTTGTGGAAGTTGGTTCTGGTGGTGGAGGGGTCTTTCGAAAGCGGGAGGATGAGCTGGGAGTCGTCAGCATAGGATAAGATGCTGAAGCCGTAGGTTCTGACGATGTCGGCTGTGGGTATCATGTAAGTGTTGAACAGGGTGGGTGGGGCTGAGGGATGAACCTTGAGAGACGCTGCAGATGATGCTCTTGGGTTCCGAAGTGAAGGGTGGTAGGCGGACTCTCGGGGTGCATCCTGTGAGGTAGGATGCAATCTATTTGAGGGCATCTCCCGTGGTGGAGTCTCTTGATGAAGTTTGGTGGGATAGGGTATCAAACGCAGCTGAGAGGTCGAGGTGGATTAGGGTCGCTGTATCCCCTTGGTCAAGGAGGTTTCTGATGTCGTTGGTGGAGGCGATCAGGGCGGTCTCGGTGCTGTGGTTGGCACGGAACCCAGATACGGTGGCGTCCAGCAGAAGATGGAACAGAATAAAACAGCATGCAATATGGGGCTAACAGGAAAGCAAAAGTTAATTGCCACTGAAGATGGGACAAAACAAGCCAACACGCAATAAGGGGCTAATCTAACAGGAAGAAAACGGCTAACTTCCACGGACGATAGACAACAGTGAGGCGGGAGCGGCAAGCGGGGAGGCGAGTGGCAGCAAGCGCTGCACACAAGCGGCATGAAGGGAGACCTGCTAGAGGGCAGTGAGGAGGAGCAGGTACAAGTACCTGCTCAATGGGATCGCGCTGCGGCCTCCATTGAGTAGGTCCTGGGGGAGGAAGGGGCGCTGGGCGGCGGGAGAGGCGACAACATCGGGAAGCGAGCGGCGGGTCAGCTCGCTGAAATCAGAGAACAACAAGTATAGAAATGCACAACGTACAGGGCTAATGTAACAGGAATGCAAAATTAAGTGGCACAAAAGAAGGAGCAAAACAACATGCGATATGGGGCTAACAGGAAAGCAAAAGTTAATTGGCACAGATGATGGAACAGAACAAAATAACACACAAAATGGGGCTAACAGGAAAGCAATAGTTAATTGGCACAGATGATTGAACAGAACAAAACAACATGGGGCTAACAGGAAAGCAAAAGTTAATTAGCACAGAAGATGGAGCAAAACAACACGCAATAAGGGTTTAATCTAACAGGAAGAAAATGGCTAACTGGCACGGATGATAGACAAGCAAGTGACGGTAAGCAGGGAGGCGAGTGGCAACGACTGTGCCACACAAGCGGCAGCGAAGGAGACCTGCTAGAGGACAGCGAGGGGGAGTGGGCACAAAGACTCATAATTGCAGTGCGCTAGTTAATTTGTGTTACAGTGCCCATCGGAATTAACCGGCCACTCGTAATGAGGGCCTAGGTGTAACACAGAAGCCATAACACATCAACGAAATAACAATAAGAAAACATTTTAAAACAGGCAAAGGCAGTAGGTCAAGCATTGGCTGCCTGTATTTTGGCTTTGTCAATGCTTGTTTTGTTGTCCTGATTTTTGTAAAATGTAATTGCTGGAGAAGATCCAAGGCCGTCACCAATATAAAAACAAGTGACCAAAGGCTAAATTACTATTTTGGTCTCAAAAAGTACACATTGCCAGATGTGCTCCTTGTGAAAGAACAGAATGTCGTAATTCAAATTGAAGTAGGCTGACCTATTGCCCCATGATGTATGCTGTAATGATTGAAATATAATGTAAATGACACACCAGTAGACCAATGGATGGAGCCAGCTCACTGAAACCCCTTTAAGTACATGTATTAGATATATAATTTTTCTAACATCAAATGGTATTGGCGAACGTTAGACCTAATGTGTAGGCGGAGGTTATGTAACCTATTACAAATATTGCGTAGTATTATAATTCACATTGTGTGTCATTACATTATTATTATAAAGACTTATAAAGCTCATAGCTACCCAAAAGGGTTTCCCAGCGCTAGACACAGGCGATAGATAAAAGTCAGAACAGCCAGATTTTGAAGTTTTTGCGAAGGTGGTCAAAGATTGGCAGCTTCTCAGTGAATCAGACATCGTGTTCCAGAGCATAGGGTCCAGCTAGAAAAAAAGACCACCCAGGCGTGCTTTTAACTTTGCGGACCTTCCAGAGGTTGCGGTTGCTTGACCGAAGTGAGCAATTGGGGCGATAGGATTAAATTAGCTGTTTCAAATAGAGTGGACTGACATTCGACCTAGCTTTATGTATATAGCATAGGGCTGTAAATTGTATGCGTTTGTCCACCATAGGCCAGCGGAGGTTGCAAAGAAGGGTAGGCACCGAGGAGCAGTTGGGAAGATGAAATAGAAGCCTGGCTGTGGAGTTCTGAATCACTTGTAGACTTTTGATTGATGACTTGCCAGCCCCCAGATAGAGCATATTCCCGTAGACCAGCCTTGATAAAGTCAAGGACTGGATAATCGTCCTCTGAGCCGAAGAGGGGAGTATCCAAATGATTTTCTTCAGTCATTTTAAGACTGCGAAACAAGTGGAGGCTACCTTGGAAATTTGGATTTTCATAGATAGTTCATCATCCAGCCAGAAACTGAGGACCGGCATAGAAAGGGTTCCTAGGGTGTTCCGGCCAGTGTTGGGGACCCCACAGCAGATGGTTCTTACACTTCACCACAACCTTGATCTTGTCTCTGAAGAGCTTTAAGGAGTTGCCTGCCGTTCATCCAGGTGGAAACCTTAAGGAGACCGGAGTTCAGGGTATCCGTGCTGTGACCCTCCAAAGATAACAAAGAAAAGATGATTTGAGTGTCAGTGTAGGAAAACAAAGTGAGGTCACAGCATTCAACAATATCAACACGGGGACAAACATAGATGTTGAATATCATCGGGCTCAGAGCTGATCCCTGAGGCACTCCGGAAGAAATTGAGTGACACCTCGACACAGGAAGAGGGTCTCGAGAAGAGCCTAACTTTATGGATCGTAATAGTGCGCGAAACATAGACACATCCAAAGGGGCAAATTAATCAAGATATTGTTTATAGCAAGAGGTGGCAGTATCAGTGGTGCCTGATTCAGTGCACGCAATCGATAAAGCAGTATCAGTGGTTTTTCCATCCAACTGAGACTTAACAGTCAGGGCATTAGAGAAGGAATGTTGAATGTACGCCACCTTATTTTTTACAATAAAATATGCCAGTTCATCACATTGTGACTGTGAAAGAGAGGGTGTGGGAGATGAGTTAGTAACTATGGTCGAATAGCTCTTTAACTACTCTAAAAAGAGTTTTGGGACAATTTTCAGCAGCAGTGATTTTATCTGAGTAGAACGCAGCAGGAGTGGCTATACATGATATCCTGTCATTATTAAACCCATTTAATTTGTAAAGCTAACTTACCATAGCATATTTTTGTGATTCTTAAATTGATCCATTTATATGTATCACAGCCTATCGAAGTTGGCTTAGCACAAAACCAGCATGTTAGCTATTTTAAACAAGTTTTTTATATATATGCAGAGATTGCATTGTGTTCCTTTATATTCCTCGCCACCTGGGACCTCTCTTTGAATCATAAATTGATTTAGGCTTATGCTTGCATACATTTTGCAGGCTGTGGCTTATCCAGTTGTGCAGTTTGCATCCAGTATGCCTGGAGGGTAGCTTTGGTAAAGTGGAATTCAGTTTATAGTCTATGCCGTGCTCTGCTAATGCTCCAGCGATTGAAAGTATCATACACAGACAGCTGTAAGAATGTGAATAACCGTTCATACCAATTCCCTCCCTCCCCCCTGCCCCTCGTCCTTTTCTTCTGTACCCTGGCCTGTGTGCATAAAGAAGTTTAATATGTGCAGTCTGATTCTGTAGGCTTATGCTACAATTCCAGGGATGTTACAGCAAACAAATGATGGACGGAATGCTGACAATGCAAACATTCTCCCCCAGTCAAAAGATCTGGGTTAAATCCATCGTTCTTTTGCCCACTACGCCACCCCAGTTTGGACCCAGCCATATGCAAATCAGTCTTGACCCTGTGCCCCATGGGAACAGTCCAGACCGAACTGCCAGGCCAGGTCCTACCTGGACCGGAAACAAGCATCCTGGGACCGGTTTCAGGGTATGTCACCCTTCTTCAGCCAGGCTAGCTTGAATCCAGTGGCACAGTGAGCAAGGGACCCACGTCTGGGCATACCCATCCCACTTAGGGCGAAAAGTGTTACAGCAAACAAATGATGGACGGAATGCTGACAATGCAAACATTCTCCCCCAGTCAAAAGATCTGGGTTAAATCCATCTTTCTTTTGCCCACTACGCCACCCCAGTTTGGACCCAGCCATATGCAAATCAGTCTTGACCCTGTGCCCCATGGGAACAGTCCAGACCGAACTGCCAGGCCAGGTCCTCCTGGACCGGAAACAAGCATCCTGGGACCGGTTTCAGGGTATGTCACCCTTCTTCAGCCAGGCTAGCTTGAATCCAGTGGCACAGTGAGCAAGGGACCCACGTCTGGGCATACCCATCCCACTTAGGGCGAAAAGTGTTACAGCAAACAAATGATGGACGGAATGCTGACAATGCAAACATTCTCCCCCAGTCAAAAGATCTGGGTTAAATCCATCGTTCTTTTGCCCACTACGCCACCCCAGTTTGGACCCAGCCATATGCAAATCAGTCTTGACCCTGTGCCCCATGGGAACAGTCCAGACCGAACTGCCAGGCCAGGTCCTCCCTGGACCGGAAACAAGCATCCTGGGACCGGTTTCAGGGTATGTCACCCTTCTTCAGCCATTCTAGCTTGAATCCAGTGGCACAGTGAGAGAGGGACCCACGTCTGGGCATACCCATCCCACTTAGGGCGAAAAGTGTTACAGCAAACAAATGATGGACGGAATGCTGACAATGCAAACATTCTCCCCCAGTCAAAAGATCTGGGTTAAATCCATCGTTCTTTTGCCCACTACACCACCCCAGTTTGGACCCAGCCATATGCAAATCAGTCTTGATCCTGTGCCCCATGGGAACAGTCCAGACCGAACTGCCAGGCCAGGTCCTCCCTGGACCGGAAACAAGCATCCTGGGACCGGTTTCTTGGTATGTCACCCTTCAACCAGGCTAGCTTGAATCCAGTGGCACAGTGAGCAAGGGACCCACGTCTGGGCATACCCATCCCACTTAGGGCGAAAAGTGTTACAGCAAACAAATGATGGACGGAATGCTGACAATGCAAACATTCTCCCCCAGTCAAAAGATCTGGGTTAAAACCATTGTTCTTTTGCCCACTACGCCCCCCCCAGTTTGGACCCAGCCATATGCAAATCAGTCTTGACCCTGTGCCCCATGGGAACAGTCCAGACCGAACTGCCAGGCCAGGTCCTCCCTGGACCGGAAACAAGCATCCTGATACCGGTTTCAGGGTATGTCACCCTTCTTCAGCCAGGCTAGCTTGAATCCAGTGGCACAGTGAGCAAGGGACCCACGTCTGGGCATACCCATCCCACTTAGGGCGAAAAGTGTTACAGCAAACAAATGATGGACGGAATGCTGACAATGCAAACATTCTCCCCCAGTCAAAAGATCTGGGTTAAATCCATCATTCTTTTGCCCACTACGCCACCCCAGTTTGGACCCAGCCATATGCAACTCAGTCTTGACCCTGTGCCCCATGGGAACAGTCCAGACCGAACTGCCAGGCCAGGTCCTCCCTGGACCGGAAACAAGCATCCTGGGACCGGTTTCAGGGTATGTCACCCTTCTTCAGCCAGGCTAGCTTGAATCCAGTGGCACAGTGAGCAAGGGACCCACGTCTGGGCATACCCATCCCACTTAGGGCGAAAAGTGTTACAGCAAACAAATGATGGACGGAATGCTGACAATGCAAACATTCTCCCCCAGTCAAAAGATCTGGGTTAAATCCATCGTTCTTTTGCCCACTACGCCACCCCAGTTTGGACCCAGCCATATGCAAATCAGTCTTGACCCTGTGCCCCATGGGAACAGTCCAGACCGAACTGCCAGGCCAGGTCCTTCCTGGACCGGAAACAAGCATCCTGGGACCGGTTTCAGGGTATGTCACCCTTCTTCAGCCAGGCTAGCTTGAATCCAGTGGCACAGTGAGCAAGGGATCCACGTCTGGGCATACCCATCCCACTTAGGGCAAAAAGTGTTACAGCAAACAAATGATGGACGGAATGCTGACAATGCAAACATTCTCCCCCAATCAAAAGATCTGGGTTAAATCCATCGTTCTTTTGCCCACTACGCCACCCCAGTTTGGACCCAGCCATATGCAAATCAGTCTTGACCCTGTGCCCCATGGGAACAGTCCAGACCGAACTGCCAGGCCAGGTCCTTCCTAGACCGGAAACAAGCATCCTGGGACCGGTTTCAGGGTATGTCACCATTCTTCAGCCAGGCTAGCTTGAATCCAGTGGCACAGTGAGCAAGGGATCCACGTCTGGGCATACCCATCCCACTTAGGGCAAAAAGTGTTACAGCAAACAAATGATGGACGGAATGCTGACAATGCAAGCATTCTCCCCCAATCAAAAGATCTGGGTTAAATCCATCGTTCTTTTGCCCACTATGCCACCCCAGTTTGGACCCAGCCATATGCAAATCAGTCTTGACCCTGTGCCCCATGGGAACAGTCCAGACCGAACTGCCAGGCCAGGTCCTCCCTGGACCGGAAACAAGCATCCTGGGACCGGTTTCAGGGTATGTCACCCTTCTTCAGCCAGGCTAGCTTGAATCCAGTGGCACAGTGAGCAAGGGACCCACGTCTGGGCATACCCATCCCACTTAGGGCGAAAAGTGTTACAGCAAACAAATGATGGACGGAATGCTGACAATGCAAACATTCTCCCCCAGTCAAAAGATCTGGGTTAAATCCATCGTTCTTTTGCCCACTACGCCACCCCAGTTTGGACCCAGCCATATGCAAATCAGTCTTGACCCTGTGCCCCATGGGAACAGTCCAGACCGAACTGCCAGGCCAGGTCCTCCCTGGACCGGAAACAAGCATCCTGGGACCGGTTTCAGGGTATGTCACCCTTCTTCAGCCAGGCTAGCTTGAATCCAGTGGCACAGTGAGCAAAGGACCCACGTCTGGGCATACCCATCCCACTTAGGGCGAAAAGTGTTACAGCAAACAAATGATGGACGGAATGCTGACAATGCAAACATTCTCCCCCAGTCAAAAGATCTGGGTTAAATCCATCGTTCTTTTGCCCACTACGCCACCCCAGTTTGGACCCAGCCATATGCAAATCAGTCTTGACCCTGTGCCCCATGGGAACAGTCCAGACCGAACTGCCAGGCCAGGTCCTCCCTGAACCGGAAACAAGCATCCTGGGACCGGTTTCAGGGTATGTCACCCTTCTTCAGCCAGGCTAGCTTGAATTCAGTGGCACAATGAGCAAGGGACCCACGTCTGGGCATACCCATCCCACTTAGGGCGAAAAGTGTTACAGCAAACAAATGATGGACGGAATGCTGACAATGCAAACATTCTCCCCCAATCAAAAGATCTGGGTTAAATCCATCATTCTTTTGCCCACTACGCCACCCCAGTTTGGACCCAGCCATATACAAATCAGTCTTGACCCTGTGCCCCATGGGAACAGTCCAGACCGAACTGCCAGGCCAGGTCCTCCCTGGACCGGAAACAAGCATCCTGGGACCGGTTTCAGGGTATGTCACCCTTCTTCAGCCAGGCTAGCTTGAATCCAGTGGCACAGTGAGCAAGGGACCCACGTCTGGACATACCCATCCCACTTAGGGCAAAAAGTGTTACAGCAAACAAATGATGGACGGAATGCTGACAATGCAAACATTCTTCCCCAGTCAAAAGATCTGGGTTAAATCCATCGTTCTTTTGCCCACTACGCCACCCCAGTTTGGACCCAGCCATATGCAAATCAGTCTTGACCCTGTGCCCCATGGGAACAGTCCAGACCGAACTGCCAGGCCAGGTCCTCCCTTGACCGGAAACAAGCATCCTGGGACCGGTTTCAGGGTATGTCACCCTTCTTCAGCCAGGCTAGCTTGAATCCAGTGGCAAAGTGAGCAAGGGACCCACGTCTGGGCATACCCATCCCACTTAGGGCGAAAAGTGTTACAGCAAACAAATGATGGACGGAATGCTGACAATGCAAACATTCTCCCCCTGTCAAAAGATCTGGGTTAAATCCATCATTCTTTTGCCCACTACGCCACCCCAGTTTGGACCCAGCCATATGCAAATCAGTCTTGACCCTGTGCCCCATGGGAACAGTCCAGACCGAACTGCCAGGCCAGGTCCTCCCTGGACCGGAAACAAGCATCCTGGGACCGGTTTCAGGGTATGTCAAACCGGTCCTAGGATGCTTGTTTCCAGTCCAGGGAGGACCTGGCCTGGCAGTTCGGGCTGGACTGTTCCCATTGGGCGCAGGGTCAAGACTGATTTGCATATGGCTGGGTCCAAACTGGAATGGCATGGTGAGCAAAAAAACGATGAATTTAGGCCCAGATCTCTGTACTGGGGTGAATGTACGACATTGTTCTGCATTCTGTCCATCAATTGTTGTTTTTGCATTTGTCACCCCGAGTGGGACGGGTATGCCCAGACGTGGGTCCCGTGCTCTCCATGCCACTGGAGTCAAGCTATCCTGGCTGATGAGGGCTGAAAGCCCGAAACCGGTCCTAGGATGCTTGTTTCCAGTCCAGGGAGGACCTAGCCTGGCAGTTTGGGCTGGACTGTTCCCATTGGGCGCAGGGTCAAGACTGATTTGCATATGTCTGGGTCCAAACTGGAATGGCATGGTGAGCAAAAACGATGGATTTAGGCCCAGATCTCTGTACTGGGGTGAATGTACGACATTGTTCTGCATTCTGTCCATCAATTGTTGTTTTTGCATTTGTCACCCCGAGTGGGACGGGTATGCCCAGACGTGGGTCCCGTGCTCTCCATGCCACTGGAGTCAAGCTATCCTGGCTGATGAGGGCTGAAAGCCCGAAACCGGTCCTAGGATGCTTGTTTCCAGTCCAGGGAGGACCTGGCCTGGCAGTTCGGGCTGGACTGTTCCCATTGGGCGCAGGGTCAAGACTGATTTGCATATGGCTGGGTCCAAACTGGAATGGCATGGTGAGCAAAAACGATGGATTTAGGCCCAGATCTCTGTACTGGGGTGAATGTACGACATTGTTCTGCATTCTGTCCATCAATTGTTGTTTTTGCACAATTCCAGGGATGACCTGGACCACTAAGACCATGCAAGAGTGAAAGACACCGATCCCCGAAACTGAAGATAGCAGCGAACAGCGAACAAATATCTTAACTCCACTCGGGGTGAATAGAACTTTCTTACTGAAACACCAGAAAGAAAAATAAAGAGATGTTTAGGAGCTCATTGTTGTACGCTATATTTCTGATCCATACGTGGCCTTTTCTACTGCACAAATTACTAGTCCACTTCCGTTGAGTTGAATCTTGCTCTATTGTGATGATATGGTCAATGGAGCATGTTTACATGGAGTAGTCTGACTTCTCCAGGGTCAGTTCTAAAATACCCTCATGTAGTCTTTTCCACTGTGTTCTCAGGAGCACTATCACTGTTGTCACAATTTCCACCAGTTGCAGGCAGAATCTCAAGGCCTAGTGAGTGTCCACCTTCCGTAGTGCCTCATTACACCTGCACAGGCTAACGTGAGTAGGTGGAGCACAGCCCATACTTGAGAGGTTGTACTTACTGCGCTTTTTTACCACTACCTCTGCTTCTGTAATCTGGCAGTGGGCTGGCAATGGAGCGGCTGTATCCAATTTTCCTGTTGCAAATATGTCTTAATTGGCACAGAAGATGGAGCAGAACAAAATAACACGCAATATGGGGCTAACAGGAAATCAAAAGTTAATTGGCACAGAAGATGAAACGAAACAAAACAGCACGCAATAAGGGCCTAATCTACCAGGAAGAAAATGCTAACTGGCACGGATGATAGAGAACAGTGAGGCGAACAAAGAATGCACTACCAAACTTTTTCACATACTAATGACTCCATATTGTCACTAAATCAGTCTACTATGCCTATGGTTGAGACTAACTTAAAACCTACATATTAGGGTCTTGTGGCTTAACGCACAGAGCCCTGTTCGCAAACTAGATGGTGCAAATTTCACACCATCTGGTTCTCAAAGACGGCTCCAATTTGTGATATGACTTCTGTACTAACCATATACTTGATCCTGGAGGTGCACTGCTGATACATCCGTCTCAGGTTTGGGTGCAACAAACAAAGATCTTATTATTCAAGAGTAATTTGTTTACTCATGCCTTGGAGATACCCAAACAACACTGGGCTTCTACATTCACTTTCACTTAGTACTCACTAAGAGTTGCTATCTACAAATGTGCTTGACAACGTCTTGATAAATACCACATTTCTAATTTCTGTTAGTGTCAAAATGTTATAATGTATCAAAAAAGAGAGAGAGGATAAGAGAACTAGTCCTGATCCCCTGGGGTAATATATCTAATCAAGAAGAACTAGTCTACCTAGACGTGGTAAGGGTCACAAGTGTGTATGTTTGATGATGTTTGTATTTAAAGAAAAAGTCTAATTTCTTTTTAGAAAGCCCTCACCCACCAACCTAGTTGGTGGCATGCTTCATCATCGGGCCCACCCGATGACACCGAATGTGTCCCAGGTGTGCTACAATGCCTGTGTTACAGCGGAGCAGGTGTGTTACTGAGTGTGCAGTGTAGGTGACGTGAAAAGTGATAGATTAAAAAAAACTGTCCAGTGGTCCCATTACCCGAAGGTTTTACTTTAATGTTTGGGTCCCTGGCAGTAAATAAAAAACAAGGCGTTGGATGTAGGTGGAGTGTTTAGGGCACTCCTGCATCCAGTGGGTGGTCTACATGTTTCAGCCAGGCCTTATTATGTAAACTGGCTTTCCTCAGGACCTTGGTGATGTGTGAAGTTGGTGACTAGGCTACTAGTTGTGTCCTAGATCGAAATGTGTTGCACACGCTAAGGTGCACTATGTGTGAGGGGCGGCTTCCCTCTCAAAGCATCCGACGACGTCGGAGTTCCGTAGCAGCAACAACAGGTTGATAGGAGGGTCCTGAGCTGATACGCAAGCCAGCACCCCTGCCGGATACTCATGGGGCATTCGCAGCAACTCACTAGCTAATGCTTTGAGAGGGAACCCCCCCTCACACATAGTGCACCTTAGCGTGTGCAACACATTTCGATCTAGGACACAACTAGTAGCCTAGTCACCAACTTCACACATCACCAAGGTCCTGAGGAAAGCCAGTTTACATAATAAGGCCTGGCTGAAACATGTAGACCACCCACTGGATGCAGGAGTGCCCTAAATACCACTCCACCTACATCCAACGCCTTGTTTTTTATTTACTGCCAGGGACCCAAACATTAAAGTAAAACCTTCGGGTAATGGGACCACTGGACAGTTTTTTAATCTATCACTTTTCACGTCACCTACACTGCACACTCAGTAACACACCTGCTCCGCTGTAACACAGGCGTTGTAGCACACCCGGGACACATTCGGTGTCATCGGGTGGGCCCGATGATGAAGCATGCCACCAACTAGGTTGGTGGGTGAGGGCTTTCTAAAAAGAAATAAGACTTTTTCTTTAAATACAAACATCATCAAACATACACACTTGTGACCCTTACCACGTCTAGGTAGACTAGTTCTTCTTGATTAGTGTCAAAATGTTGACATTTCTTACTGGTTAGTCTGTTGTTTGTCAGTATACGGGACATTTTGTGACTTACTGTTTGGTCTCTTAATTATTTGCAGCCAATTAGTTCTTTCATTTGTGCTGTAGTTTTGTCACCTGGAATGCATTTGTTCCCATATCATCACTGTGCAGTCACGTTACCTTTCTTTTATACATTATATGTAGATCTTTTTTGCATATTTGTGCTAATATAAATAACTATGGTAACTTAGCCCTTCTGGCGTGGGAGGTGACAATGTCTTCTCCTTACACCAGGGGGAGAATTCTTCCGGTGCTAACACCAGAACGATTTTCTTGTTGTAAAAATAATAATAATCATAATCTCAAACTGCGAGGGAAGATATTTCCCCACGTGCCCTCTGCAGGGGCAAACAGCCCACCAGGTAATTAAAATAAATAATGGGTTTTGGCCATACTTCCACTGCCCAAAGGCCCCAGCAGTCTTTCTGCCTCCTCCAGGAGGCAGGTTGGAGATTTACCCCTAATCTTCTGTCCCTCTCTGCAACAGGGTTTTAAATATAAAAAATAAAATCTGGTGTAATTCCTGCAATTCGGCCATAATCTCCACCCCATAAAGCCCCAACACTTTTCCGCCCCTCAGGCAGGCTGATTGGGGCTTCATCCCCAATCTGCACCATGGAGGGTGCAGAAAACTCTCTGAATGCCAGGGATCAGTTTTTTTTTTTAAATGGGGTCGGACTGGCCTTTCCTGATATTGGGCCATAACTTCACCCTTGAAGCCTTAACTGTCTTTCTGACCCACCCTCCCAAACTGGCAGAGAGATATGAGAATTTACCCCCAATCTCCCCTCCAGGTGACGTACAATCCTAAGATCCGTCTCCATCTTAAGTAGGTCTTGATGCCATCTTGACTAATGGAGGCCATTATCTTCCCTCTCTCAAACAATAGAAGTCGCCATCTTCCCCGATTTATGCAGAGTCATTGTTGTTGGCTATTCAACGCAGATGTCGCCTGACCTTATCTTTCTAAGAACTGTGAAAGCGTCAAGCCCTTCGATTGACGACACATATGCAGCCAACAAGGCGACATTTGTCTGGGTCAGATGTATATTTTTCACCATGTTATGATTGAGTAAGAACACATACAGACATATAACCAAAATAGTGTAGTCTGAATTGACGTCCTGAGATACATACCTTGATACACATAATGTATGTCAGACATTCTTAAACTTATGTCAGAAATTCCAATCTCTGATAATGTTTAGTATATAAGGAAGACCACTTGACCACTTTGTCAGGAGTGATCCTTCGCCCAGCATATTGCCCGAGATCCCGTCAGAGACAGTCTCACACACTGCTGGCACACTTCGCGGATACTACATCTCATCTGAAGATAACGCTGAGTCTCAGAGGAAGACTGACTGACTGCTACTGCTGTGTGTGTTTGCCCTTCACTGGGAACACTGTCTTCATGCCTCCGATGAAAAAGACAACCTTTGCTGTCAACAGGTATGCAGTGCTTCTCCTCTCCCTAAGCCCTCTAGACTGCAAGTGGCTCTGCCTTCCATGCTCTCCCAGTATAGCGCATAGAAGTAGACGTTAGGGTTTTAGGCTCTAGATGACATTTTAAGTGACGTTTTAAACAATGCTAGAAGTGTTACATTTTTATCCTTGTTATTGATAATGTGCCTTCATGCTGTTTTTAATATACTCTTTGTACTGGTTTTAAATGCACTAGGAAACAGATTGTTCCTGTAGTAATAAATACTTTTTACTTAAAAGTTTTCATTCTTCTTAGTACAGTGTGTGCTACTGTAAATAAGGAAATAAGGTTTGTTTCTGTTTCCACTGTGTCCCTGATCCCTTCATGAGATTGTTAGTAACCCAAAAGCAGTACTTCTATGTCAATTACACATTGAACAGTGTTTTGTGGGGTTAAAATAACATGTCTTTTACATTCATCCCTGGTGCATTGAACCAAGTTCACTCATGTCACCCGTTTTGGGAAAGCACATCTTGTAAAGTGACGCCAAAGTTTTAACTTAAGCAACACAGGGGGTGGTGTGCAGAAAGCTCACTGGGTGCCAGGTATAGCTTTTTTTGTTAAAGAATGAGTGAGGCCAGCATGTATCAGGCTGTACTCCCACCCCAAAAGCCCTAACAGTCTTTCTTACTCCCCCCTGGGCCTAGAGCATCATAATCCTCCTGGCAACTGAGAGGAAATTTGGATTTGTTTGGATGTTGTTTTGACATGTGAACTGCCAGCTTTGTCTCCTTGATTGGTAGTAAGACTGCCTGGTGCCCAGGGGTGGGGGATGCAGTGCAGTGCCAAGTTGTGCAAACCTCAAACCCCGTTCCGCCACCCACTTTTTTTTCCTGATGGTCTGATGGGCTTTCTAACCTTCTTTGGCTGTGCAGATAGGTGGGAAACAGCCCTATTTATCCACTGAGGAGGGGCTGAATGCCCACCAGACTACCAGGGAAGGAAGCAAGAAAAGTACTGGGGTAGGTGCTGGACCATCTTGCCATCGGTTCCCATACCATGCACCAGACATTATATCTGCCCGCATAAGTAGGCAGAATGGGGGATGTTTCACCTCTCTACTGGCCCATATGTCAACACTAGGCCCAAAAAAATCACATTTTCCTCTTATTTGCCATTGTGACTGGCTGCAGTATTTGGGCTCTGAGTCAAGCTAACCCTACCAACCTTGAGCATTTCTAAAACACAGAAAGGGGAATCCAGAATGGTGTGGCTTGTGTGGATTCCAGCATATTTTCTTACCAAGAATGTCCTGTCGACATCAAAGTATGGATCAAAAAGGTATATTTAGGTGACAAAAAACAGAGGCATTTCTAGCCTATGGCCAAAGTCTTCCCCCCCATATGTTCCCACACATTTCCTGATTGAAACACTGCCACCATCTTT
Organism: Calotriton arnoldi; assembly: GCA_963921515.1. Classification (NCBI taxonomy): domain Eukaryota; kingdom Metazoa; phylum Chordata; class Amphibia; order Caudata; family Salamandridae; genus Calotriton; species Calotriton arnoldi. Next base: position 202,769 of record CAWUFW010014143.1, read on the forward strand.
GAGTGCAGCCAACAAAGCCAACAAAAAATGGGTTCAGAAAACAGGAGGGTAAAGGCAAAAAGTCTAGTGGTGACCCTGCAGAAAGGGCCAAGTCCAACAGTATTGAAGTTGCCTTGCTTGCACTGGGCAGGATGTGCACGGCAGCATCCAAAGCAATTCTTGGCATTCTCAAAGAAGAATTCCTGTAAATGGAACTGAGATCCTTGACTCTTTTAGAGACCTTTGTTACTGCCAGCTAAAACTATGAAAATACATACCTCAATTGCTCGTCTCTTTACCCCATGTCTTCTTTTTAATAGATTTTCTCCGCTTTATTCTCTAGAGGACATAAAATGACTGTCTAGCGCTGTCTCTCGTTATTAATACTGTTTTTCCTCTTTGATTATTTTTTCTCATTCAGCACCAGTTTACAACTTTAAAACCTCTAGTATTAATTTTATTCTGGGGAACATAGCTGGTCTCCATTCCAAATAAGCTACTAGCGATTGGGCTAATTTTATTAGTTAAAATAGCATATTTTTATTACAAGAGACATGGGCAACTATCGAAGTTCATTAAGATGCACACGCTCTATGTGATCCTTGGTTTGCTGTCGTCATCTGATTGGGCCAAGTGGGAGTCTGCTTACATGGAGTTTGGCCTACTGGAGTTCTGAGCATATCATATTGAAACTGAAATTGAGGGAGGATCGTGGTCTTCTACTCATTTATTTTTTAATGACATTTTATTCTGACTAGCACTACTCACTTTCCAAAATTGTTGGACATTTTGGACTTTAATATAACCGCTGATTTGAGTTGCAATAGAAAAACTTTTGCAATCATTTTGTCAGGTGATTTCTATTTTAAACTAGGTGACACATCACTTAGCCTAGATAATTTAGATGATACATCTACCACTTGAACAGCTATTCATTTATCTCAAAGTAGTATCAATCAAAAGGGATCTTTTTACTCAATTTGATTTTTGAATGGAGTCTGTCTGCTACCAGTCACATTCACAATGCTCTGCATTCTAGACCACCATTCCAACATTTCTTCCAAGAGGCAGTTCAAGTATTACAGATTATTGTTTTGTTTCTAGTATAGCGTAGAGGAGGATCGCTGATTATAGGGTGATCTCAATCTTGTTCAGTGATTATAATTCTCTAACTTTTATTTATGAGTTCTATCATTGTGTTAAACCATGCATTCTAGCTATTCCACATAACTCATCTATTAAGAATCTTGGCATTAAATTACATTGGGAGATGAATGACCCAGCAATGGCCTTTCAACAAGTGATCGTCTCCTCATTACATGATATTGATGTTAAGAAAAAAATTGCAGTCACTGATGATATTTTAAGGGGGTTTAATTTGATCTTGGGCATCATTTCTAATATATCTAGAGTATTCTCCCATACTCTGTCTCAACGTAATATAGATATATATTGACACATCATGTATTAAGCCAATTGTAATCTTTTCACTATGCACTGACGTGTTCTCCACTTAACTAGGGTGAACTTGCCTTATGTAGAGCTCTATATAAAAATGTATTAAATGGAAATTGTTACTTAGAGTAAAAAGCATAGAAGGATCCAAACAATGCTTGTGCTGCAAAGGATTTGACAAATGCAAAAAGAACAATTGATGAAAAGAATGTTCAACAATGTCAAACATTCACCACACTACAGAGATCTGGGCCTAAATCCATCGTTTTTTTGCTCCCCATGGCGTTCCAGTTTAAACCCAGCCATATGCAAATTAGTCTTGACCCTGTTGCTCATGGGAACCATCCAGCCTGAACTGCCAGGCCAAGTTCTCCCCGGACTGGAAAACAAGTATCCTGGAACCGGTTTTGGGGTTTCACCCCTCATCAGCCAGGCTAGGTTGACTCCATTGACATGGAGAGCACAGGACCCACGTCTGGGCATACCCGTCCCACTAGGGGTGACAAATGCAAAGGAGCAATTGATGGACAGAATGTTGAACAATGTCAAACATTCACCCCAATACAGAGATTTGGGCCTAAATCCATAGTTTTTTTGCTCCTCATGCCATTCCAGTTTAAACCCAGCCATATGCAAATCAGTCTTGACCCTGTTCCCCATGGGAACAGTCCAGCTTGAACTGCCAGGCCAGGTTCTCCCTAGACTGGAAAACAAGCATCCTAGGACCGGTTTCGGGGTTTCACCCCTCCTCAGCCAGGCTAGCTTGACTCACTTTTTTGCTGCTTGCAGGCTTTCCAACTTTCAGCACTGGGACACTCCTCGGAGTATGCGTGCGCTATACAAATGCCTTTTCATTTCATTTCATTTCATTGCTAGGTTAAATTTATGGATGTTCTTGAATTATATATCAATATCTCAAAACCATTTATTATAACTATGGGACCAAATTAGATAAGGCCCCCACCCCCGGCACACGACGACACATTCCAAGATGGACAAGTACACTAAGGTACTGGTTCCTCAGGGTGAGGGTGAGCGGGATCTGGGTGTACAGGCCTATGACTTGACACTACAGGACATCATGAAAGCAATCCAGGACATGCAGAGCTCACTGGAAGCTAATGTGAATGGGGTAGCTGTGGACCTGGGCCTGGTGCGCGCTGATCTCTGGAAAGTCAAAGAGAGGGTCACACTAGTGGAGCAATGGGCACAGGAGACCTCTCCAGAGGTGGCAGGTGTACGCATGGATGTGGAGAGTCTGTGCTCAGGAGGACGGCCACCCTAGAGGCTCGGGAGGATGATGCCCAGGGGTGCTCCTGCAGGAACAATGTCCGCCTAGTGGGTCTCCCTGAAAGAATGGAAGGAGAATGTCTGGAACAGTGGATAACGGAGGAGTTTCAACCATGTGGGCTATCCCAATTTTTTTTTTTTCCGATCGTGGTCACAGGATGCCCGCCAGGCCGCCCCTTTGGGATCGTCGCCCCGAACCATTGTATTCTGCCTACTCATCTACACGTATAGAGATGTTTTGCTGCAGGAGGCACGGAGGTGCAAGGAATTACGCATTAGTGATGCGCAAGTGATGTTGTTCCTTGACTTTACACTCCAGGTACAAAAACACCACAGATACTTTAAGGCAGTGAAGAAGTGCAGAGACCTGAATTTGAAATACATGATGTGCTATGTAGCGAGGCTCAAAGGGCTGCATGGCGTTAAATTATATTTCTTCCTGGAGCCGCAGCAAGCATGGGACTGGTTGGAGACACTGATGGCCCATGGACCTGGATAGCGGAACCGCAACAGTAACCGGCAGGGGCATTCGGAGGGAAGTGAAGCAGGGAAGGGTATGCCTGCCGACCAGAGCGAACTGCCTCACTGAAGGGTGGATGGAGAGAGGTATTGGTGTAGGTGGGAGGGGAGTGGGGTACTTAACAAAAGGATATTCCTAAGGGAGAGATTGTGAAGGGACCTAATTGGTGGGGCCCACAGGAGGGGAGGGGGCACTGCACATATTGGGTCAGCGAAAGCAAGCATTGACTGTGTTAAGGGGCACTTTGTATAATTGGAGGACTTGAGTATCGTGCCTATCATAGTACTGCTTAAATGTGATATACGAAGGGGGGGGGGCACATCGATCAAGTCTGTTTAGGCTTGATTCGAACAACCAGGGCGAGGTACAGTTTTCTGTTATGATTGTTTCATCACACACACCAGAGAGGGACCAGGCGCTGATTGGGGCGCAGGGGCTGTGGGTCTGGGAGGAGTATTGAGGTGTCAGGGAGCGCTTGAATGGCTGACACTGTCAACATAGTTTCCTAGAATGTGCGGTGGATGAATAATTACACTAAGCGGGCAAGGTTGGGGCTGTATTTACGCTGGGAGGGGTTACAAATTGCGTGCCTGCAGGAGACACACCTCTTTCAAACTCTGTAAAAAGTGGAGAGGCACATTATGCCATGCCGGGTCTACTACACATGCCAGAGGGTTGTGGATTTGAGTTGCACCGAAGACACTGTTTGATGTAGAGTGGGTGCAAACGGACCCTGAAGGGCAATATGTTTTATTACATGGTCGCCTTAATGGCCACCCCTGACTCTAATAGGACAATATGCCCCCAGTACTAATGATAAATCCTTCTATGGGGGGGCTGGCGTAATTTGCACTGCCCTATCTGGGCTCTGTAATGCACTGGCTGGAAGACTTTACCTGCCTGTTGGATGGAGAGGTAGACAGACTCCGCCTAACACAAACTACAAGCATGGCATGAGAAAAACACAAGCAGAGGTCATGAGGGATCTAGACTTGACCGATATATGGTGGGAACAACACCCACAACAGTAGGAATTCCCGCATTATGCATAGGCAAAAAGCACGTACACCAGGATTGACTGTCTTACTCGACGGCGTACACATAGTTTAAATCGGACATTACTTACAAAGGCAGGGCACTCTGACTCCACTCCCCACTGCACTTCAAATATCGGTGCTCGAGATAAAGAGCAGCGATACCCACATGGAGACTATTGGTCTCACTATTACGACACATGGTGCTCCAGCAAGGACTACGGGACATGCTTAGCAAATACTTCAAACTCAGCACAAATACAGCAGGGACAAGGGAGGTGAGGAGAGGGATGCATGAAAGTAGTGATATGGGGCAGGGCAATGGCTGGGGCATATACGAGGAAGAGGGAATTATAGATACAAATATTCAAAGCCGAAAAAGAACTAGATGAGTGCCAGAGGCACCAACACAACACAACTGCGACCCTGCAGCAAACACATACTTTGAGGGCACTAATCATGGAAAAGTCGCTGGAGAAGGAACAGTTGCAATACACAGAATATTGACCATTGTTGCATAGGGCAGGAGATAGGTCGGGCAGACTGCCAGCCTGGCTGCTCCAGAGGGAAAGGGAGTCAGCTGCCCTTACGGCCATCAAGGATGAGATGAGAAACAAAAAGGAAATCAATGATGCATTATTAGCGTATTGCAGGAAACTTTAAACGAGTCCCAGCGACCCAAGGGACAAGAGCACATACGCAGTGCTGTGGGTGCCGACACTGCCCACGGCTCGAACTATAGGGGCCCATACCAGCACAGGGAATAAAAGGAGCGATAAAAGAGCTGAACAAGGGGAAGACACTTGACCCAGATGGGTTGCCAGCAGAGTGGTATCAAATATTTGCTGGTACGTTGGTGGACGAACTGCTCCGGGTCTATCAGGAGGCTCTTGAGATTGGGGAGTTCCAAAGTCCATGAGGGAGGCCACTATTATCCTCATCCCTAAACCCCCCATGAAGGACTCCCACGATTGTAAATCCTACTGTTCACTGTCTCTATTTAATACAGCCAATAAAATACATGCGCCTGAAGGGAGTGATTGAGTCACTGGTGTACTCGGACCATAACAGTTTTATATTGCGCAGGAGAACGCCATTAAATTTAAAGGCATCTGACCAGTGTGCTGGGGGCCGGAAGGACCAAGTAATTGCAGTGGTGTCACTGGACACAGAAAAAGCATTTGTCACTGTAATATAGCACTACCTGTTAGAGACACTCAGGATGAATTTAGGACTGCACTTAACTGCCACGGTCTCCTTCTTGTACATCTAGCCTCTGGCACTGGTGGGCACCGACAGGTTTTCAGTGGAGTGGGAACTGGGTAGGGGCACCCGGCACGGCTGCCCTACTATCGCCTCTAAGTGATTTGGAGATACGTTGTGGGACGGTCAGCATGGTGTGTTGTTTTATGCCACCAATGTATTAGTGTACCTAACCAACGCGAGGATATCCATTAACGTCCTACTTAGAGAGCTGGACCCATTCGGCCTGCAGTAAGGCCACAAGATCAACTGGCAAAAGTCTGCGATATTCTCTATTGGAGCCCTGAGTTGGATGACTATAGAACAGCTTCCGCTAGTAGAGATACCCTGGGATTTAATCTCATTTTAATACCTAGGGATTCAGGTAACCAATGACTGCAAATGCTAGATAGCATTGAATCCTACTAAAGTCTTGACAGAAATACTGGACGGTTGGATTACTGGATAGCCGTGCCCCTGTCCATGGCATGCAGGATAGCCACAGCAAAGATGCTAGAGCTCCCCAAATGTTTATACATTTTTCAGTGCAACATATTTCCGATTCCCTGAGATCTACTCATTAAGCTTAAATCGGCACTGATCAGCTTAGTTTGGGAGAAGAAGAGGAGTAGGGTAAAAATGGAAATACTGCAATGTACCTACAAACAGGGAGGACTCCGGGCACCAGACTTGGAAGCATATTATCTGGCCTCGCAACTACAATTCATAGCAGGCTGGTATGCGACGAAGATTGGCATTGTTCGATTTCTACTACTGTGTGCTAAGACGCCATTGGAGGTCACACAGGCACTATACAAGAAGGGGGCCCGCAGATCCCTGTCGAGTGAATTGTACAGATCTTCCTACATGCGTGGGGAATGTTTGGAGCCCGATGGGGACGTAGAGCACCCTACTTTCGGTCGGTGCTGCTCTGGGATCTACCTGGATTTTGGCATATAGATGGGTAACAATATGAGAAGCTGGAAATTGGGAGGCTGTTGTGTGTCGGGCCATCTATATGATGATGGACGTTTGCTCTCTTGGTCCCAGGCAAAAGACCTCTTCCAAGTAGGGGATGGACAGTTCTTACATTATCAGGCAATCCGTCGAATGGCCCAAAAGACTTGGGGTTCACAGGAAACTGAGCCACGCATCTCGGATACACTGACACCAATCTTGCAAGCAGGTGAGGGTAGAGAAGTGATAACGTGCCTCTGTCAGGCAATCCGAGCAGACAAAACCAAACTGCAGTTACATGCTATAAGTGGTAGGCGCGCAGTGGAGGGCAGCTACAAAATAAACAATGGCAGTAAGCCCTTACACTTATTAAAACGGCATCCAGCAACTGCAGATTCCGGCTTATACAAGTTCAACTTTGTACACCGAACATATATAACCCCAGCCTTGCTCCACTACTAGGTCAATACAAAGTCACTTCAATGCCAAAAATTGCGATAGGGCCACATATCAACACCTGACATGGACATGCACAAACATGGCAATATTGGGGACAGGTATCTGGAGTATATAGGGACAGGCTAAATTTGGACCTACCGGACACCCCGCAGCACTTCCTGCTGGGAAATAGTGTCCCTCTGGCTGGGCAACCAATGAAGAAAAAGTTTATTGATGTTACCCTGCTGCTGGCCAGACAGAGGCTGGCGAATCACTGGTTAAGTAATAGGGTCCCAGCAGTGGAGTGGTGCATGGCCAAAGGAGCAAGGATAAGTTTGGTTCGGATGGACTCCAACCTTGCAGAAAATCTAGACCTGTGGAATAAACTGCTCTGGGCATTGCAGTTCCTCCCAGATGAGCCCCCACCTCCCCCCGGTGAACGACTTGGGATGACAGATGGGTGGAAGAGACCAGGCAAGAGGTGCCCGCCCATGAAAACCAAACTTAATTGGAGATACCCCCATTCCAACCAGTGGCATCTGTGTGTGGATGCTCGCCCCGCCGCCTCCAACACCATGTATCAAATACACATATACATAGCTTCAGGGCCAACCCGGGTGCAAGACGTGTGTGATCAGTTAGAGGTAGAGACATGTTATGTTTTGTTTAGGTTGCTATTCTAGTAGCAATATATCAGAGACATTTGTTCAATGGAAACTGCACTTTCTGACAGCATTATGATTGACTACAGTGTATTGCTGTGACCTGCTACTTGTCGTAATGCATAGAATCACAATAAAATACATAAATATTTTTTTTAAAACCTATGAGACCAAATCCAACCAAATCTAAGGTCTTTTTTCACCAAAAGTCAAGTTTTGGAGAAAATCCTAGCTTACTCATATTTGGGTTTACCACTTGATAATTCCATTGAATGTAACCATTTGCCACAGTTGAGGAAATATTTCTTTTGTCCAGCCCCTGCTATTTTTCTTCTAGATTAGGCAACAGATCATCAAAACACATGATGACTATCTACAAAAGCAAATATGTGTCTAGCATCTCTGGTGCAGAGATTTTACAGCTATTTCCAGTGTACATGTGGAGGAAAAAAGATTCTGTGGACCTTTAGAAATTACCGTAAACTACTCCACATTTTTCCTGTCATGAGGAATTTGGCCTACATTATCTGGAAGGTAAGTGGTATTAGAACATTGGAATGTTGGGAGCTCCATTGAAGACAATGGAGTTGCTCTGGGCTTATAATGGCTGGTATAAGCCCACCGCTCCAACATTCCAATGTTTGTCTTTTGTTTCTCCATTTTTAATTTAGAACATTCTACCCTTAGTGGGTGGAATGTTCTAATAACTTTATAGCCCTTCTGCCTCAGGCTATACCGGCTGTTAAAGGCCCTCTCCCTCGTTATAGGCCCTCGCCTGCGGCTCGGGCCTATAACTCGGGATCAGGGCCTTTAACAGCCGGTATAGCCCTCGGCAGCGGGCTATAAGGCTATATAAGAACATTGGAATGTTGAGAGCTCCATTAAAGACAATGGAGCAGCAGTGGCCTTTATGAACTGGTATAGGCCCGCTGCACTCAACATTTAAAATTTCTAATAAACAGCTGCTGCCTTTCTCTTTCCCTGCCTTGCCAACATTTATGAAGTGGGCAGGGGAAAGCGGAAGGCAGAGGCTGTGCTGCAGGGCACACTGGAGCTTTCCCCCTCCTTCCTCCCTAGCTCAGAGTCACTTGAGCATTGGAAGGAGGGAGGGGGATGGCTGCTCAGCTCCTGGGTCTCCCTGACTTGGCTGAACTACAAAAAGCAGTTCAGCTAAGCCAGGGAGAACCAGTGGCTGACTTCAGCCCCTTTTCACAGCTCTGTGAATTTTCAAAAGCTAACAGCCGTTGCCCTATGCGCCTGTTAGCTCTAGAACATTCCCAGCGACAGCTGTGAACAAAGATCTCACGGAGCCCGAGGTGATTTCAACCCCCTCGGGCTCTGTGGGGCATTTGTTTTACTAATTAGAAAATTTAGCGATAGTTTCAGTGGTTAAACAAAAAGGTGTATGCAGTGATTTAGGACGACTCAAGTTGCATGCTACCCCTTGGAATATAGTGAAATCTGATAAGATCTGGTTTAGAAAAATGGTTTCCCAATGAAGATGTACACTTGGGTTGTCCTTTGTGGCCAAGACATCGACAGTAAAGGCACTCATTATCCTTAAACCTAGCTTGAGTAAGAAAACATACTTTGATCTGGTATCCGATATTATGTGTACAAGTGGAACTTGCTAATGAGTTTTAGAATTGGTTATTATCCACCATATATTGTCATTTTCTAAAGGGTAGGACTTTGCTGCTCCTATAAGTGTATGCCCATGTGATAACAGCTTGGTACATACTATGTTTCACTTTGTTTTTCTGTGAGTGAACTAAATGTCTTGTGCTTTTGCTCAGACAAGAGTAATAGTAGTAGTAAATTTATTGTTCAGTTAATTAAAACTCACAATTAGTTACATTAAAACCACATAAAATCCATCCATCTTTTTTATTCATGCACCATGTGCGGAAGCACCAAAAGGGGTTCACTAATAATGCGGCATGAGAGAAAGACCGCACCCATGTCTCGATCCTTGTATGACTTGTTAGGAGCAGAGAACTATGCCAAGTTAAAGTGCCGGTGCATCAAGATGTAAACTTAATCAGTAGAATTTAGCCAAATCAATATACCGAGTCAAACATGCCAAATTAAAGTGCCAGTGCATCAAGATGTAAATGTAACCAATGCAATTTAGCCAATCACTATACACTTTGAGACTTGCAAATGAGTCTCTTTTCCACTGTATCGAAGAACTTTGTAAGTCGGCAGTTTAGTTGGGTTGCCATAAGGGGTGAACCATAGCTTCACTGCCTGCCTGCAAGACCTGATGCCACTCTGTTTAAAAGTTGGACGAAGTAGAGTACGTCTAGTGTCCATTAGAGTTGGGCAAATACAGATGACATGCACAAGATCCTCCCTTCCCATTCCATAGAGGCAGCAGGTGTGCTCTCCTGTTGTCCTTTTCCAGGGGGTAAGTGCGAGAGGATTGGTAAGATACCAAAGCATAGCCTTAAGAATTTTTCTTTTGTCTTCATTTTAAAACCTGTGCTTAAATAAGTTTGTGGTTTAAGAACTTTATAGTCATTGATCACTGGCCAGCCATGTGCCCTTTTGGTTTCTTTATCTTCAGCTATATCGTTTTTGTTGCATTTCTTACTTCCTTCTTGAAGCTCTGATGGGTTATAGAAGTGGCCCATAGACTAGTTAGCCCCAATTTTGATAATGAAACAAGCAGGTACTCTCTAGCGGATGAGGTTTCGTGGCATGTCAATTCGCTCCAGATGTGTGAGTTTAATGATCCTGGCTCCGCTCCTCTAATCTTGTGCCAGCTTTTTATGTATGCCGCCCTCCTTTCCACTGACTGCTTCTGTAAACCAAATTCTAAGCGAATTTGGGCAGGGGACACATAGGTCGGGAGATGAAAGATTGCTCTATAAGCGCTGGTGATTATTTTGTCCAGAGCAATTGCATCTCTCCCTCGCATTAATTTGCTTCCATATGTTAGCATTGGTTGTAGCTTTGCCCAGATGACCTGTAATTTAGGATCTAGGGTTAAATCTGGCAGAACGTTCCTTAGAGGCCTCATTGCTAAAGAAGTTGTGATGCCCTTCTGGCGCAGGGCCTCCAGCTGAGGTTTGTACGAGCCTCTGCTGTCCAGTACGCCTGCCAGATATTTATAGTCAGTGGTCAAATCTAGGCTGTGCCCATCCAGATACCAGTTCGGCTTTTTCTTCCTGGAGTAATTCACTGCCATGATTTTTGTTTTGTTTAGGTTTATGCTTAATGCGTTGGCTTGCGAGAAGATGTTGTTAGTGTTCAGGAGATGCTGCAAGCCAATTGGCGTTCAACTTATCAGCACCAGGTCGTCCGCATATAAAAGGTTGGAAAGGGGCATTTTTCCTAATTTCGGGGCATGCAATATGCTTTTGTCTAGCTCCCCGGGGAGGTCTGCCATAAAGAGGTTAAAAAGCAAGGGTGCTAAGACACACCCTTGTTTTAGCCCTTTGGAGGTGTTAATTCGCCTAGATGGGTGTGTCCCGGCTCCTAGCTTGATTTTGACCCAGGTGTCCGTGTGTAGTAAAATCAGCTGGTTTAGGATGGCCGTCGGTGTCCCCCATTTTTCTAGTTTCTGCCATAATCTAGCGCGATCTACCTGATTTAATGCTGTGCTGTAGTCTATAAAATGTAGGAATAGCTGCTGCTTTGCCTCTTTGGCTTCATCAATCAGCAATGCCAAAGCCATGATGTTAGTGGTGGTTCCCAACCATCTGCAGAACCCAGTCTGCTTTATGGGGATAATAGTTTTAACGCGGCCCAGGTTGTTAATTCTTTCTGGTTCACTCCCGCATAGTACTTGGCTTCTATGTCAATTAAAGCGACAAGTCAATAGTAGTTTGTGTTGGTTTTATCTCCTTGCTTATAGATGTGGCTGATTGTAGATCCCTTCCGGGATAGTGTGTGTATCCTGTTTGTCATTAAAAACTGGTACAAGTGCTTTACTCCAATACTTGGGTCATGTTTATACAGAATTGGTGGTATTCCGTTAGGACCTGGGGCACCTTCCAGCCTTCCTTTGGCTATTTGCGTCTTGATTTGTGATGCTGTTATTCCATAGCATTCTTCTTTGCTGCTTAGTGATGCTTATAGACCTACTGCCGCTTCGGCCTTGGGGTATTTTTGTCTGTTCAGAACGGCGCCCCGACTTGAGTTCTTGTTTGGTTTTAGACCGGACTCTTCCCTGGACGTATTTTCCTCTGTAATATGGGAATTTATTCCTTGGTGAGTTGGCCGCCGAAAGGCTGTTGATTGTCCGCCAAATCCTGGCACTGTTCTTAAGTTTTGAGTCATGCAGTATCCTTGCCCAAAATGCTTTGTTTCCTCGCCTTTTTTTGGTTCCATTTTGTTCTTTTTAGTGTTGCCTTCAATTTTCGGTGGTCGCTTTGCAGATTTTGAGGGTTTCTGCGTAACTGCCTTCAAATTTGATTCATTGAGTATTTAAGACTTCTCATCTGAGGGGTGATTATGTTTGCAGACGGGGGAGCCGCTGTTGCTCCAGTTTTCATTGCAATCTTGGTGGCAAATTTATCCCCAAGAGCCATTGGGAAGTTCACCCATGCTGTTATGGAATAGTTGTAGTATCATTTTCTTGGCAAAGGAGGGTCTTTGCAGATTTAGTTAGCTCCTCAATCGAGGTGGGACTACACTTTATCCGTTTGAAGTCGGTGGTGTACTCTGTACCAATATTTTTGCTCGCCTCCATTAGATTTTTTACATTTGCTTTTAATGTCGCCTCTTGTGGTAAGTGATCACTTTGCTTGTTATCTCCCAGTTTGTAGGAATAAATAGTGTGAAGCAAGGGGAGAGTTACGAAGGTGTAGTCAAGGTAAGAGGTGTTAGTTGTAGAATAGAAAGTTGGAGCCGGTGGATTATCTTCAATAAACCGGCCAGTTAAAGCCCTCCGATTTAGATGTTCGAGCTCTTGGAGTAAATATGCTGATGTTCTCGTTTGTTTGTTTTAATGTGCTGGTCCCTGGTTCGGGATTTCCCACTCTATGGATAATTCCCGTGGTAGCTCATCTTCACTCGCAGTGCTAAGGAGGTGGAGGTTAAAGTCGCCTGGTAATATGATGTTCTCTGTGTTGCCCTCTTCTGAGATTCTTGACAGTTCTTTAATTAGTTCTTTGCCAGCTTTTAACCTATGCTTTGGGTGTACATATGTATTGATTTTTGTAATTGGCCATTCTTCATTGAGGTTGATTGTTGTTGTTGCCACCTGTATGACACTTGGGGCTGCTATGCGTGCCTTTACTTGTACGATGGTTCCTATTGTGGATATTGAGGCATGTATTATCAGGCCGCCTGACCGGTGACCAAATTTGGACCCCTTTGTTGCAGGAACCAGTTGTGACGTAAACCCTTGTATTTCTATCGATTGGTCCTCCCAGGTTTCTTGAAGTAGTATAAGGTCGAATGTCTTCAGGTAATTTAATACATCATGATCCATTGCCTTGCTAGCCAGGCCATTGATGTTCCAGATACACATGCAAATTTTTCTTGGCTCCTCCAGTGATGGTATTGGGCGGGGGATTCCCTGTCATTGGGTATGGTCGGCCGTGATTGTTCGCCGTAAGTGGATCCAATTAAGATCTACGGTTGGCGGTATTGGATCCTTTGTCTCAAGGCCTCCCCTTGTGATGTTGTTTTTAAAATGAGATCCTGGAGAGCTACTGCGAGCTCCTATTAAGATCGATTTGGCAGTGTATGGCGATTCGTTTTTAAATCCAGTTAACAAGGGAGTTGGATAGCCCAGTTTTTATTCAGGTTCTAGTCTTATCCCCCACTGTAAAAATGTATTTGCTTCCTTCATGATCATGTTGGCAGTCTCATTTGTTTTCCATATAGTTTTGGTTGCTTCTGGACCCTGCCGGTTGTCATTTTGTAGAATTCAATTGAATACAGATCTGTTGAGCTTAAGTTATCCAGGCATTTAGTTGAGCGCAGGGGTCGCTTTATGTTCCCCCTGTTTAGAGTATCCACTCTTCCCCTTGACTTGTATTCTGGAAAAAATATGATGGTGTCTGTCGCTTTTATGTCTTTAGTTTGGTCATCATATTGTGGAGTTGCTTCAAGTTGTAAGGGCCATTGGGGGGGCATGATTAGCATTACTGGCTCCTTGGGGCTCGACAGGTATCTGTCCTTTAGTCTGTGTGGTTCTACATTGTGTATGCTCCGTTGGTGGCCTTTGTACCGAGACTCTAGGGCTGTTGGCTGACTCTCCACTCGTTTGGGTTGTTACTGATTGTGTTGACCTTTGTGGTGCGCGAGTAGCCATGCTAGGTTCTTGTGATTTTGAGACTGTCTGTTTGCTTGTCTGGTTATTCCCCCAATGATAGACCACTTTTGGACTCCATTGGGCCTTATCACCGGAAGCTTCCAGTGTGCTTGTTTCCGGAGTAGCTTTAGGTCCTATGATCAAATGGTCAGTCCCTTCGTCCAGAGATGGGACCGAGGGATGCATAATGTCCTCAGTGTGTGGGAGATTCCTTAAGGGCAAGTTCTCCCTAAAGTAGCCCTTGGGGTCTAGCTTCCTGTTCCTGCCTTTTCTTCTTTGTTTGCGGCACACTTGTGCATTCTTAGGGTTTGCTTTGCCAGCACTCTCTTCCGTTGAATTGCATGCAGTAGGAGCCTCTGTTTGGTTTGGACTCAAGGGTAGGTTTCTTCCATTTTGAGGCCTGCCTATCTTTGTGTCCTGTCCTGTAGCTCTTTCGTTTGTGCCCTTGCTTGCCTTGTTCGTTTCAGTGGGGCTGGTAGATGTAATATTTTTTAGGACTGTTAAAAGGTTTCTTAGCATAGTTGGCAGCGTGGATAGTTTGGCAATGATTGGGGCACAAATGCACTCGGGGTGTACAATTTGGGTGGCTTCTTGTCCCCGCTTAATGAGGCCGTTGAGATCTGCAAGCTTCTTGTCTATCCCTAAGGTGAAGTCTGCTAAAGTATGTAGAACTGTAAGCTGCATGTCCAGCTTGTCAGATTGGTATTGAAGAGCAGTTGCTGAAAGCTGCATCGTGCTTAATATGGTTAGCCAGATTTTTTCTGTGGGGTTGGTCCTCTCCAAATTGCTTCTACTAGTTGATGCCACTCTAGGTGGATCTGAGGTAGGCTTTAAAGTGTATGAAGTGACAAGATCCTCCCATTCCTGAGATGCAAGAAAGGTCATATCACAGTCTGATGTTTATGAGTCTTTGTTTAGTAGAAATGCAGAATGGTCAGCGTGGGGATTAGTCAATGGTTGATTGAATGCGGTCGAGGTGACTGTAAGTTCATATGTTTTAATGGAGAGCTGTTTTTTGGTTGTGGTGTGGACAAAGCATTCTGCCCAATCTCTAAGACTAGATTGGGAGAGAATGTTAGTGGGACCCTAGGCTACTTATTTTCTCCTTTTATTAAATTAGCTGTAGGTTCCTGCGCCAGTTGGGTGTTGTTTTGACAGGAGGGATTATTATTTCCTGGAATGCCTCTTGGTGGGCTTCTGCCTCCCCCAACGAGGGAGTCACCTTGGCCCCTATTTCCTTTAGGGCTGTTATTCCGGTTTGTCGGTGTAATACTTTTGTCCATTGTGCTAGCCCCCATTTGGGGATCCCCTGCAGACGGTGGGATTGATGCCCCTGTGTGATAATCAAGTATCCTTGGCTGTAATGGGGATTGGAGGCCCTTGATGCCCTCGCTCTTTGAGTAGATTGCTTTGCCGGGGTCTTTCAGGAATGCAAATCTGGTGTAAAGTTTTGGTTGATATGTGCATAAGCTCTTTCCCTGAGGTATTCCCTCTATGGTGATAAGTTCTTGTAATTTGCAGTTTTTTGAGACCATCTTGTTTGGGCTTGTCTTTTTGGGATTCTTTGTTGCTACTAGGCTGCTGACATTACTAATATCATTGCTGCTGTCATTGGAATAAGTACTATTATCTTTACTGTCTTTATGGGTAGCTTTAGTTCTTGTGCTGCATTTGGGGCTGACTGTCCTTTTGTTTTTTTTAGGCTTTGTGATGGATTTTCTCACTCTTCCCGACCTCATGTCTGTCACTATCTTATTTCTTGTTTCTTTGCTTATTTCTTTGCTAGTTTGTTTGTGTGTTGTTTAGTGCCTCCTTTGCTGCCTTGATACACAAGATATTTTGACCGTTTTTTCCAATGAGAGCCTGTGTCACCCCCAGGTCAGAGGCAGCTATATAAGAAGCTGTGCCGTGGGGTGGAATCTGTTTTTCTTTTATCCCTTGTAGTTCTGATTACAATTAGGTCCAATCCTTCCGAGGTTTCTG
This sequence comes from Calotriton arnoldi, assembly GCA_963921515.1. Classification (NCBI taxonomy): domain Eukaryota; kingdom Metazoa; phylum Chordata; class Amphibia; order Caudata; family Salamandridae; genus Calotriton; species Calotriton arnoldi. The sequence goes on from CAWUFW010014143.1 coordinate 218,600, forward strand.
AGGGAGCCCGCCTCACCCTTCCAGGCTCTCCTGCCAGGCTTGTCTTGACTTTGTTGTTTGATGGGAGAGACAATGGAGCAGGGTAGCTTAGGTGCTCCTGTGAATCTTGCTCCCTACTTCCTACGTCTGCTTGATTTTTGTCCCTACTGTGCGGTCTTTAAATGGTTCTTGGTCGGCTGCTTGCTGCAGGCTGTCCTTCCAGCTGATAGTCTTGACAACGCCCCCCAGTGGTTTGCTTGGAGGCTGCTCCTTTTCCAACTCCTGCCTAGCCTCCTTTGGTGGTCCTTGCTCCTTTCCTGTTGCTTAGCTTCCTTTTGCTGTTCCTTCGTTCCTTAAGGATGCTTGGGGGAACTTCAGAAACTTGTCCTTTTGTTATTAACCCCTTGCCCCACCCCCTTCCACCCCTCTGAAGTTCTAGGGGTTATAGGGGAAGATAGGGGGGAGAGCAGGAGGCAGGTGGGACAGCGTGGGTAGCGTCGGCGTGCAGCTGTCTGTAGCTGCCCTTGTGCAAGCAGGGCAGAGAACCCCACAGTAGAGAACAAGCCGCATCAGACTACTCCTGGCCGCCTTCACTACTCCCGGGGGCCCTCGCAGCTCCTAAGCCTTATCTGCTGCACTATTAAAGTTGCTCCCTGCCTCTGCCTCTCGCTGCTCTGGTCTCCCGTCTGCTCTTCGCTCTAGTCTCCGGTTGGACGAGTGCGGATGTAAAGTTTAGCGGGTGTGACGGGGAGAGAGCTGAGAGTGACGGACCGGCAATTGGAAGCTCCCGCCTCCTCAGTCCTCCATCTGCTGTCCGTCGCCTGACCGACGCCTGCTCGACGCCTGCTCGTCGCCTGCTCACATCCCTGCTCCCTCCTGGGGCTGGAGCGGACGGCTCAGGTAGCTCGGTGGTGGCCGGGGCGATATGGCTGTATCCACTACGGCTTGCTCTGCTCCGCTCAACCAGAAACCACTGCTGAGACAAGAGAATTTTACTAGCTATAGACTGGTCTTTTTATTCCTCCAAATGTTATCTACTCCGTCTTTGACTTGTCATGCTGCTGGTCATTTTGTGAAGTGAGGACCATTAAAAAGAGATCTACATTTCATGATGAATTTTTTTTTATGAGGGTACTTGTTATCGATGACTTTATCATGTTTGTATCTTCTTTCGATGATGTATGTATGTATTGGTATTTATATAGCCCAAACCTACCTATGAAGCAGTCGAACGCTGTACATCATGTGAGGGGTAACCATCTACAAGATTGTGTACGCAAGTGGGGATCACACAAATATACTTTAAACAATTTACATTTCACGTTTGTAGACACGGGGAGATCAAGTGATGTATCCAAATTCACACAATGGTGAGTCAAGTATCCAGGCAGGGATTCGGACCTGGGTCCCCTGGTTCCAGGGTCAACAGGCTAGGTTACGTTTCCTCTTTGTCTTGTATATATTCTGTTCATTTAATATTTATAGTTTGATTAGTTTATCTAAATTAGAATGTTTTTTTGGGGAACTTATTAAGCGTTTGTTTTCTTTCAATTATATGTTGTGTATATTTTGTTCATTATGCATGTACGTTTATATTTTTATGGTTACACATTTTTAACTGATATTTACTTTATCAAAAACTGATCATTGGCAAGCCAACTAACAGAGTACAGGAAATAAACAAATCCATGTTGGGCCTAAAATTAAGAGATCCTCAATGCCTGATATTTATTAGTCAGTGCATGACTAAAACTGACTAAGCCCCACCCACGGGGTCCTAAAATTGTTTATGGTGTGGGAGGCGTGAATTGACAGACCAGTTTGGGCATTTCATTTGGACCATGGAATTGAGTACGTTGCAAAGAGGCCTGAAATTGACTTGAACAGGCTGAGCTTGAGTGGGTCTCATGGGGCCTAGGATTAAGACCATGAGAGCTGCAAGGCTAAATTATGCCTGTCATGCCACAGCGGACAGTGGTGAGCATTTGCTTTGTGGGCCAAGTTTGGTCTAACCTATGGTTGCACTGGGTCTTGGCAAGTGAGGTGTGGTTGCATGTCGGGGGCTGTTCATTAACTTCCTTTGTTTGAGTGGGTTCAGGCCTTGGAATGTCTGAACACTGCCCAAATGATTCCCAAATGATTTTTTCTCTTCTTTTAAAATAGAGCAAAAGATTTAATGTATATTTGCCATAGATAGTAGTTTCTTCATTCTTATAAATACCTTTATATACATTAGAGAGCGATTCAAGCTTCTCATTGTAGGCACTGAGAAATGTAGTCACCAACAATGTAAATGTTAATAAAATGTATTAAAAGTGCAATCGAGTGGCGTGGCCAAGATGGTGGCAGACTAGGACATGACTCCTGGTTCTCCGACACCCGATCCCGCCGAATCAGCGCCCGTGGGGCCTCTGGCTGCCATCTCCTAGCAATCCAGTGAGCTAATGCCACTGTGGGGGCAATCTGATAGACCTGGGGGAAGAATTTGCCTGCTAGCCCCGCTGACGGCTCCTGAATCGCCTGAGCGAGTCTGCCCAGAGGCACCGAGATGGCTGCCACGCAGGCCTCGCATGATCGATCAAACCAGGATACGCCAGTGTCACATTGCCACCCACGCCCAACCGCCGGACGGCTCTCCACTGAGGGTGGTTATAGAGGTACTTGCTGCGGGGACCGGTGAGACGAGATCAGACTTGCGCCACGAAGCCCAAGACATCGCTCTGTACTGGAGTTGCTGGGCAGGTCCAGTGACGAGTGAGTATTCCTCCCTCTGCTGCAACGCGGAGCGCCGGGATCTGCATGGTGGACGAGGTGCAGCGGCCAATCAGACGCCTAACCAGCGGTCTCAGAAGAGAGACCACCTCGACCTTTGGCCTTGCTTTTCCGGCACCTCTGCCAGAGCCGATGAGAGGGCTCTGTCTGGGTCGTCCGATCGCACAGAGACACGCAGGGGCTGACTGCCACCTGCAGGTTTCCACAGTGGCTAAAAACAGCGGTCGCCATCCAACGTGGGCCGGACCTGATGCAGCCCAGCAAGGGATCAACCAGGTGTCCTGCACATTCCACACCAGCCCGCCTGCCCCAGGGAGGCCGATACTGCACCGGCTCCCTCTCTGGACTGGGCGCCCACTCATCGGGGGCCTACCTCAGTGCAGAGCCTGTTCCACATAGTACCAGCACCTACTGAGAGCTGCTGGGCTCTTGGCGTTTGAACTCGCTAGCTGCCCCCGCAGCTGAAGCACCGACGTGTAGGCCCTGAGGTGTTTCCTCCAGTGCAGAGCTGTCTCTATCTTTCTATCGGAGGCATCCAACGGCGGGCTACATAAGGAGGCGCGGGATGGTGATCCGCTTTACTGCTCACAGTGCTCCAACTTTCCATCACTTTCTGCTGAGTGCTGGGGCCCCCCAGCGGGGCAGGTCTCTGGCCCCCATGGCCGACTAGCATCAACTCAGAGGACAACCTACTCACGGCTCCTACTGCGCACCGTTACACCCAGCAATATGACCTGCTACTTCAGAGGGCCCTCTACATAGTTGGTCCGAACTAACACAAGCACAACCAGAGGCCTCCTATCTGAAGCCATATAGGCACGTCTACTCCGCTCTACCTTCGCACCATCTACTCCCACCTAAAGATGACTTCTTCAAAAAGCAAGCGGGCGCAATCATTCAGGGAAATGCACACCTGCTCCACTCCAGTCCAGGGCAAAGAAACAGTGCCAAGTTCTCAGCACCCCCTTAGGCTGAACCAACGGGATCACCAGACGCAGATCAAGCCTTGGTGACTCAGGGTTTCTTAGCTTCTCGCTTTGACTCTCTGAAGATGGACCTCCAAGCCCTCAAAAACAACCTCTCACAAGACATGCAGTAAATGCGACAAGACCTGTCCTCACTCGGAGATCACGTTTCTTCACTGGAAGACAACGAAACCTCGAAGGGAGAAGAGGTGGAGATACTGCGACAAGAAATTATACGCCTTCATGATCAACACGACAAATGAAGGTCTCAAGCAGAGGACCTTGAAAACCGGTCCCGCCGTAATAACATTCGCCTCAGAGGGTTCCCATCGAGGGCAGAGGGCACCGACATAAGAGAATACACCCAGGTGCTCTTTCGCTACATCCTTAACTGGTACGACAACACTAAACTGTGCCTTGATAGGGTTCACCTGGTTGGCCAGTGTTAGTAATGGGGGTCTCTAGTTGGCAGTGACATACACCCTGTCAAGTAGGGGCCCTTCCTTCTAGTCAGGGTAAGGGGATTACACAGCTGGTTAAAAAAGAAAATGCTCACTTTTTGAAAGTGGCATTTTCAAACACCTAATTTAAAAATCATCTTTACTAAAAGGTGTGTTTTTACATTCTGAGCTCAGAGACCCCAAACTCCAAACCTCAAGCTTTTCCCAATTGAAAGTTACACTTGTAAAATGTTATAAGGCAGCTCCAATGATAACCTGTGGGAGAGCTAGTCCTTACAATAGTGAAAAGCAAAATTGGCAGTATTTCACTATCAGGACATGTAAAACACACCAGTACATGTCCTACCTTTCACATACACTGCTCCCTGCCCATGGGGGTACTGTGGGCCTACCTTAGTTGTGCCTTACATGTAGTAAGAGGGAGGATTTGGCCCTTGCAAGTGGGGGCATTTGCCAGCTCGACATGGCAGTTAATAACTGCACTTGCAGATACTGCAATGGCAGGTCTGAAACAAGTTTACAGGGCTACTCATGTGGGTGGGACAACCAGTGCTGCAGGCCCACTAGCAGCATTTGATCTATGGGCCCTGGGCACACACAGTGAACTTTAATAGGAACTTACCAGTAAATCAAATATGGCAATCAGGGATAACCAATCAGAATCACAATTTACACAGAGAGCATATGCACTTTATCACTGATAAGCAGTGATAAAGTGCCCAGAGTCCTAAAACCAACAAAAACAGATCAGAAAAATAGGAGGCAAAAGGCAAAAAAGCTTGAGGATAAACCTGCAGAAAGGGCCAGGTCCAAAGGCCGGCCCAGGGGCACAGCATCCAAGTCATCGGACATACTGGCTTTTGTTCATGTCTTTCAGATAAAAGAGGACATCTTGAGAGCCGCCAGAATGAAACAACCCATCAGCTTCTGAGGGCACACCATAGGCCTCTTCCAGGATGTCTCTCTAATCACCCTCCAACGTCGCAGGTAATTCAGGCCAGTGACTGATTTCTTACGGTCCAAGGAGGTGTTCTATGGCTGGGGACACCTCTTCAGACTGATCTTCCTCTGGGAGGGTCAGCTCCACCAGCTGCGAAAGAAGCTTGCCGGGTTCTGGGCCTTCCGGCTGAGGGGGTATACCCTGCTACTGTGGACTCTCCCTGTAACTCCCCGACACGTGCATCAGCATGGCAGACCATAGGGCGGCTCAAACAGCTTCCGTGCCCTGGCCCTGAGGAGCGGGTGCTGGAGCACCAGGATATCCTAGATAAACTTGCCTCTGGCACGGGTGGCAAGGCCACCTGACAATGCCCCTCAGTGGTTACTCTCTGTGTGCTACAATAATCAGCTGGCACTTCTTTAATTCTGTCGGCGGCAGCTGGCAAGGAGGCATCTACCACCTTGGAGATGTGCCCTGGTCTCTCCGCTCCTAGCCTAGTCGTCTAGGCAGAACACCATTAGTAATGGATTCTTATGAATTGTTGTTTTTAATATGACGTTATTGTTTTATAAATGTTCTTGGGGTTATTTTTTCTTTCACCTATCATGGTCAGACTAGCACATCTTTGTTTTGGGTCCAGTGCCAGCACTTCCCCTGGGGCTCTCACTCTTCGGGCTTTTTGGCACTCCCCTATAGCTTTCGCACGTCCCTGATTGGATGTCCTGGAAATTAAAATTATGAGCCTCAACATCAGGCGCCTTAATAACCCCACCAAGCGGAAACCTATCCCCTCCGTTAGAGTGCTCTGACCGCAACATTTGCCTCTTCCAAGAAACAAACTTATTGTCCAAGGACATCCATCGCATGCGATCCCGCTGGTTTCCCTGCCAACTGTGGTCTTCCAACTCTTCAAAGCGGGGGTGACTATCTTGTTCTCTGCGAGATTTAGGGAGGACATAGGGTCTAAAGTGACTGAAAATAAGGGACACCTTCTTGCATACTGATGGAACAGGGTAAATGAAAAAATTTTAACCTCCTAATATTTTTCGTAAAATAATTAATAAACATGTTCGTTTAAGTAAATAACCAACAATGTATGTTACATGTTAAGGGTAAAGGTAACACGCTATTTCGTGTGCAAAATAATCAACTTATAATTGTTTACGTGTCTAACATAACATAATATTTGCGTACTAATTCAATAAAAAACGCATGATCTGTGCTTTTAAATAAAAACGTATGGTTGCAAAATAAAGCGATGGTAAGTAAGGGACAGCTTTATATGTTGCTTTTTGCTAGGTAATACCTAATTGGGGTACATAGAAAGACGGGAGGGAAACGAAAGGGTTTATATTTCTTTGTTTTAACAATATTTTGTTTATCTTTGAAAATAGTGCGCTTAGGCCTGACGAGCAGCAATATAAAATGGCCGCCAGTTGCTAGAGTACGCATGAGCGGGGGACCATGTGATAGAGGAGAGAGGCTGTGGAAAAGGGATGATCATGTGCTGATGCTGAGAGGCTAAGATGGAAGTATGGTCAAGGCTGTTGTGACCTTTCTGAGCAGATGTGTGCCAAGATGATCAGCAAGAAGCGTGAGAAGTCCAACTGAATCAATAGACGGAACTGTTAAACCTAAAATGTAACAGAAAAAGATACAATTTGGACTGATCGAAACGGATGAGCAATTGCATGAACTGTGGGAAACGATGCTTGCATGGACATTCCACAAGGAACTGGTTAAGACCAGGAAGTTTGATTAAAATGTATATGGGCCTGAGTTTTGACCAATGAGAAAGAGTCACGCCATGAAGAAGAAACATTTTATGCTGTAAGCTAGAATTAGGGTATAAGAAGACCTACTCTTGGTGGGAGGGGTTAGAATGCTGGAGAGTAGATGCTGCGTTAGATGCTGTGGGAGAGGCTGCAGGAGAAGTTGCTGGAGAGCAGATACTGGAGAAGATAGATGCTGTAAATGAGAGAAGTTGCGGTTGCTGATGCTGACGAGCTGATGCTGCTGCTGCTATTTTCCTTTTCCAGTTGAGTATAAGATGCTGCTTGAGGAGAATTTTCCAGATAGATTTTTATTTTAGAACTATTAGATTTCCCCCAGATAGATAGGTTGATCTTTAAGAGTTCTTACTATGAAAACCTTATTTTTCCGTCTAATAAAAATGCATTGCAATTTCAAGTTATTCTTATATTGATGACAAATGTAATGATCTGAATAATAAGCTTAACCTCATTTCCTGCATTCAAAACTTTATATAAACTTTATTATTCTTTAAACAAATGACTCAGTGATTCTTTAGCTCAATGATTAAAATGAAATATTAAAGAGTTTATTGTGATTGAGCTGGTCTTAATCACCATCAACTGATTCCTACTAGTTGGTCCATCGACCAATGAGCGGAATACCTTAAAGCAAAGAGAAATATTATGTCATGTTAAAGAGGTATCCCGTCTCCTTCCAGCGAATCGTTTTTCTCCTAGGTTATTGACGGAGGAAATCCAGGGAACAAATGAGTAAGTGAATGTATATGCGGTGTTATGGGCCCCACCGTCATATGGATATAGTGTGTGTGTTGAAGGAGTAATTGCACCTGGATGACCGAAGTATATAGGAGAATTATTTTTATTGTTAGCGCTGGATCAGATTTCTTGGTAGCAGAGTTATGGTTACTATAGGTTAGTTTGGTGATTATTGATTATTGATAAGTTCATGTCTAACACTTTTTGTTGAGTCGCGTTATGTTATATGTAAGTTTTCACGCTTCCGGGAAGTAGGAAGTGGAACACGTGTGGCAAGAGAAGTCACATGGAATTGTACATTGTCTGAGTTCATTTATGGTAATAACACAGGTTGTGTTATAATAGGGACATTTTGCGTATAAAAGGTGTGTAAGTGAAATAGTGATCGGTTTTCTTGTGAAACTTTGGCCTTAATTCTCAGGAGCAGTATAGTCTCCACATGTGTTTTATCCCCAGAGAAACGGGTTTACTGATTGCTTGAAAGAAGGGTAAGGTAGAGGGAAGTACTACTTTATCGGCGAAACTAAAAAATTCTGTGGTAGGGTAGAGGTAAGCGCTGCCTACTGGAAAATACAGAATTCTTGTGTAATTGGTCAAAGCTATCTCTTCGGTTTAGCGAATCAGACAATGGAAATGTGTTTTAAGTGTTGTAACGAAAAATTGTTGAAAAAGAAATTGCCGATAAATTTTGTAGAGGGGTCAAGAGCAGAAGTGACGTAGACAAGAGTCGCGCTGGGATTGGACAGTGCGCTAGTCACATGAGAACAGGAGCAGAACTGATGTAGACAGAAGCCGCGCTGGGATTGGTCAGTGTGCGGTAGACAGAAATCACTCTGATTGGAGTGTTGGTGTGAGTCGCGCTAGTATTGGTCGAAATAACGCATAGAGAACAGTGTTGAATTGCGGATTGTTTAAGGAGAAAAAGGTTGTGAATCATGTCGTACTATGAGTATGGTAAAGAGAAAACGTCATGGATGTCGAAAGTAAAGAACTTCTTTAAGAAAGACAAAAAGGTAGTGACTAGAGAGGGACAAATAATTCCTCCACCGAAATCACCAGCTTCACATATGATGCTGAAATATGGATATCATACATGCATATGGTTAGAAAATTGGACAAAATACACCAAGAATGATGGAGCATTGGCTTTCCCTGAGAATGGTTCATTTAATGTAGCCGTACTACGGAACTTGAGAGAAAAGATGGTAATGTTAGAACCTAGACCTAGACCGACACAGTTTGAAGCTTTAACGGAATGGGAAGATGAGATGTATGAGCGAGAGAAATTCAGAGGATTAAAGAATCATGAGTTTCTGCCTGGAAGGTTATGGGGAGTAATTCATGAGGACAGAGTAAAGCGTTGGAGATATGCTAACATGACAGGAGGTTTGTTTCCAGCTTTTACAGTTGAGGAAGAAGCAAAGAGAAAGTGTACAGAGAAAAAGAAGCATTTAGTGGTAGAAAAGTATGTGTATGGTGGTAGTGAAACAGATGACGAATTGCTGGAAGATATTTTAAACAGAAACCCATCTCCATACCAACAGACTTCTGCGGTGGTGACACCTAATGCACCGCCAATGGAAACTGGGAGGAATAAAAAACCCGAACGAAGAAATGAAACAAATAGGTCACAAGAACAATTTAAAACTTCACAAAATGAAGAGATAGAAAGTGACAATGCAACTGAATTAGCAAAAACGACAAAAGAATTGACTGAGAAAATAAGAGAATTGACAAAGAATATGGAAGCTGTAACTGTACCAGTAACGATAGGTCCAGTAATGCCAATTTTTGAGAATCAGAAAATAAATGAACATTCCTTAGTGATTCCCATGAATTCACATTTGCAAAGAAAAAGAGAGGGGATGGAACTGAATAATGAAGGTGCACACAATTTGGCTAGTACCTATAGACCAAGCCCACCTACAAATTTGACGATAAATGAAAATGAGATTAGGAGAATGCCTAAGGTGACAGAGTCCGCATCAGGAACACCAGAAAGAAGCAGCGATTGGATAGAATTAAATAGTACGCCTGTAGGTCCGACTCCAGATGAGTTAAACAAATGGATGAAAGCGCTAAAAACAAAAGAACCGGAAGAGAAACCATTAGATGTAATTAGGTTGAAAATAGACATGGAAGAATTGATTTTGGGAACAATTGGAACAGAAAAATTAAAAAATGATCAGGATGATGAGATTATGTTTTTGTACAAGAGTCTTACTTGGAGAGCTAGAAATTTACATGACAAATTGGAAGAGACAGCAAGTGAACTAGGAGTGGAATTTGTAAAAGTGAGAACGTTGCAGAAACCATACAGAGTAGATTTTTGTGAGAAAGACATAGAGAATTTGAACACATCAGGAAGACTGACCCAAATAAAAGAGTTGATTGTTTTATTGAGAAAATGGGGTGATGTGGATAGATGGAGAAATAGATGGTCAAAGAGGAATGAGAAAACAACAGATAAAGCATCTTTGGCTTTTGCAGTGACAGATAGGGAACCAGTTGCTAGGGAATACCCGATGAGAGAAACTCCAGGTGGTAGTTATGTGCATGTTCCGTGGACCAGACAGGATATACTGTCATTTACAAATGACTTCCCCAAATTGAGAGAGAAACCAGTAGAATGGTACAGACAAGTGGAGAGATTTGTTAAGGTGTCAAAAGTGCTGTGGATAGACCTGGATGGATTGTTTGATATAGTAGTGCCAGCTGATTTGTGGACAGAATGTAAGATTACTATTGATTGGCCAACTGTAGAATATCCAAGGGACGCTAAAACAGGAGCGCCAGGACCAGAAGTGATGAGGAAGTACGACCAAGTAATTACCTTTTTGAAGAATAAAATTCCACCAAAAGAAACAGATTGGGTAAAAATAGACAGAACAACGCAGGAAAGCAAAGAGTCAGTGCACGCCTACTATGAGAGATTGTTGTTGGTCTTCAAACAGTATAGTGGTTATGAGACACTGAATGAGAAGGATATGAGTCATTTTGTATATAGGTTTGTGTATGGATTAAAACCAGAGATAAGTGAAATGATTAAGCAGCACTTGATTGGTTGGCAGAATAGCACAGTGGATGAGGTTTTGAGATATGCTAAGTATTGCAGTGATGAAATTGAGAGTAGACAGCGTAAATTGAAAGAAAAGGCTATGTGGGCACAGGTGAAAGTTGCAGAGAAGCAAGAAGCTCAATTGAATAATACTGGTAATGAAACAGGACAGGTTAAATCCCGACCTAATATAGGTAAAGGAAAAGGACAAATGAGCATAGATGAGGCAAAGAAAAAGTGGCCATGCCACAACTGCGGAAAGCTAGGACATTGGAGAAACGAGTGTAAATTTCCTCCAAAACCTAATGTGGAAAATCAATCATTAAATTCACAGGTGCAGAGTGAGGTAGTTACTCAACAAGGTCAGGTGCCACAACCACCACTTCCCAAGAGTGTTAACCAACAGAAATACAGTGCAGAAACAGGATTCTACGGAGGAGAACAGGTAACACAGTTGCCGCGTGCAGCTGCAATTTCTCAATATTGGTTACGACAGGATGAGGATGACACGGATGAAAGTTCCTGACGGTGCCTAGGAGAGGGGGAAGAGTGCGTGCTTGGCGCAACTCTAGAGGTAGATCAGTCTGGTCCATTTGTGGATGGAGAAGTGAATGGTGCAAATGTAACATTCCTTGTTGACACTGGAGCTACCCGTTCTACTGTTAGGTCAGTGGAAATTCCAAACCTTCCTCTCTCAGGTGAACATATCCAAGTAGTTGGAGTATCAAATCAGCAAATTAAAACGCCTCTTACTAAATTAGTGAAGGTAAGAATTGGTCCCTTTAGTGAAATGCACCGATTTGTGGTATGCGATTGTAGTCCCGTGAACCTTTTAGGACGCGATTTATTGTGCAAGATGAACTGCACTATCTATTGTACCCCAGACGGAATTGCATTTCAGACTCCAGATGAGGATGTGCTGTATAAAATGACAATGGTGAATTTAGAACCAGAAGTAAATGGTTTGTTTCCTGTATTTAATGCAGAGAAAATCCCAATTGAATTGAAAAAGACAGTGAAAGAAGAAGTGTGGGACTTTTCAGGAGAAGATGTAGGATTAATGAAAGGAGTAGATCCCGTTAAAATAACAGTGAAAGAGGGAACGAGTTACCCAAATACGCCCCAGTATAAATTGACGCCAGAAATAATTGAAGGAATAACGCCAGTAATAAATAAAATGATTGAACAAGGGATTCTAAAAGAAATCATGAGCAGTCCATGTAATTCGCCAATAATGGGACTGAAAAAGCCAAACGGAACATATAGAATTGTACAAGATTTGAGGAAGGTAAACAAAATTGTTGTGCCTTGTTGCCCAATAGTACCGAACCCTGCTGTGATTCTATACCAGATTCCACGTGAAGCAGAATGGTACACAGTAATTGATTTATGTCATGCATTTTTCTCTATTCCATTGCATCCAGATAGCCAGCCATTATTTGCGTTCCGGTTTGGAGAGCGTATTTTGGCATGGTGCCGAATTCCTCAAGGGTACACAGAAAGTCCCTCAATCTTTAATCAGATTCTAAAGAAATCATTGGAAGATTTAAGAATGCCAGAAAAGTCAGTGATGGTTCAGTATATTGATGACCTACTGGTGGCATCAAAAACGAAAGAAGCATGTGTCAATGATACGATTGCTTTGCTGAATCATTTAGCAAAAAGAGGACATAAAGTGTCCCCTTCAAAATTGCAGTTTTGTCAACAAGAAGTCCAGTATTTAGGGCATAAAATTGAGAAAGGAGTGCGAAAGGTAACGACTGAAAGAATAAAAATGATTCAAGGAATGAGAGCTCCAATGACACAAAGAGAGGTAAGAATGTTTTTGGGAATGGTTGGATATTGTCGACAATGGATAAGCGGTTTTTCACTGATTGCTAAACCATTGCAGAAACTGACAAAGAAGGATGTTAAAGATCCTTTTGAAATGAATGATGAAGAAATGAAAGCATTCAGAGAGCTGAAAAAGAAATTATGTGAAGCTCCAGCTTTGGGAATGCCTGACTATGAGAAAGATTTTGAGCTGTATTGCAGTGAGAGAGATGGATGTGCATTTTCAGTTTTGGTACAGAGACATGGAACTATGAAAAGACCAATTGCATATTTTTCGGCTGTTTTAGACCCTGTAGCGAAAGCATTGCCTGGATGTTTGAAAGCAGTTGCTGCTACTTGTGTGAGTCTGGAACAGAGTGAAGGCATAGTGATGGGGTATCCATTGAGAGTGTATGTTCCCCATTCTGTGGAAATTCTTTTGACGAGAACAAAAACCCAATACATGACACATAGTCGGCTGACTAGGTATGAAAAAGTAATTTTGAGTGCAGATAATGTGACCATTGACAGATGTATGAATGTGAATCCTTCGACATCATTGCCAGATGAAGAGAGTGTGATTGAAATGGATGAAGTAGATCACGATTGTCTGAATGTGCTCGAATACTGTACAAAACCAAGGTCTGACATACGAGATGAGCCTTTGAAAGAATCAGATTATATTCTGTTTGTGGATGGCTCATGTTTGAGAACAAGTGATGGAGTTCTAAGTGCAGCATATGCAGTTTGCACAGTAGCAACTGTAATGGAAGCATCTTGTCTGAAAGGTGTACGATCTGCCCAAGTTGCTGAATTAGTAGCTCTGATTCAAGCATGTAAGTTGGGAAGAAATGTACGGGTTACGATTGTGATAGATAGCCAGTACGGCTTCGGGGTGGTGCATGATTTCGGTCAGATTTGGTCATAAAGGGGTTTCTTGACGTCTGCAGGAACGCCCATTAGAAATGGAGATTTTGTGAAAAAGCTGCTTGAGGCGATACAGCTGCCTAAACAGATCGCTGTAGTGAAGTGCAATGCACATAAAAATGGGGAAGACTACATAACTGTTGGTAATAAATATGCTGACGAAATGGCACAGTATTGTGCAAAGAATGTGGTTTCTTTAAACAAATGTCGGGAAAGAGAGCATATTTCTTGTCCTTTGCTTTTTACTAACTCTATTGAAACATGGGATGAGGTAAGACAGTTACAAGAAGCTGCAGAGGATGAGGAAAAAGATACATGGATAAAAGCAGGATGTAGAAAACATGAAGAGACTGATGTTTGGGTTTACAGGGATGAGAGACCAGTTATGCCTGATAGCATGATTTCTGACATGGCACGGATGTACCATGGTCAAGCCCATATTGGGAGAGATTCAATGATCAGACTTTTTAGACAAACATGGTACAATCCAAAATTCAGAGCCATAGCTGAGAGTCTTTGTCAGAGATGTCTTATTTGTCAACAGTTAAATCCAGGAAGGAAGACAGTAGTGAGTCTAGGAACAATAGGACGAGAAGGGGGTCCTTTCACTAGAATGCAAATGGATTTTATTGAAATGCCACCTTGCAACAGACTAAGGTATGTCCTAGTGGTCGTCTGTTTGTTTTCCCGTTGGGTGGAGGCATACCCAACAAGAAGGAATGATAGTATTACGGTAGCAAAACTTATGCTGCGAGAATTCATTCCGAGGTATGGTTTTCCAGTCACGATTGAAACAGATAGAGGAACACACTTCCAAAATGAATTAGTTAAACTGATTTGTGAAGCACTTAGTATTAAACAGAAACTACATTGTGCATACAGACCAGAGGCTTCTGGAATAGTAGAGCAAGTGAATGGAACAATCAAGAACAGGTTAGGAAAAATGTGTCAAGCTACAGGACTCAAATGGCCAGATGCTTTGCCATTAGTTCTAATGACAATCAGAAGTATTCCGGAAAGGAAAACTGGACTCAGTCCCCATGAAATAATTATGGGACGAGCAATGAGACAAGCACAAGTACCTGTCAACAAACTACTGACTATAACTGATGATCTAGTGCTGGATTATTGCAAAGGATTGGCTGATGTGGTGCGTTCTGTGTTTCATCAGGTTGGACCGGATGCGACCACTCTTGAAAGAAAACCAGCTCACGACTTGAATCCAGGAGATTGGGTTCGCATAAAAGTCCACCGGAGAAGAAACTGTTTGGTTCCTCGCTGGGACGAACCACGACAAGTGATCCTGGTGACGACCACTGCAGTCAAGTGTGCAGGAGTGAAACACTGGGTACATGCCAGTCACACCATCAGAGTTCCAGAACCTAAAGATCGACATGTGAGTCGACATCTGGAAGTATTGGATAACAGTTCAACATCAGAAACAGAAGAAGAAACAAACAGGGTGCCAGAACCTGAAGATCGACCAGTAAGTCGACATCTGGAAGACCCAACTACAAGTGCAACGACAGAAGAAGTAGAAGAAGTAGAAGAAATAGCTGAAGTTCCAGAATTTGAAGATCGACCTGTAAGTCGACATCTGGAAATATCAGACACCAGTTCAGAATCTGATACAGAACATTCGGATTGTGAAGAAATTCTAAAAAGAAAATGGAATTTTGAAAGCATAAGAGAAGAAACTGAGCCAGAAAATAGTGACAGTGAGCAACCAAGTACAAGTTGTGGTAAAAATCCTTCGGAGATAATATTGATAGATGAAGAAGGGAGAGTTTCAAACAAAAAGCTAGAAAAATCGGAAGATCCCCGAGGAGCAATAGGGACAAATAGTCAAACACGAGAACAGGGAAATTTAGAAGCAGATAGGGAGACTGACACAAATTCGGAAGAACCTCGAGGAGGGACAGAAATAGGTGAACGAAGGAAGATAAGAAAAGAACCACAAGTAGAAGAAAATGAAATTATAAGTTTCAAAATAAGAGGAAATAACGAGAGAATTGAAACAGAGTCTGAAGAAAGTGGAGAAGAAAGAAACCAAAAGCTAGTGTCAAGAAAAAGAAATTGGAAAAAAGAAAGAGAGGAAAAAGGAAGTGAAGCAAAAAGGCCAAGAAAAGGAGACAATTGGCCCAACGAAGTAAGAAAATTAAGATACAGAATCATAAGGTTGGATGGGAAAAGTGCTGAATAAGTGAATGAAATAACAAGTCAGAGAGAGCAAGAAAAACAAGGTGGAAAACACTTACAGAAAACGAAAAGAGTAAAGAAGGTAAATCCGAAGTATAGATCGCCTGAATGGTTGTATCATGCTTTGACTAGCAACCAAGAAGAAAAGAACACTCACGAAAACCCAGAACAAAGAAACCTGATGGGAGAAAGTGAAGTGCAACAAACTTGAAGAAGTTTAGATAGTTTCTACCGGATTTGACAAAACACTGGATCTGACGAATTTACCGGATGTGACAAAGAAAGAATTCTGAGAAAGAATTAAAAGAAAGTACCAAGCAAAGACAAAACATTTGAGTACAGAGTGGCAAATAAGTCATTTCTGAGGTGTAGTGACACAATTTTCTGGAAAACAAATAAATAAGGTTATCAAACAAAATGGAGAATAGTAGAGATTGAAAATGTAAATGTGAGTTTTAAGTAGATGGTGCAAGATGTGTTGCTTTTGTACAGGATTATTAATAACAGTATGGGTGGTTTTAGCAATCACTATTCCAATTAGTTTAGCTGTAGTAGAAATGTCTAATAACACTGAGAAAGAAAAAGGAGCTAACACTCAAGAACCAGTTATTTTAAAGAATAGTGCAGAATTACACAAGGACAAATCAATAACAGATTTTTCAAAAAATGTTTTTACTAAATTATTATATGAGTATGTAGAAACAATGGATGTAAGAGATTGCTATGTTTGTATGCAGTTGCCTGCATCTGTAGCAGAGGGTGTGACTTATCATCACCTCCCTTTGACATATGGAATAACATGTAGCGTTTTAGCAAGTTTATTTTATAAAACAGGTAGATTAGAATATTATTACACTGACATAAATAAGATTTTTGCGAAAGTTTCTGTAGTTCCCGAGCTTAACAAAATAAAAGAGGGAAAAACGTTTGGTGAATATTTTTTAGAAGATAAGATTTTAACATTAGATAGTATAATTAGGTACAACCTTACCTGTGAGTTAAAGAAGGAAGAAAAAGTATTTTTAGAGATGGTTGAAGAGAGAAGAGTGAAATTTCAAAGAAAAGTGATAGAAGAGACAAAAACACCTCTTTGGGCGTTTGAGGAAGAAAATCATGACAAGAAAAAGACAAATGCAGCTATGACTCTGGATTGGCCCCAACAGGGAAGGTTGTGCATTAGAAGAAATAAGACAAGATATGACAATTATTTTGTGGGTTCCAGTAATTGCCATGACAATTACCAAATTTTAGGTGGATGGGGATTCAAAGGAGGAAAAGATCCAATATTTCCAGGGATTTATTATGTTTGCGGAAATAGGGCTTATTATAGGTTGCCGGACCATTGGTATGGGTCATGTTACTTAGGCCTGGTCTTTCCAAAGATTTTTCATGTGGATAGAAAAGAAAAAGGAACACACAAAATGATAAATACCTTTACACGTAGAAAAAGGGAAAGTTTTTCAGAAATAGTAGGTGATATTTTTGGTGCATTGATACCAGCAGTGGGAATATCTTTGAATGCATTTAGAATTCGGAAATTATCCACAGTGGTAGATCGTTTATCTACAGATACTGCTGGAGGGTTCTTGATGGTAAATACCGAGATGGTTGCCATGAGAGCTATGGTGATGCAAAACCGACTTGCCCTTGACATTCTTTTGGCAAAAGAGGGCGGAGTCTGTGGAATGCTGAAAGTCCAACATTGTTGCACTTACATTCCAGATAAAAGCGAAAATATACAGAAGTATATAACAAATATTACAAGTTTGCACAAAGAACTTGTTCCACTGGAGGTTGAAAGTGCATGGGGAAAACTTGGTAAAGGGTTTTCTTCAGTAATAAATTGGTTAACAAGAATGAGTGGATTAATAATAGGGAAAGTTATAATAATAGCAACCATGATAATAATAATAATATTAGTACTGAAGCTTGCAATAACATGTATAAAGAAGAAGAAGGCAGAATAAGATAGAAAAAGAAAACATGATAAACAAGGAAAGAGAGAGAGAAATGGGTGAAATAGAGTTAGAAGAAATAAAAGAGAACATGTACAAGAAAACGAAGAAACAAGTTGAAAGGGATACAGTTGTGTAAACTAACAAAAGCAAACGGATAAAAGATATATGCTGTCTGAGAAAATTGTATAACTTGGGTTTTGTGGTGATATTAAAAATCACCAAAGGGGGAGTTGATGGAGCAGGGTAAATGAAAATTTTTTAACCTCCTAATATTTTTCGTAAAATAATTAATAAACATGTTCGTTTAAGTAAATAACCAACAATGTATGTTACATGTTAAAGGTTAAAGGTAACACGCTATTTCGTGTGCAAAATAATCAACTTATAATTGTTTACGTGTCTAACATAACATATTTGCATACTAATTCAATAAAAAACGCATGATCTGTGCTTTTAAATAAAAACGTATGGTTGCAAAATAAAGCGATGGTAAGTAAGGGACAGCTTTATATGTTGCTTTTTGCTAGGTAATACCTAATTGGGGTACATAGAAAGACGGGAGGGAAACGAAAGGGTTTATATTTCTTTGTTTTAACAATATTTTGTTTATCTTTGAAAATAGTGCGCTTAGGCCTGACGAGCAGCAATATAAAATGGCCGCCAGTTGCTAGAGTACGCATGAGCGGGAGACCATGTGATAGAGGAGAGAGGCTGTGGAAAAGGGATGATCATGTGCTGATGCTGAGAGGCTAAGATGGAAGTATGGTCAAGGCTGTTGTGACCTTTCTGAGCAGATGTGTGCCAAGATGATCAGCAAGAAGCGTGAGAAGTCCAACTGAATCAATAGACGGAACTGTTAAACCTAAAATGTAACAGAAAAAGATACAATTTGGACTGATCGAAACGGATGAGCAATTGCATGAACTGTGGGAAACGATGCTTGCATGGACATTCCACAAGGAACTGGTTAAGACCAGGAAGTTTGATTAAAATGTATATGGGCCTGAGTTTTGACCAATGAGAAAGAGTCACGCCATGAAGAAGAAACATTTTATGCTGTAAGCTAGAATTAGGGTATAAGAAGACCTAGTCTTGGTGGGAGGGGTTAGAATGCTGGAGAGTAGATGCTGCGTTAGATGCTGTGGGAGAGGCTGCAGGAGAAGTTGCTGGAGAGCAGATACTGGAGAAGATAGATGCTGTAAATGAGAGAAGTTGCGGTTGCTGATGCTGACGAGCTGATGCTGCTGCTGCTATTTTCCTTTTCCAGTTGAGTATAAGATGCTGCTTGAGGAGAATTTTCCAGATAGATTTTTATTTTAGAACTATTAGATTTCCCCCAGATAGATAGGTTGATCTTTAAGAGTTCTTACTATGAAAACCTTATTTTTCCGTCTAATAAAAATGCATTGCAATTTCAAGTTATTCTTATATTGATGACAAATGTAATGATCTGAATAATAAGCTTAACCTCATTTCCTGCATTCAAAACTTTATATAAACTTTATTATTCTTTAAACAAATGACTCAGTGATTCTTTAGCTCAATGATTAAAATGAAATATTAAAGAGTTTATTGTGATTGAGCTGGTCTTAATCACCATCAACTGATTCCTACTAGTTGGTCCATCGACCAATGAGCGGAATACCTTAAACCAAAGAGAAATATTATGTCATGTTAAAGAGGTATCCCGTCTCCTTCCAGCGAATTGTTTTTCTCCTAGGTTATTGACGGAGGAAATCCAGGGAACAAATGAGTAAGTGAATGTATATGCGGTGTTATGGGCCCCACCGTCATATGGATATAGTGTGTGTGTTGAAGGAGTAATTGCACCTGGATGACCGAAGTATATAGGAGAATTATTTTTATTGTTAGCGCTGGATCAATACCGACTTCGACTTGGATCCTTCCATTTTACCCTCGCAAACATATATGCACCCGACGACCAGCAAGAATTCTTCATCATTAATGCCCTCTCTCCCGTACTTCAGACCCCAGATGCTGCTATACTGGTCGGACACTACCTAAACCTGGTCATGGATAATGACCTAGACCGCTCTGCTCAACGCTCAGATCAAACAGGGGCATTCACACCGCGGGGTATTAGCTGGTTAGCAGACTGTGGCCTGGGCGATATCTGGCGCATGAAACATCCTAATATAAGGGACTACACTTATTACTGAGCAGCGCATAAAATGTATGCCCATATCGATGGCTACCTGGTGACCTCAGCCCTCCAAACACTAGTGAGTGAGTCCTTCATAGCTTCCCGTTCAATTTCAAATCATGCACCTGACTCCCACTGTACGCATTGATACGACGCAGGCGAACCCATCGCGCTGATGCCTTAGAGAATCTTTACTTCAGTCTCCCTCAACGGTTACAGCCATACACAAGACAATCCTAGACTACCTACAGACCAATGATACTGACCAGGTCACACTGGCTTCCCTTTGGGAAACATTGAAACTAGTAGTCCGAGGAGAATTTATTGTCATATCCGCTTCCAAAAATCAATCCCGGAAAGAGAAGCAACTGACCCTTGAGCTGAAAGTCCTAGAACGTGAGGCAATACACAAACACATCGGGGCTCCGAAGGTCTGGAGAGAGCTGGAACGAACACGCTTGCCCCTCAAATGATAACATTTAGACAGAGCAGAGTACGCCTTAGTACATCTAAAGCACAAGCTCTATCTTGGCAGCAATCGCTGTGGACAACTGTTAGCACATCACTTGCGGGCTATGATTCATTCTGGGTCCATCCAATTGATCCGCCCTACCCCGACCACGTAGGTACGTTCTGACCTACAGATTGCAGACGTTTGCCAAAATTTCTATAGAACCCTGTACACAGAAGAAGCAGGTGCTCCCGCCAATCCCTCAGACTGCCTCACAGCCTTCCCACCGACCCCCCCTCCCATCTCAGGCAGCTGACTTCCTGGTCAAACATATACTCATTCAAGGAATTAGTCTCGGCCATAGCCCACCTGAAGCTCATGAAGTCCCCGGGGAACAGATGGTTTTTTCTCAAAATTTTACAAAATCTTTTTCCAAGAACTAGCACCCGTCCTCACCGACTCTCTCCACTACAAGCTCCCTCACGTATTCCATGCTGGAAGCCTCGATCTCGGTCACCCCAAACCAGGCATGGATCCGATGTTATGTGGGTCTTATAGGCCCATATCCCTTTTAAACGTTGTTGCCAGATTATTCACAAGCATATCAGCCCACCGCCTTAACCCCCTCATGCCAGGATTTATCTCTCTGGATCAGGCTGGCTTCATACCAGCGCACCAATGCCGAGACAACACTAAACGCTTATATCATCTACTTGATAAAGTATTGAGAACACAAAAAAAAGTCCTTCTCCTCTGAATCGACGTGGAGAAGGCGTTTGATAGAATCTATTGGACCATGGAACTTTTCGGCTTTGGCGACAGGTTCCTACGATGGATTAAAAGCATCTACAGCTGTCTTCGGGCAGAGGTGAATGTCAATGGACTCTCATGCCAGTCTTTTCCTTTCTGTGCGGCACACGACAGGGCTGCCTCCTCTCTCCTCTCCTTTTTGCCCTGTATATGGAGCCCCTCGCCCATCACGTGCTAGCACATCCCGATATCACTGGTATCCAGTGTGGGGGGAACAGCCCCTCGTCCGCCTTTACGCTGATGACGTGATCCTTGCCATCTCTGACTCACTGGTATCTTTCCCTGCCCTGGTCATGAAGCTTCAGACTTATGGAGCCGTCCCTGGCTTCAAGGTCAACATGCAAAAATCGCAAATCTTGAATCTTTCTGTCTCGCCTCCAACTGAACATCTCCTGCGTGCCCAATTTCCATTAGAGTGGGCCTCTGACTCTATCCCCTACCTCGGGATCAAACTAGTGAATTCCATCCCCAAAACAATTTCAATAAATTACAGCAAGCTGGCCAAGCAAATCCGGTCAGATCTGCACAGCTGGGAACGCCTGGGAATCTCCTAGCTGGGCAGAGAGGCGGCCATTAAAATTACCACCTTACCCGCAATCTTTACCTGTTTCAAGCCCTACTGCTGACCCCGCCTAAACATGCACTTCAATCATGCAAGTCGATATTAATAGCTTTGTTTGGGGGGGAAAGAAGCCTGGCCTCTACAAACATCTTATATACCGTCCGACACACAAGGGTGGCCTCGCATTGCCTCCTTTGCTTCGGTTCTACCAGGCCTCACAGTTAAGGTTCTTAGTAGAATGGAGAAGACCACTCACCGAGAGGCACTGGTGCTTTATGGACCGGGCAGTGGCATGTTCCCACATCTGGAAGGAACCCTGGCTTCCTCAAAAGCATAGGGCATGGGGATTTATTCTTCACCGGTCACTAGCTCTGTCTTTTGAGTATGGGATAATGTGGCAACCAGAGCGGGGTTAACATCCTATCCTAAATAATCCAGATTTTACTCCGGGGCTTCAACCCGATCGGTTTCAACGTGGGCACGATGGCGGCTGTAAATAGATTGGCTGCATGTTTGACCCTCAAGGGATAATTTCCTTTGACAAACTAAAAATCGATTACTGCTTGGAAAAGGCAGACCGCGTTCAATATCTTCAGGGCCACCTCCGGGTGATGCAGCCTTCTGTCTGGCCCCATGCAGAGAGACCCTTGACGCCCCTCAAGAATTGGTTGATACTTAAGAAAAATGGCAGAAGATTCTACACTGAGCTATATGCCATCCTTATCCGAGGGGAGTCTACCACTCGCTCTGCGGGACACTGTTGTGTAGTTCTTATATAACCTATACAGGATCTGCGCGTTTGGATAACATAAACTGTGGGATTGGTGGCAGACTGATTCCGTGCACCCCCACCGGATACGTTAGCCTATCTGTATTAGCTAGCTCACAGTGCCACTATAATCTCCTCTTACCAAGGAGAGAATAGATTCTGGCAACCTCAGAACATGACAAACCTGATCCCTCAGAAACGTGGAAACAATATACTACCTCTCGCTCAGTCACTCGTGCTCACTTAGTTTTTCTCAGAGAGGTACACAGAATTGACAGGCTGTGCGTTTTCAATAAGTATTTATTGAACAGTTGTTATTCTAGTGTAGAATAGATGAACTGCAACAACCATGGGACAGTAGCAGAGATATATGATTAGCAGTACTACGAAAGTAAAAGTAAAGTTCTACCATCTTGCAGAAATCATGAATATATACAAGTACATAAAACACATGATAAAAGGTGCGTACTCCTACGATGCCTCCCTAACTAGATGTACCTAAATGTACCTCGCATCTAAGTAGGTGTTATACCAAGAATCCCTCAAGGATCTAGTCAACCCCATTACCTGAGAATGAGAGAATATGGGACCCCGTCCTGGTCTCGAGTTGGACACCCCGCGAGGGATGTTAGACCACTGCGAGCTGGAGCGTCCTACCTTGCTGTGTTACTGTGTCGGCCTAAAGGATGACGTCAGGCCTGAACTTTATACAGAGATATTATACAGGAGATGTTCGTCCTGCTGTTAGTCCTGCTGTGCTTCCAAGAAGCCTCATGCATAATGTATGAGATTCGAACTAGGGGGAAACCCGCGTTCTGAATGCAGTGTCGTATCTAGGTAAAAGGTCAGTCCCTAAGAACCGTTATGTATGTAATGTAGGGAAGAATATAGGTGAAAGGTTGCAATGTTACCTGCGCCTATATAGGGTACCTATATGGAATATAACACCCACTCCTCTTCCGACTGGACGACATATGTAACTTATTACCGTACTACTAGCCTAACTAGATATTGGTACGCACAAAGCTAAAAATGTTTAAAACTTCTAAAAAATTTCTAAAAAACTTAAAACTGTCTCAAAAACGTTTTTTCAAGCCATATCTCTAAAGTGTCCTTAGTTATAGTCCGAAGCACGATAAGCATTAGAAAGCCATGTATGCCCAATAAATGAAAGGAATGTCAATTTTTGTTTTGAGATCCAAATTCGAGTTTTGTTTTAAAAAAGGGCGAATTTCTTCCAGCACACGACGAGCCAAATGAGTCAAATGTTTGTGTCCTGGCTGGTAGACGCAACATTTTCGTTGCTTGCTTCCGCAGTAGACGGCCCCTGTAGCACCTCGCAAAGTACGTCAATCGAGCACAGATGCTGTTCCACACTGTCCGCAGCCGGTGCTGGGGCAGACTGTGCGCCGTCCAAAGCCTGGGTATCAGAGGAGGAGCCGGTATCCATACCAACAGGTGCTGTTACTACCTGTGGGGGCTCAAGGAATGCCGCCATCAACATCGGAATACGCTGAGGACACTGCAGAACATGGGCCGTTTTCGGGTCCAGTAAAGCATTCACGTCTGGTTGCACACATGATGGGAGTGTCAAACAAAGGTCTAACACGCATTCTTCTCTGCAAAACAGGCATCGGAGGACAGGTAAGATGCAGTCAATCCAGACTGGTGGAAACGACAAGAACCAAGATGCACTTAGTTATCTTAGGCGAGGCTTGCCTAGATGTTGTACCATGCGGTAACTGTATTTACGCTCCAGGAGTGCTCCAGGAGTGCTCTTTCCATCTCCTTGGTGACTGGGACGTCCATTGCGTAGCAAATATAAAACAATCAGGATACCTGCTACTAGAAACAGGATGAGCGGAAATCCTCCAAAGATGCTTCCAAATACGGAGTGTATGAAGTTTGGTATAACTCCAAGTACCGTCTGAAAGGTGCTCAGAAGTTCAGAACCTATAAATAGGTGGACAATGCCTGTCGTATCAGACATGTTAAAGATACGATTTACCATTTCTGCGAAATGGAAAGGGCAGTTTGTATGAATAAGCGCTTGTATCTCTGCCGAAGACCTTGCGATCTGGAGATCAAAAGTCTCTCGAGCGGAGGTTAAGGGCATAGACTTCTGTAAAAGCATGGCTTTCATTCTGCTTAGAGTATCAAACCGTATTAAAGAAACATTCAGTGAAGGCCATAACGGCGCCTCCCTGACTGTATGTGTCGGTGGAAACAATACTTGCATACAACAAGTAACCCTGGAGCTCACGGTTACCAGATATGCGATGCCCGGGAGCATTCCGCAGCAGCCTTGACTGTTCAGCATCAAGTAACTCCCATTTGAAAGTAGCCCGAATGCTGGAGTAATCACTGCAGCTGGGGCACCCCTCAAATGGCAGGACAGGTTCGCCACAGAACAATTACAAGCCCTGTGCAGCATTATATCCTGGCACATGAGTGATCCACTTAAAGCGTTCTCACAGTTTGTACTGCTTAGAAACACTTCTCGATCCCCACTCGGGCATCGAAATCTGTATGGTAATACCCATGATTCCTTAATGTATTCCTTACCCATTTCTTCATATCTGCCTTCCTGCTTTTGTTCAAGGCAATACTGAAACTGAAAAGTAGTGACCGGTAGAGTTATGTGGCCATGGATTAGCCATTCTGTGGACGGTAATTCTGCCACTGTGAATGCTAATCTATCCAGTTTTTCGATACGCAGCATTGTAGATTTTGCTCCCCTTTGTGCCATTTCTATCTGTTTATCTGTTGGATTGTATTCCGAAAACAGAGACGTTCTGTAGATATAACGCCAAGGCACGTAGCCTGCACGCAAAGATTGCAGCGTCCAGCTTAATAACATAATAGAACGTAATTGAGATTGCCCGTGTTGTAATGTGGCCAAATCTTGTTCCAGTATGTCTATTGCAGAAGATACAAGGTTGCCCAAGGAGTATATCCTGGAGGTCAATGTAGTTAGCCCATTGTCTACCACTGCTAGAGATTTTTCTAGATTTATACGGTCTATTTCACGTAACCTCTCTGCGGCCTCTTGTAGGGATATTTTCCATATTTCATTATAGACCGCATAATAGAAACGTTTCTGACGTGGCTTCCTGGGACCTAGTAAAAAATCCCTGAGATCCACATCCTGTGACAGTAAGGATAAGTGTTGTTTCACCTTTGTGAGTGTTGAGGTTTTTAGCCAATCAAGGCACAACTTCCCAACACTGTAGGATGTCACTACCCCTGGATGTTCTCTCTATACATAACGTGGATCTGGCCTATGGATAGCGAAACCTTCGGTTTTACCCGTGAATCTCGCCTGACAAATATTAGTGTCTGTGGGCCAAATCAACCATTTTTCCAATCGGGGTCTGATCTGTTGTATTGTATAATGTCATTCAACGTAATCTCTTTCTCTGATGTTGTGTTACCCTCGGTGTGTGATGGAGTTGGCAACCGAGGTGTGTTCAAGTCTTTGTTCTTGGCTAGTCCAAAGCAAGACGTCTGTTGCACTGTCTCGTTCTAAACATGATTTGTTGAGGGATAAGGCATTCTCTTAACAAACCTTTTGTTCCCTGAACTTGCCATCCCCCAGTACCCCAGACTGATTTTAAGTCTATGGTGTCTTTGCATAAGTCGAAACCTTGTTCAGACAACTGGGCAATAAAGGAAGCAGAGTAAATCTGTTTGGTATTTGTTAACATATTTTTCTGTGCTGATGTTTGTGCAACCTTATAATAATATGATGCTGGGTCAGACATATTAATCCCTGAAAAATATGGAAACTTTTGTGTAAATGTTTAGGTCTCGCCTAGCGTTGCAGCGCGCATGTGCTGCTCGCTCTGCAAGTCATATTGTCTTAGAGGAGATTTCAGAAGTGGAGTTGAAGCCCCGCCCATCTTTTTTATTGGCTGGTGTCATCGTTTATGGTAAACGCTGGCTTGTGATTGAAAATGATGCTTCTTTGCTACCGCCCTGTCTCCTTTTGGGACCGCCCATCCGGACTCGATCGTTTACTTGCCGTGTTACATGGTCTCCTTTAATTAGTGGGTAAGCACTTTTTTTTTTCTTATTCGCGAAGTGACAGCTTGTTAAACATTGCGGCAGCCTCAGCAGTAATGGTATTGGTTTTTTTTGTAACTTGCAATCGAGTTTATTGCTGTCTGTTTTCCACACGTTTTCCTATTATTTTGTTGCTGTTGCCCGATAGCAGCGCAGCGGAGCTAGGCACATGTGAATGTGCGTCTATGTAATTGTATCATATGCAGCCCTTTTTAAAGCAGGGTGGCTGCGCTTTAACTTATGTTTTTTGCTTCTAGAATGGCGGCCGCGCTATTAAAGCTGCTCAGGCCAAAATATATTTTCTTTAAAGAAAGACCCGTGGTTTTAAGATGCGCTTTGTGTTATTTTTCCAAGCGCGAGGCACGCTTCATGTCCCAGAATGGCGGGCGCACATTTCTTTTGTTATGCGCGCCTCACCCAAATCAATCAGCAATGGCGCCTGCGGCTTGCAGCCCCTCATCCCCGTCGGGCCTCCCCCGCCCCCCGGGTGCTGCACATTATTTTGCAGCACGGCGCCTGCAACTTGTAAAACAAGGAGCGTACGAGTCAGAGGACGCGCACAGCTCGTCTTGCAGTCAGGTAAGAGATTCATTTGCATGTGCACTTTGATTTATGAATTCATTTTGAAATACATACATATCCGCAATAACAAAGACCGTTTAAAAAAAATATTATGCGCGAGGGCTGCTTTCATAAGGTTTGTTTATTTAAATTCTGTTCTGCTGTCGTGCATAAATAAAATAAAAAACTCCTGAAAAAGCCCTCCCACTCTACCCCCCACCCCCTGTGCTGCATTACTCAACAGCAGCTTCAGGAGGCCAGCGCTTTTAAATTTTTCTTGAATACTTTGGAGGCAATTGCACCCTTGCAAAGCCACTGGTGTCATTCCGTGGTGAAAGGCATTAGCTCATTATGTGGCAAATCGGAGCTGCCTTTGACGATGTGATATCTGTTGTCTAATGTGTTCTGTTGGGCATTGCGCTAAGCACTTCGACGCCTCGTCAGGGGTAGTAAGCGCTATATAAATGCAATTACAATGATTTACAATAGGGTGCCGCAGTAATCACCTATCACGTGATTCTTTCACTAACTTCTAAAAGTGATGAAACTGCGGTGCATCTGCAGCTAAAACTCGACAGCCCAGACAGTGGTTTCAGAGACAAGCACTGATTTACTCCCCTCCCGTGTATACATGATACTCCCCCTCCCCCGCTGCCGGGTGTGACTTAAACCCAGTAACTCAGCGCTGAACTGTCGCGGAGGGTCACCGCACAAACATTAATGAGGTGCAGCGCTAAGATTGCCGCCCATTAGTGCATTTTATTGTTTTTTTGAGGCAGTCAACCCAGTAATGGCGCAATTGTTCCTTTCAGCCCCCGTGGGTTCTAGGCAACAGGATATAAACCATTGCCCACTGAGCATTAAGCACCTGTCAGCACTAGTTTTAGGTGTGCGTGGAATAGAACAACAAACAAAAAAACTCACACTTCCATTTTTTAGGGAATGTTTTCATGTTGTTAGGCTTAAACGTGTCTCTGCAATCATGTTTCTTTGTGTTCCAGAGAGCGTATTACTTTGTACTTTCATGGCCGAACTTGCATGGACTACTAATATTCAGTTTCATAAAGCGTCCTTTCACATTCCTTGCTTATCAAATGTGGGCAGCAAACAGGCGGATCATTTTTGCAGCGCAATATTGATCACAAATTCAAAGCCTGCATTTATGTGCAACTCCCCTGTGTTCAACAACCTCCAGGCTTCCACGTCTGGTGGCACAGAGGGCGCAGAATTTTACATCTAGAGCTGCACAGTTGCTTCTCTTGAGTGTTTGTCGCACAGTCTGAGAAAAATACTGCAACATTTCTCAAGTAACGTAACTCCACAGCGCAAACTGGATTAGTAGGAAACTGTTTCAGTTTTGTTTGGGGGATTCATCTTTTCTTAAGGCTCTGGCCAATAAAGGGTGTTGGTGTCTAAAATGACTAATCCCACCACCCTGCATGTTGCATCACTGATTAGACCAGAAAACTGTACGCTTTGGTCCAGGGCCGGCTTTAACACCGGTGGCGCCCTGTACAACAATGTTTGTTGCACCCCCCCCCCATGACCACCTCTGCCACAGATTCCCTAACTAGCACCCTTTAACAGTGCCCCTCAAGTCACCATAACCACTGTCTCTCAGAATAATTTAGTTTTATAGCACCACTCATATTAGTGTAGGGTGTCAGAGCACTTTACATCACACACTTTGCGCAGAGACAATCATGTGTGTAAATCAGTGTTTAGGAAATGTTAAATCAGACAGGCCTACACGGTGTAGTGTACGAGTGACATGTCATCGATACTGGTAGGCAATATAGTTTAAGAGTCCATATTCTGGAAAAGCACAAATTCAGAATTTAAAACATAAACATCATTGTTAGGGGTTCTCTTTAATAATAAGAATTGGTTTCTACCCAAATGAACCCTTTTGGCAAGATTAGGATAATAAAAGATGGGCAAAAAAACAAATAGCTCTAACATATACCTTTCAGTTTGCATGCAGCTCATTGATGACAGTTAATAGCTCTATGTTCTATATTAGAATTTTGACTTATAAATGACAAGTAACAAAAGGAGCTCTCTTACAGAAGCAGTAACCCACTGACCTATTTACATTATGGGCACTTTGTGATCTGCATGGTACACGTTCTTAGCAGCAGGCATTTCAACCCGCTGCGCTACCTTAGGATGAGTCAAAACTTCCACTAGACAAACCTCCGGTCTCTTTTGTGGAAGAGGATTAACCACCGGAGTTATCTTGACATTTTAATTGATGCCTGAAAATTGCTGGAGGTAAGGAACGTGGCAGCAGGTGCTCTTAAAATGATAATATACATGAAAAAATGACGCCCCCACCCCAAGGCAGTGCTAAGTGAGGTGGCACCGATTGCACCGCCCTAGAGCCGGCCCTGCTTTGGTCATGGTTGGTGGGGTGATAGATGGAATTGGGTCCTGTTGCTCTGCATCATAGGATTCTCACTGATGGTCATTAATGTAGAATAATTCTTGCCTGCGTGCCGGGATCCCAGAACACTTCTGCCAGATCACTTTGTAGAGATACGTGTGTGTGTAAACCATTTTTTCAATAAGCATAATTTCACTCAATGCCACACTATTCAACTCCACACATTCACAAAACACACCACATAATTCCACACAAAACCACATATTTCAAATACACAACACAATTCTACAACACACCACATACCTCCAAAACTCACCACAAATTTACACATCATACCACAACTAATAATTCCAATACAACCCACATAATTTCACACCAAACCAAAATAAATGGGAAAAAGACATTGTCATTTACGACGACAATAGCTCTAACTCTTGCAAATGCGAGACCTATTGCATTGCAAATGCTTGTTTTGAACTGCCTTTCGGCGGTGTTGGACAATGTTCCCACTGGTGGAATGTGAACACATTTCTAGGATTAGCAGATTTATGTAAAAACTGATGACCACAGTGTTGATAACAATACATTGTTTCGAAATCTGTTGTGCTTTCCAATGTTTCACCATTAGAAAACGCAGCAGATTTTTCCAAATCAGACAACATATTATTTACAGTTTCAAAATCCCAATCATCGGAAAATGTACTTGAGGTAATGATATCACTCAACGATATTTTAAATAAATGAGGAATTCTTAAAAGTTCGGTCGGACCAAATATATCGAAATCAACCTTGTCCCAAACTATACCATCAGGTATAGGAACTGCCGTAATGTTCACTGATGACAAGTCTCTTTGTTCTCGATGAGATGATTGGTGTGGTTTTAAAATTAAGTTCACCTTTTGGGCTGCAGAGCTATGTCGAAGGTATTTTCCATTAACAAGCATGCTAAAAACTATATCTAAGCCTAACCAGAAAAGAAAGAAAAGTATCCCGGTGATTACCCATAGTTCTACCCAAGGCAACACCAGGTAAGTCTTTTTAAGAAAGTTCAGAAAGTCTTTAACTTGCTGCTTGCGTGATTTTTGTGCTGGCATCGTTTCCGGTTATCTTGGATCCAAAGAAAACGTATCAAAATTTATGAAGTAGCCAGAAGCAGTTCGATCAATTGTTGGTATTGCATCAGGATTTGTAGAAATCGTAGTTTGCTCTTGTTGAGGCATGTTGATGTAAACATCTGTATTTGGTCGAATTGAAATTTATCTTTCATTTTGGTTCTGAATTTGAACTTCAGGTTCAAGGGGAACGAGTTCCATAGCATTATTGCATAGTCCATCATTCCGTGCAGGAGACTCTTCAAACGTGATGAGTCTTTCCGTTTAAACTTCTTGAATTGTAGCGAGAGGAGGGCGTCTGCTACTTTGGAGTCCACGTGGCCAACTACTCAGTATCGGCCACACAGTGTGGTTTGATTAGGTCGATTGAGACAAATCTTTTCTTCTTTTTCCCGGCAAGAGGCGGTAGAAGTACAGCTCTTGTTCCTTCAACTGCTAGAATCTGTACTGGCTTTCTGTATGATGGCCCAAATTCTTTTTTGTCCGCTATTTTCTCTCTGACCAGATCCCCGACTTTTGGGATCCAGACAGGTCTTGCTGTGACTGATTTGACTTCCCCAGTGGCGGTCTGCTTCATATGGACATTACTTTAACGTGTCCTGGACTCATTTAGATCCTGTAAAACAGCCAAACGATCATGGATGTCAAAAGGCTTTTCATCCGCCACTGCGCCTTCACAATCAAGATCAGGTACCCACATTCTTGTCCCAAATAGGACCTCATATGGAGTGACCCCCCCTAGAGAACTTCTTGGCATATTATTCAATGCTCGCTACACTCCATACAGATGTTTTACCCAGCTCTCACCCGTGCCTAATACTCTAGCTGTTAAAGACTGCTTTAAGTCTCGGTTTTTCCTCTCCATGACCGAATTTCCCTCGGGATGGTACGGAGAGGAGTACCGCAATGCTACACCCAATCCACGCATGGACTCCTTGTAAGCCCGTGAGCTAAATGCAGGGCCCTGGTCAGAATGTAATGTGCCAATTGCGTATGTCCCTATAAAGACTCGCAAATCTTTTATAACAGTTCGAGCGTCAGCCGAGCATTGGGGCCACACCCATAGGAATCTTGAGCAGGAATCCACTGCAACCATGATATACCTGTAAGCCCCATCTCTTTGTAAGGGGCCGCAGTGGTCCAAGTAAACACACGCTAGTGGTTTGTCAGATATTAATAATGGTGTCTGTGCTGGACGTGTTACGGTGGAACCTTTAATCTGCTGGCAGATGTCGCATTTCAAGACATAGTCTTTAGTCTGCTTAGTTAACCCAGGCCACCAATAGCGTTGTTTCAATAAAGAAACAGTCGCCGTAACTCCTGCATGTGCAGAACCTATCCCTTTGTGTGCTGCTAGAATTAAACCTAACCTACTATCCATGTTTGGAATTACTCTAGCCCCCACTCCAGGAATCTGAGCAAATGAGATGTTATTGGCACCTAACTTGTAGGAGTACTTGAGTGGAAACCTTTTTGGTACTGCTCCGCTGTTTTTGCGAGAAGCAATGACAGCCACCATAATCTCACCGTCTATTCTCGTTTTAGAACGAGTGATAGCAGCTACGGAAGCCGTGCTTTCAGCCCCCTTTGCGGCTTCATCAGCCAATGAATTCCCTTCAACGTGAACGCCATCACATGTATGTATCACATGAGCTCTCGGTAGTTCGGTTTTCAACTCCACCACCTGTTCCCATAGCATTTTATGCTTAATTGTGCCACCTTTTGCATCTTTGAACACATTTTGAACCCAGTGCTGCAAATATTCATTATATGACTGCACACAGTAAAAGGAATCGCACACAATTAGTGTGGGGAATTCTCGATCCGTATTTACCAGTGCCAGTATCAAGGCTTTTAACTCTGCCAGCTGTGCCATGCAGTCTCCTAGAGATTGCGTTTTTGTGTAACTTGGGTGGAACCTTTCATCCTGCATGCAACCTTTAACGATTGCACATGCTGCGCTATATTGTTGCTTACTTCCTATGGCCGGTTGAGCTGATCCGTCAGTGTAAATTATATATTTATACTGATCCAGAGGCATTATTTCATTTGGTAGAGGATATTCTTGTTCGTATTGCAGAAATGCTTGTGTCTTTAAATTTGGGTCGTACCTGTATTCTACATCTGTTGCAGTGAGAGAATTAGCCCATTGTATCCATCTCGGATGTAAGGCTTTAGCGTTAGGAACGCTTGCCTTTGTCGCAGCCTCCAAGGCTGGAACCGGAGTCACTACTTTTATTCGTTTCCCCTGAGCTAGTGATCTTTCTCTCACTACAGCAGTCTGTACTGCTGTTAGAATCTTTTCTGTAGATGCGAAGCGCATCTCAGAATTTGTGTACAAATGTGATTTGTATGCAATTGGTACTGTTTCACCTTCATTATATGTTAGATAGGTGTACCCAGATTGACCCGCAACTATACGGATCACCAGGTTGCGTATGTTTACGCGTGTCTGTAAGTGTTTGGAAGCTATCATGTCAGCTTGTAAGGAACGAAGTGTATCTGTGTGTTCCTGTGTCCATTGTTTTACTGAAAAATCAGGTTTTATTAAATTGTAGGAAGGTTTTACTCTTTCTGCGTAATCCAAAATGTATGTTCTGCCAAAGTTCAGGAATCCCAGGATTGGTTGTACATTTTTCAGTGATTTTGGAGGTTGGAGCTGCGTGCACTTTTCTAAAAAATTGGCTGCCAGGCTTTTCCCTTCACTTGAAAGCTCTTATCCTAAAAACAGGACGCTGAGGTGGGCAATTTTTGATTTTTTAAAGTTGAATTCGTAGCCCTCAGATGCAAATCCCAAAATTATGGTGTTCACTCTGTTCAAGTGTTCCTCTAGGTCATCGTCCGTTAGATAAATATCATCCACATAGGACAATGCCTCTTCATCCAAATTTTGAAGTAACTCCGTTACTCTAGCCGAAAACAACCTCGGGCTGTTCTTATACCTTTGGGGAAGTCTGCAAAATTGACGCTGGGACCCTAGCGCTGAGAATGCTGTTAGATACCTGCTTTCAGGCGCTATATTTTGACAGAAAAATCCCTTTGAGATATCAAGTGTTGTTTTATATTTTCTCCGCACAATGTTATTCATTAATGCGGCACTGTGTGCATTTTGGACTGAATGTCTTAGTGCAAGTGTTTAAATGTCTATAATCTAAAACTAAACTATATGAATTGTCAGGTTTCATGACCGGGAACAAAGGATTGTTCATCGATGAGGTGCAATTTTCGATCACCCCTTGGTATTCAAGTTGATCTAAGATTTCCCTGACCTGTTTCTTAGCTTCTTGCTGTATTGGATACTGCCTCTGTGCAGTTGGAGTATTTCTTAAAGGAATTATGTGGTGGGTTGAATCCTCATCCCATCCAACATGGTTTTTGTATAATGCAGGGGCTTGGGCTACCGCCCACTCCTGCGCATATGTGTGTTGTAGGTGCCTGGGAATATGGTCTGAGAATGCTGGTAAAATTACCGTTTCTCCTTTAGGTCAATCCATGACGAATGCTGGCGGCCAATCTTGTTCAGCTAATAAAAATGTCATAGCCAAACGACAGGTTCTCCCAAAAGATACCTTTAACTGTCCTACATTTGTCCCCCTCCATTTGGAGTGTTATTTCATATAACTGATGTGGGACACTTACCCTAGTATCAGGTGTTTCCACCGTGATATAATCATTCAAGTCCGCTGTCACCAGAAATTCCATCAGGTTCTGGCGAGCTATTGTTACTTCTGCCGCACTGTCTAGCATCGTCAGAGCCCATTCCCCGTTCAGTAGTCGAGTCCTCAGAATTCTGGGCATGTCTGATCTTTAGACCTGCAACCTTCTTCTTTTTGAACTGTGGCTTTTGCTTTGGTTTCTCTTCTTTTTTAGAAGTGTAATCTTGAGCGTGCTGCTTGTCTCTGGACTTTGTACGCTTTTCTTGTCTGTCTGACCGTCCTTCCCTCTCTGAGTTTTTCGATGAACCATGAAAGGAACGAGAGGAACGTGTATCAGTATCCTGATACCTGTCAGGCTTCCTAATATTATCCCTATTCCTAAGGTTATACCTCTTTTCGGAGGGCTCCTGTGGAGGAGATCTACCTCTGAATTGAGATCTGTTTCCTTTAAAGTTTTGTTGTTTTTTATTGTCCCACTTCTTCTTTGTTGAAGCAGGTGTCTGCTTAGAAGTGTCCTTTTCAGGACTGCCCATCAGTTGTGGTTTTAAAGCTTTCCCACCCAAACTGTCTCTGCCTAATTCTGCATATGCAGTTTCAATTATTTTCGGTAGTTCGTGTTGTTGTCCTAAAGGACTGAACTCCCTTAGGCGTTGGCGGATAGCCACTGAAGCTGCTTCCCCCTTAATATTAGCTAGTATTATGGCTGATACCTGGGCATAGTTACCTAGTAACTTCATCCCTAAGTTCAGAGCAGGCTCTGCTCCGTACTCGTTTTGTATTTGTCTCAATACGTCTGGTACTACTGCTAATGACGGTATACCATGAGTTCTGGTATAAATGGCAGCAAAGACTGTACCCCAAGTGGTACAATCCTCTATTTGTGGTATTATCCCCATGGGCAAGCATATTGTTAGCATTCTGTGTTTTTCATACGGGGTAGTATTCGAGAATACTGCCTCTAGCTGTGTTATTTTTTGAGCTACCCAGAATGGCATTTGTTCACGTTTCGTGGGTATTTTACCCATCACCGCGTGTAATGTTTGTGGTGTGATTTTAGTTGCTGTACTCTGAACTTGAGTTCCATTTGTTGCAACTATTGCTGGTTGGACTGTAAGTGTCCTCATGACAAATTGCGTCAAGTTTCTGTACATTTTTATTAATTCTTTGTGTTGTGTGAGTAAGTCTCCTGGTGGCATTGTTTCAATGTCAGGATGTGGTGTGTAGGCTGCTAATATTGGCCATGTTGCCCCTTCTCTTCCGAGCGGGCCGAGTCTCACTCTTCTTCTTATGTGGGGTAGGGCGCCTTTAAACCAGTATAAGTGTTCCTGGTACGTGAGCGGAACCTCAATGTCCTCAAACGGACAATATTCCGCTGGTGCATCTCCTTCTGTGTAGGAGTGAAATGTTTTTGTTCTTGCATTTGCTGCTGGGAATGTAACCCACGAATAAAATACCTCTGTTCTATATGATTCGTGGGCCTCTATCACGAATACTACTATGCTACCCCTAGGTGTTAAACCATGCTCTAGTAGTTTCAGGGTGACTGTATTTCTAAAGTTCTCTGCAATGTGTATTGCGTCTGCATCTTCTTCTCCGGCTGAGAGGTGTAGATCTACTATTACGTTATCTCTGTCCTCAGTCATTTTGTAAAGAAAAGCTTTTCCAGGGAACTAAGATAAGGTGTTTTGCACAATTTTAGGAACACTGTGTCCTTCAAGCTTGATTAACCAACAACCAATAAATAGGATTTCTCGCCTACTCAGCTGTGGCGGAGTTTGTGCCCACCCACTTCAGACGTCTCCGGTGTTTTGTGAGTAGGGGTCTCTGAGAATAGCACGACTGAACTACTCAGATTCTACTGTTAAATAAGTACCCAACCAATGTTGGCGGCGCCATGTCGTGTAGTTCCTATATAACCTATACAGGATCTGAGTGTTTGGATAACAAACTGTGGGATTGGTGGCAGACTGATTCCCTGCACCCCCACAGGATACGTTAGCCTATCTGTATTAGCTAGCTCACAGTGCCACTATAATCTCTTCTTACCAAGGAGAGAATAGATTCTGGCAACCTCAGAACATGACAACCCTGATCCCTCAGAATCGTGGAAACAATATACTACCTCTCGCTCAGTTACTCGTGCTCACTTAGTTTGTCTCAGAGAGTTACACAGAATAGACAGGCTGGGCGTTTTCAATAAGTATTTATTGAACAGTTGATATTCTAGTGTAGAATAGATGAACTGCAACAACCATTGGACAGTAGCAGAGATATATGATTAGCAGTACTACGAAAGTAAAGGGATGGTAAAGTTCTACCATCTTGCAGAAATCATGAATATATACAAGTACATAAAACACATGATAAAAGGTGAGTACTCCTACAATGCCTCCCTAACTAGATGTACCTAAATGTACCTTGCATCTAAGTAGGTGTTATGCCAAGAATCCCTCTAGGATCTAGTCAACCCCATTACCTGAGAATGAGAGAATATGGGACCCCGTCCTGGTCTCGAGTTGGACACCCCGCGAGGGATGTTAGACCACTGCGGCTGGAGCGTCTGCATGCAGAAACCTCAGCGTATCTGGTCAGTGTGTCAGCCGGGAAGTCTCGGTCTCCTCTGTCCTTCTAAGCAAGATGTGATGTATATATACCCATAGGTCTCCCCAGGGGTCCTACCTTGCTGTGTTACTGTGTCGGCCTAAAGGATAACGTCGGGCCTGAACTTTATACAGAGATATTATACAGGAGATGTTCGTCCTGCTGTTAGTCCTGCTGTGCTTCCAAGAAGCCTCATGCATAATGTATGATATTCGAACTAGGGGGAAACCCGCGTTCTGAATGCAGGGTCATATCTAGGTAAAAGGTCAGTCCCTAAGAACCGTTATGTATGTAATGTTGGGAAGAATATAGGTGAGAGGTTGCAATGTTACCTGTGCCTATATAGGGTACCTATATGGAATATAACAACACAGGAGGTGGGAAGAGGAAATCGGCAGAACACTCACCGATGAGGAATAGGCTGACATTTTTCATAAGGCCTGTCATACTGCGCACAACATGTTTAGTACAGAAACAGCTTACAAAATCGTGTCCGATCGGTATCTGACCCCTGCACAAATAGACTCTTTGAACGCTAAGCGCTCTAAGGAATGCTGGAGGGGTTGTGGGGGGATCGGTTCGCTACTCCACCTTCTTTGGCACTTCCCCAAACTCACTCGCTTCTGGTACCAGGTCCTGGACAAGAGACTTCGATCCCTCGGTTTCCTGCATATTTAATCCTTGGGATGCCTAATCCACTGACGTTTCCACTCCACTTGCGTCGAGGGAAGCATATGGCATCGGCCTTAGGTGCAGCACACCAGGTGATCCCTGCTCTGTGGGCAACTGACAAGAGCCCTAAATACACAACTTGGCTACACAAACTCTGGTTCATTCTATGCATGGAAAAGTTGTTGTTAACAGTCGACCAGAGACTTGATGACTAGAGTGGGACCCCTTTATATACGACTTTTATCTACTGAATTCAACAAACTGACATGTCCAACCTACCTGAAATTACGTCGGCTGCTGCCTCCACCTGTCCCCCTTTCAACTGCTGTCTCCACTTAAAATGTCCTGAGCCACCGGCCCTAACGACTGCTGACCATTGACACGACGGACTTCCATCACTGACCACTTAACTACACCTTATGAAGGATTGGGGGTGCGCGGGGGTTTGTTATTAGGGTTTCTTGTGTTTTTTATGGTTAACTGCCTCAGTATCGCTGCCGGCCCCTGGTTAGTAGGCAAGACGCTGATAACGCTGATCCTTATCTTATCTTTTCTAAGGATCTTCAGGTCGCCAAGATCTTTTTACCTGCTGAATAGTGTAAAGGGAAGAAAATCTTTTTCAGTTATGCAATCATTTCTTTTCACTCTAGTTTTCCTACAAAGACCACTGACTCCGAATTCAGTTTCGTGGGTTTATTACAGCCAAGAATAACTGCACGTGTAAGCACCTCAACACGAGGTTAAAGAAATAGATGGGCACTAATACAAATAGCATCCTACGCAGGAGTCTCATGCGGCTCAGGATAAGGAGAATCGTTAGCTCCAGAAGTATTAGGCAAGCAATAACAGCTCCAATCTCTATGTTATTCCTCATTTAACTAAACAAGCAGCAAAAATCCCTTGACTGTCCCTTCTCTACTCTAAGATGACATACCTACTTTACGAATTTCCCAGGCAAGAGTACGAAAAAGGTGTCAGCTGTGAAGACTTCCTAAGAAGTGCAGTCACTTAGTATTTAAGCTCAGATTTTAGATGCTCCTTCACCAAATCCCTCTCTGTCCTTCTCTCTGATCTCTCCTACCTCTTCTCTGCCCTCCACCCTCGGGGCACTATCCCTAATACAAAACCCAATACAATTGAACACGCCTTTTGTCACGCCTCTTTGGCCAGGTCTTCTTTCTTGTACTTTTCCATCGAAACGGTTACTTCATCCTGGACGGTTGCGATGACCTTGAGTCCCAGGCACCTTCTCCGCTTAAAGTATCATCCCTAAATTCCATTGCACTCCCATTTCCATGCCTCTCATCGCTCTAACTTATGAAACAAAGAGCCAGTCTTTAACTAACGAGGCATGTGTCCTTGCACCTGCAACAGAAGATACGTTCAACAGAAACCCTCTACTGTGCTAATTAAATCTAATTTCGGTGCCCAGAGAGCCTTTCCAAGAGAACCTTCTCTGCCTGCAAAATAAGCTAACATAAGAACAAACAGGCCTTTTCCCTAGCGTATATGCAGTCAGGCCTTTACATTTGTTAAACACACAAATCATAATCACTCCTATAAGCCTTTGATTCATTACATTTCATATGCGAAAAATGAACTACACGTACAACTTATATGGTACACGTTTAAACTACGGCAGCTCGATTACACATGGGCTGATTCATCTTATGCATTGGTTTACACATGATTCAGTTAAGCATTACATTTGCATGATTAAAAATAGCACAATTACATTTCTTATTCATTCTGATAACTGCGGTTTATAACTACATTTTTCTAGCCATTCATGGATATATAGCTGGATATATGCGGGTGCGTGCTATCAGTGATTATGATGCACCCCTACAAATTTCACAAGAACATGGCACTCTATCAGTTCCCCCCTTTGATGACTCCTGTCATCACATTTTATTCAACTCCCTTGGAGAAAGAACCGACCTAAACAGAACTCGTTGCCATTTTCCCTGATCTGTGATTCTCCATTCTCTTGAGTCTCTGATATTGACTGTCCCGCAGTCTAGCCATTCTCGTCTCATTTTCTCTCAGAGCTCTCTCAACTCGGCCTGCTCGATACCACTTGAAAGCTTTGATCAGACCCCACAGGCAAACCACACAAACCACTACGATAAGGAGAGGTCTCAGAACATAGCCAAGGAATCCCTTTCCCAAATTCGCAAACCAGCTTCCCACTTGACCAAATCCTTTGCCAACCTTCTCCCAAGCTCCCTCTTCAGTCAAGTCCGCTATCTTCGTGTGAATAGTAGTGATGTTACTTATATATTTCTCCAGATCCTTGCTGTGGTCTGGTATATAAGTACAGCACTCTTGAACCCTCAATAATTTACAGACTCCGCCCTCTTTTGCCAGTAAGACATCCAAAGCAAGGCGGTTCTGCAAAACCATTGTCCTTATCGACAACATCTCCCCTCCACTAGTACCAACGATTTTGCTGTGTTCATTGATAGTTCGTCTATCACAGTCGCCAGTCTCCGAATCTTCACATCATTCAAGATCACCCCCAAACTTGGTATCATTGCTCCAAAGATATCTCCCACTACGACCCCTGCACTCGCACCTCTTCTCACTCTTGAATGCTTTCCACCTTCCAAAAGTTCCAAATCCTCTGTATGGTAAATCTTTGGAAATATTATTCCCAAGTAACATGTACCATACCAGTTCGCAGGTAACCTCACATAAGCATTCCTTCCACACACAAAATACACAGTAGGTATCACTTGTACAGGGCCCTGGAGAAAGTTCTTAGCCACATCTGCCATAGTGAAAACATGATCACACGTACTCTGTCCCACAGGAACCGTTTCATAGTAGGTCTGATATCGTCTCACACACAGCTTTCACCTCTGCTCTTTGTCCAAAGCTATAGGACCATAACTTCCTTTTGTCCGGTGCAATTTTTCCTCATCTGTCCAATCCACCTTACTATGCCCCGTGTCTCGTGTCTCTGTCAATTTTCTATACCTATCTTCTACCTGATCTACAAACTTTTTCTCTACATCTGATAATGAGCACGTCAAATTATGTCGGTGGGCATATGCTGTGTCCAATTCCAAAGGCGGTATGAAGAACTTCCTAAGTCTATCCTCTGATTTGTAGTAGTCATACTTATTCAAATGTTTGTAAGCTGGGACTTCAGGAAGCACTGCATCGTAATTGGAAAAGAAATACTCAAACTGATCTCTTTCGTAAAATATACTAAGCAAAAGACTACATGAAATTCCATGTCAATGGAAGATGGTGATATCTAATACCCTCATCCACTGAAGCAGGCAACTGCATACATACATAACAATCTTTTGCATCCATCGCATCCACATACTCGTATAGCAGCTTGGCGTAGGCGTTA
This sequence comes from Calotriton arnoldi, assembly GCA_963921515.1. Lineage (NCBI taxonomy): Eukaryota > Metazoa > Chordata > Amphibia > Caudata > Salamandridae > Calotriton > Calotriton arnoldi. The sequence continues at coordinate 259,378 of CAWUFW010014143.1, forward strand.
AGCTTAAAATCACTTCTAGACAAATCTACATGCAATCTACGACTCTCTTCTATCAGCAAAGCCTTGTCAGCTCCTATGTTTACCTCTTTTCGACTAGGTGTGGTAGGTGTCGGTGTCCCTGGCACCCCCTGCACTGCTAGCTCATGCGGAACCGTATATGAGACTACAATTACTACGATTATAGAAACTATCACAACCCCTATAAGTATGCCTACAATCATTTTAGATCTACGATTTGGATCTCCAACCTCCATGATTTCAAAAGTTCTCAAAAAGTTCTTGGTTTCAGCAATGAACACTCAAAAAGTCTTTGTGTCCTCCACTCGTGACTTGCTTAACCAGCTCGAGCAACTTTGAAACCTCTGGAAATCCCCTTATCGGCCACAGTCTTATTTACATAGTCCAGAAAAAGACTTCCCTAACTTTCGTTCCTCTTCGGTGGAAAGTCCCTAAGTTTACTCTTCTTCCACTCGGACCTAGGTTATCTTCCTCCTTTAGACTTTTATTTACACAGGTTATATTTCATCCATGATAAGATCATTAGTGAGCACTTCCAGAACGTGATACAAAAGTTCAAGACGCAGGATTATCATTCCATGTGAAGACGGCTCAAACCCAAAAGACGGAAATTCGAGTCGATGCAAAACCAGTTGACGGACTTTACTCAGAAGAGGGGGATTCGGAACGGTGAGAGTCAGTATTCCTTTGACTTCGAGCCCTGGCAACAACAGCACCACTTTCACTACCACATTCGGGTTCTTGCTGACCACCTGCACAGACCTTAGTCTCCCCGTACTCACTAACCCCTGCATCAGTCACTGTGTAAGTCCACTCAGGGGTAGAGTATCTCCGGCAGGGTACTCTTGTTCTCTTCGACCTTCTCTGGCCCTCTTGATTCTGCTCTTCGTCACTTGCTTCCGTCTCAGACGTCTCGGACACTGGAGCAAGATCTCTTTCGGGTGCCAACCTTAGATTCAGCCGCCTCTGTCTTTCAGGCCAACCTTCCTCAGTTCTGGTCGTTCTTCCGCCTTCCCCTACTATACCCAGTGCACCACTTCCTCCTTCTGCTGAATCTGACTCTTCTCCACCCACTGCACCACCTCTGTCTTCTGAGTCAGAGTCGGGGTTCGAGCTGTCGAAACCCCCCTCAGCTTGTTCTAGTGCACCACCAGCTGCGTCAGCGACCCTTACAGCTTGACTTGTCCTCTCCTGTGGCCCTGCCACATCAGCTGGATTTTCATTTACGAGAGGAGCTGTTTCTTCCAAAGGTGCTGAAACTCTGCGGGTATGGGAGGCATGTACCCAGTTCGGCAATCCTCCACACTTCACCGCTGTGTTCGTGACCAGTATCAACTGGTACGGGCCTCGCCACCGAACATCCAAACAGCTCTTCCTCACGTGCTTTCGGACAAGCACCCAGTCACCCGGACACAGGTCATGGCACAGATCACTCGAGGCTGGAACAGCTGAGGTTGCACCTGCTGGGACACAGAACGGACCACATCAGATAGTCCTTTACAGTAATCGAGAATCAAGTCATCAGTGATGTTTATCAAAGCTGTAGCTGGTACTGCTGGCAACCGCATTGCTCTTCCCATTAATATCTCATGGGGGGACAATCCAGTCCTCCTATCTGGGACACTTCGCATGCTCATCAGTACAAGCGGCAAAGCGTCAGGCCATTTCAGGGATGTTGATGAACACATTTTTGCCATCCGGGCTTTCAAAGTTCCATTAACCTGTTCCACCATCCCAGAAGCCTCTGGTCGGTAACTGCAATGGAGTCTCTGATCAACATTCAATGCAGCACAAAGTAACTTCATGATTTCACTGTGGAAGTGTCTTCCTCTATCCGATTCCAAAGAGGTTGGGATCCCGAATCTCGGGATGAGCTCCCTCAACAATAACTTAGCCACTGTGAGAGTGTCACACCTGCGTGTTGGGTAAGCCTCCACCCATCGTGAGAATACACATACCAGCACCAAGATGTACCTCAACCCATTACACTTAGGCATTTCCACAAAATCTAACTGTATTCTATTGAAGGGCCCTCCTGACCTCCCAATGTGACTCAATGTGACTACTGTTTTCTTTCCAGCATTCATCTGTTGACATGTAACACACCTCTGACATACTGTTTCAGCCATTGCGCGAAATCGTGGATTATACCATGTCTGTCTAAACACACGCATCATTGCATCTCTACCAAGGTGTGCCGGTCCATGTATCAGTCTCGCCATCGGACTCAGCAGATTCTCTGGTAATACAGCTCTCCCATCACTGGAGACCCAAACATCCACTTCCCCTCTTTCACACCCTGCTTTGATCCATCCATTCCGTTCCTGATCTGAAACTTCATCCTGCAGTCGCTTGAGCTCCTCCCAAGTGTCTGCCATGGCTAACATCATGTTGAGCTTGGTTCTTTCTTGGCTCTCTCCTGTGTAACCCTCTGTAAATATGCATCCCTGTTCTGCACAGAAGCGGGAAACTTCGTCCGCATAATTATTTCCCAATGACACAAAATCCTCCCCCTTTCCATGTGCAGTACACTTGACAACTGCGATTTCCCTCGGACATTGCAATGCATGGTACAGTTGTCTTACGTGTTCTCCATTCCTAATGGGTAATCCAGATGATGTCAAAAACCCCCTCTGGGACCATAACTGTCCGAAATCGTGTACCACACCAAACCCATATTGGCTGTCTGTGTAGATCGTGATTCGAATTTTATCAGCGGCCAAACAGGCACGAGTCAAAGCAATGATTTCAGCTACCTGCGCGGAGCGTACTCCTTCTAGGCAAGCAGCCTCAACCACCCCGGAAATGGTACATACAGCAAATGCTGCTCTTAGTTGGCCGACACTGTCTCTTAGACATGAACCATCCACAAAGAAAATTTCATCTGGGTCAGTCAGTGGTTCACCGACAATGTCAGGTCTCGGTTTGGTGCAGAGTTCAGTCACGTCAAGACAATCATGGTCCGCACAATCTTCATCATCTGCATTCGGTATAGGCATTAATGTCGCAGGGTTTAAGACGGAGCACCTTTTCAGAGTCACATTCTCTGCGGCGAGTATGACTTGCTCATACCTCGTTAACCTGTTATTCGTTAGGTGCTGCGTCTTAGTCCTGGTCATCAACAATTCAACCGAGTGTGGCACATATACAGTCAAAGAATGACCCATTACAATGCTTTCACATCTTTCAATGCTGACACCTGTTGCAGCAACGGATCTTAGACATCCGGGCAACGCAGAAGCTACTGGATCTAGAGTAGCTGAAAAGTAGGCAACTGGTCTACGGACACCTCCATGGTTCTGAGCTAAGACTGCTAATGCACATCCTTCTCTCTCACAACAGAACAACGAAAAGGCCTAGTTGTAATCAGGCATTCCCAGAGCTGGGGCACTACACAACTCCTCTCTCAGTTTTAGGAATGACATCAAGCACTCCTCGTCCCATGGTACCGGATCACTCACATCCTTGTGCGTAAGCCTCTGTAAAGGCTTTGCTCTCAAGGAAAAGCTAGGTATCCACTGCCGACAATAGCCGACCATTCCCAAAAACATCCTGACTTCCCTCTGTGTGGTAGGCACTGCCATGTTCATTATTGCCTCAATTCGATCTGGTGACACCTTCCTCTTGCCTTTTTCTAATCTATGTCCCAAGTACTGTACCTCATTCAAACAGTACTGCAACTTATTTGGAGACACCTTGTGCCCGTTTTCTGCTAAATGGTTCAACAGGGCTACCGTGTCTATCCTGCAAGCATCTTCCATTTCTGAGGCAACAAGCAAATCGTCTATGTATTGCACGAGAACTGAGTTCTGCGGCAATACGAGACTCTCGAGATTATTTTTCAGGATCTGATTAAAAATCAATGGGCTTTCTGTATACCCTTGAGGGATACGACACCATGTTAACACACGATTTTCCAGCCGGAATGCAAAAAGAAATTGGCTTTCCTCATGGAGCGGTATCGAGAAGAATGCTCGACACAAGTCAATGACAGTAAACCACTCGGCTTCGCATGGTATCTGAGACAGTATCACTGATGGATTCGGTACCACTGGACAACAAGGGACCACTATCGTGTTGACCTTTCGCAGGTCTTGCACGATCCTGAATTTCCCGCTCTGTTTCTGTAGTCCCATTATAGGTGAATTACATGGGCTACCTCTGATCTCTTTCAGAATGCCTTTTTTTATGAAAGTCTCGATCACAGCTTTAATCCCTGCGCTCGTTTCAGGCGACAGATTGTACTGAGGCGTTCTAGGGAACTCAACATTCTGTTTCACCTGGATCTGCACAGGTTCAACCCCTTTGATTAGTCCTATCTCTTCTCCTGTGAAGTCCCACACCTCAGGTGACACGGTATCTCTCAAATCCGGTGGAAGTTCCTCCACGGTCACCATTGGATACAAGTCTATACACAGATGCTGATTAGCAACTTTAAAAGTAGCATCATCGTCCCTCGTCTGAACCTCCACTCCCTTAGGTGTGCAATAAATCGTACAATTCAACTTACATAACAGATCTCTTCCCAGAAGGCAAACTGGACTCGTATCGCACACCACAAACTGATGTCTAGTTTGGAAGGAACCTATCCTCACTGGAATTGGTTCGGTCAGCGGGCTGTTTATTCTTTTGTTCGCTACTCCAACAACTTGGATCGATTGTCCCGAGAGGGGTAGGTTGGGGACTACTGCTGATCTTACAGTAGACTGGGTAGCACCAGTGTCAACCAAAAGCGTGGTAGGATGACCATCAATGTCTGCCTCCACAAAAGGTCCTCTCTGGTCTACCTCCAAGACTGCTCCAAGTGTGCAGTCTTCCTCCCCCCTCAGGCACCGTCATGATAATGGGTCGGGGCTATACTGATCCAACCCTTCGAAAAGGGGCATCTGCTGGTAAGTTCGTATTCCGTGCGGGATCCTTGGTGGCTGTGGGACCTGTACTTGTTGGTTATGTGTCCCCCCTTTCATCGATCTGGGCCTCATTACAGTATTGACTACCTCCGTCACAGGTGCCTGAACCCCTTCTACCTCCTGCTGCACTTGGTTGGCTGGGTTCAAGGGGCACTCGCGCTTCCAATGCCCGATCTGGTGACAAAGATGACACGCAGTGGTCTTCTTCAGTGTCGCCACATCCACCCCCGTCTTGGGATCTATAGGTTTCCCCTTTCCCTGTCCTTGCCCATTCTGGTTCCCTTGGTAATTTCCTTGTCTTCTCCCTAAGGTTCCTCCACTAGGCTGGCCCTGAGCTGGCTGCATCTGGACGAGCATCAATTTGTCCTTTAGCTTACGATGCTTCGAGTCCACCTCATCGCTACAATACCTCGCATACTGCAAGATTTCATCTACCGGCTTGTTCTGCCAACAGATCAAATGATGCTGTATCATGAGGCTGACTTCTGGTCTCAGGCCTAAAACAAATTTTGAGACAAACTGTCCCATATCCTTTGGGTCCAATGCATCTGATCCACTATACTGTTTAAAAGCTTGCAAAAGTCTTTCGTAATATTCATGCACTGTTTCTTTAGGTTCCTGCACAGTTCGGTCTATCTTGACCCAATCTATATCTTGAGGCGAAATCTTCAGTTTCAACCATGTAATCACTTGCTCGAACTTTTTCATAACCAGGGGTGACGGACCATTCGTGACAGCATCCCTTTCAGGTTCAACAGTCGGCCACTCAACGGCGATTTTACAAGCTGTCCACAAATCTCCCGGCACCACTATGTCAAACAAGGTGTTCAAATCAGTCCACAGCACCTTTGAGATTTTAACAAACCGCTCAACCTGTTTGTACCACTCTACGGGTTTCTCCCTCAGCCCAGGAAAGTCATTTGTAAATGCAGCCAAGTCTCCTCTACTCCACGGTACATATACGTACCCTCCGTTCTGTACTTCCCGTAAAGGAAAGTTTCCAACACCCGTTGCCCTCCCCCCCCCCGGAGGCGGCGTTTCTCCCACAATTTTCTTTGCTATTTTCTTCTTTGACCACCTTTCCTCCCATTTGTCCAACAAGTTCCATATCCGCATCCCTACTATCAGATCTTTAGTATGCGTCCTTAATCCTGTGATCCTTTTCTCCTCCAGTTCCTGATCACTATATTGCAACCTATGTGGTCCTTGCAATGTTTTTGTTTTATTCAAGTCTACCTCATATCTCCTGGCTAATGCCGTCAATTTCTCATGCGCTATCCTTGCTTTCCGAGTTACATCTTTTGCTATGAAAAGCAGCTCATCTGACCCATAAATTTATATTCTTTCCAAAGGCAGACTTCCGCAAATCATTTCATCTACTTCTGCTTTTAATCTTACTACGTCCAGCAGCCTTGCCTGTACTGCACTCTTTAGTATTTCTCGACAAGCTGCGCCATTCTGCTCATCATAGTCACCACTTTGTTCTTGTGACCTGCTCTCTTCTATCGTGTTCCTGAAGCTTGGTCTGGTTTCGGAAATTTCTCGTTCCCTGTCACCTGGCATTCTATCACTTTGGGTTCTTACTGTTGGTGTCCACATCCTCAAAGCTGACTTAGATTCGTGCAAAGATCTTGGTCTGACTGGTCTCTCCTCCTCCTGTCTAAAAGAGGAGTCTGCAGTGGCTGGTAATGGCGTACTTGTGTCTAATGGCTTTGGGAAGTGAGCCACTTGTACTCCGAACCCATTCCCACTAGCACTGGTTCCTTCTTCTCCTCCCATCTGTACTGAACTTCCTTCTCTTACTCGGTCTGGGTCATATACCGGTACTATAGGGCCAATGGTAACCGGTACTGTCAGGGAGTCCGGTAATCGGGTATTTCCAATGGAAGACTGTGTTGCCGCTCCCTCTGTTCCTGTGGAAATTCTTCCCACTACCCTCATGTTAGTCTGATTCTGCGTCTCACCAGTTTCTACTGCTGAAGTTGGTTTTCCCTCTTCTGAATCTGGATTAAATGGAGGTGGTCTCTCTGCTAGCAACCTATCTAACAGACTGTCATCTGTATCACTGTCGTCCTCCTCAACTCTTGTTATTTTCCCATTTTTTATTAGCAGTGGGTACAACCTATCTCCTTCGATCGTTTCCACTCTTCACCTTTTCTCCAGTGCATCCCACCTCGCATCTTGAAAGGCCCTGATCGATTTCTTCACCCTTTCCTGGCTCTTATCTCTTTTCCGGTCATACGCTGCCCTAATCCATGCATGTATCGCCTCAAATTGTGTCGGTCTAGGCAGTGGTCGTAAAGAAGCCATTATAGTCTTTAGCTAGTACAACACCTCTAACCTGAAAGTGCCATAGCGTGGGAAAGTCAATTCTCCTTCCCCTTCTGTCATTTTATGCCAGTTCTCAAGCCAAATTATGGTATGAAATCCTACATTTGTAGCCATATAATGTGCCGGCGTATCCTCGGGAGGGGCTTCCTCTCCACCCCGAGTAACCACATGTCTGTCACCTCTGCAAAGTTCGCGTAAAACTTTAAAACATTTCATGGTAAAGCAGATATCTGTTCGCACCCAATATTTTGTTTTCGCTTCCTGGTTCAATCCACCAATGCCAGCGCGGCTCACACCAACCGGCCTATCGCAGCGCGGCACTGTCTGACGTCACTCTTCCTCCGCTCGCAGCAGTTCCCCTCCTTGCTAATTCTCTCGTTCTCGTTCGCACGTGTCTCAATCACACTCTGAAGCAACAGTCCGTACTACCGAACAATTACCTCTCTGACTGTCGGTCCTCCAATGACCGATCAGCCTCTCGAAATTGTTGACCTCAATCTGGCAACTGTCTGTCCGCGAACGACCGGACAATCACCTCTAATACAATCGATAGGATTCAACTGTTCTAAATTCTGCACACAACAACCCACGACCAGCGTCGGTTATTCACACACTCACACATTTGTTCCCTATCCTCAGTGGTTTGATCAATGACGTCTCGTGATCCCCACCATCTCTGGTCAACAATCTCTATTCTGGGTGTCTTCTACACCACAATATCTCTCGGCCCCGCGCGCGCTCACGGTCCGATCCTCAATCACACGACTCTCATTCCAACTCCGCAAAACATCACACAACAATTAAACACCGCAATCTAACAAGCATCACCCTGTTCATACTCACTCTACCACGAACTGCTACTTCCGCCGCACCGTCACTCTCCGTCAGTTTTCAGCGACCACCGACGTCCTCCTCTTGCGATCCACTGGATCACCATCACTGGGGTTCTATGGGGCAACTAATCCCTTATCCTAATCTAGATCTCCCCTTACTATCAGAGGAAACCATCCTACTCTGCTACCAACTGATAACGCTGATCCTTATCTTATCTTTTCTAAGGATCTTCAGGTCGCCAAGATCTTTTTACCTGCTGAATAGTGTAAAGGGAAGAAAATCTTTTTCAGTTATGCAATTATTTCTTTTCACTCTAGTTTTCCTACAAAGACCACTGACTCCGAATTCAGTTTCGTGGGTTTATTACAGCCAAGAATTACTGCACGTGTAGCACCTCAACACGAGGTTAAAGAAATAGATGGGCACTAATACAAATAGCATCCTACGCAGGAGTCTCATGCGGCTCAGGATAAGGAGAATCGGTAGCTCCAGAAGTATTAGGCAAGCAATAACAGCTCCAATCTCTGTTATTCCTCATTTAACTAAACGAGCAGCAAAAATCCCTTGACTGTCCCTACTCTACTACTCTAAGATGACATACCTACTTAAAGAATTTCCCAGGCAAGAGTACGAAAAAGGTGTCAGCTGTGAAGACTTCCTAAGAAGTGCACTCACTTAGTATTTAAGCTCAGATTTTAGATGCTCCTTCACCAAATCCCTCTCTGTCCTTCTCTCTGATCTCTCCTACCTCTTCTCTGCCCTCCACCCTCGGGGCACTATCCCTAATACAAAACCCAATACAATTGAACACGCCTTTTGTCACGCCTCTTTGGCCAGGTCTTCTTTCTTGTACTTTTCCATCGAAACGGTTACTTCATCCTGGACGGTTGCGATGACCTTGAGTCCCAGGCACCTTCTCCGCTTAAAGTATCATCCCTAAATTCCATTGCACTCCCATTTCCATGCCTCTCATCGTTCTAACTTATGAAACAAAGAGCCAGTCTTTAACTAACGAGGCATGTGTCCTTGCACCTGCAACAGAAGACACGTTCAACAGAAACCCTCTACTGTGCTAATTAAATCTAATTTCGGTGCCCAGAGAGCCTTTCCAAGAGAACCTTCTCTGCCTGCAAAATAAGCTAACATAAGAACAAACAGGCCTTTTCCCTAGCGTATATGCAGTCAGGCCTTTACATTTGTTAAACACACAAATCATAATCACTCCTATAAGCCTTTGATTCAATACATTTCATATGCGAAAAATGAACTACACGTACAACTTATATGGTACACGTTTAAACTACTGCAGCTCGATTACACATGGGCTGATTCATCTTATGCATTGGTTTACACATGATTCAGTTAAGCATTACATTTGCATGATTAAAAATAGCACAATTACATTTCTTATTCATTCTGATAACTGCGGTTTATAACTACATTTTACTAGCCATTCATGGATATATAGCTGGATATATGCGGGTGCGTGCTATCAGTGATTATAATGCACCCCTACAAATTTCACAAGAACATGGCGCTCTATCAACGCTGTGTATCTGGTTATTGCACGCTGCTGGTCCCTTTGAGTTGTAGGTGTTTAGCTGTGTTAAAACTTTACTGCGGCATCAATAAAAATAACTGATTCATAAAAGTGCAATCGTTTACCCAATGACAATGCCTATAAATCATTTTTCATGGTTCACATGGTAAAAAAGCTCGTCTAAACATTCAAATACGTTTCCTTTTTAATTCTAATGGCTGTCTATGTCAATAATTATCTCTATTCAACGTTGTCTGAGCGCATTGGCCTATTTATTGGCAATCAGATTATCGATCCGGAAATCATGAACGCCTGAGTGTGCCTCACCTGGATGTATACCGGTGCCCTGCTGCTCTCTTGTCACAGCTGTGCCTTGTTTTCCTCAGTATCCTCGTTGAGAATGGCTTCTTTTTCTATCCACAGGGCTCAGAACAGAAGGCCTGTTTCGAAGGTCGGCCAGTGTTCAAACTATCAAGGAGCTACAAAGACTCTACAATCTGGGTAAGGCTCACCTCGTCTGCCTCAGCTATAAATTCTCGGAGCTGTAAAAGTCTCGTTGACATGGTGTCTCTGAGCGGCAGTATCGCTATCTGTCATGTAATTAGTTCATCATAAAACCATTTGCAGCCTAAATGTCATATTACTGTTAGAAGTATTGCTGCCCCTGAAAGATAACAAAAGGCACGTGGAGCTCTCTGAATAATGAATCATCGACTGGAGACAGCGGTGCTCGAAGGTCTGCGGCAGCCGCGGAGTTATGGAATCGGAGTCAAAATATGTCATTATTTCATACATCGCTTATATGCTTCTAGATTGTTGGAGTTTGTTAAAACATTACCGCAGCTTTAGTGTATTAGCTAGTTTGCCTCCAGCAACGTAAAGTATTGTGACAAAGTATTGTATATATGTCTACATCTCAGAGATTTGGAAATTCGTTAAGTTAGTTTAATTACATTTTAGTTGAATCGTTGGCACAACATCCGCAAACTTCAAGCAATAACCGTGCTATATATATATACTGCACATTTAGTTCCTCGAATAAGTCAAAGCCTCGTGTCCCAGGATATAATTGATTTATGTCAACAGATATAGGATTCCGATATGTTCTGATTAGATCATGATAATAACGGAATTGAATGCAGCTAATGTAGTCAAAAGCATTGTTTTGAGTAGTGTGCAACAGTGCTTTGTTCCCTACAAGAACCTTCTCCGGCTGTTCTGTTAATGGGAATAGTGAGGCACAGAGGGATAGAGACCATAGTGCGGTGGGCAACGACTTTAAGTCATGCACGCAGAAGATGCAAATATAGAAGCTAAAATCTAGTACAAGATGAATGACTGCTTGGTGTGTACCATTGGAGATGGTCAGTGTTTATTAATAGAGATTGAAATTTATATGATGGACAAATCTGTACAGATGTAAGCTTCCTCCTACCAAGCAGAAGTTAAGATGCACTGCAATATCTTCTTTCATTTTAGGAAAGCCTGTCAATTTCGATATGTTTGGAGATATCCACGTCCCTGCAGTCATCCTCAAGACCTTCCTTCGAGAGCTTTCCGAACCGTTACTGACCTTTGACTCCTTTGAGGCTATTCTTCGAATCACGAGTGAGTCCATCAGCAGTCGTTGTGGTTCTGAACTCTGTGTTGGCTTGTGGTTCATTGCTTCTTTTGACTATAAGAGACATAGAATGAGAGACGTGAGAAAGAGAGCTTGTGTGAATGTATATGTGTCCTCTTACTTCCTTGTTGAACCCGCTTCCTTCTATCATCCCCTCGCACGCTTGGCATACCGCAGTTGTGTGGCACATTCTCCCCTAACACCGAACCCTCTGTTATCCTCTGATGCTGTGTGGAAGCCCACACGCACTATGTGCACTATGATGCCCTCTGTGCGTCTTTACCCACTCTCTTAGCAATCACTCTTTCAAGCATAACGGTGTGCCATTTCACCCACCTGGTGTCCCATTATGGCAATCTGTGCTGTTGCCTACTCCATCCCTTCACTCCCTGGATTAAATTCATGAATATGAACAACAATCCACAATTTCTGTTGTACACCAGAACATATATAGCCGCAATCATGCATTTAATTGAAAGTCCAAGTTGGTGAAAGCCTTTTCATGTTGGAAGGCCCCCGTTAGAGCTTTGAAAGGTTAGGAACTATTCCATTGAACGGCTCCTGACATCTTCCCTGTGGCCTCTTTCATGAGCTATTCTAGCGTGGTTTTCAAACGGAGCGATACCACTCATAAAGTGTATTTATTTATTTAATTACATTTTTAATGCACGCCATCATTCCTAGATAAGTCTCCAGGTGCAAGACTGTGATAATGCACATTCTCTGATAATTGATAGAGTTAATTGTGAGAACAGCCACATATTAAGGTGCTTTATATACTTTATATACCTCAGAAGATTTTCTTCTGCTCTCAAATAATGGGGTAGTGAGTTACAGCTTCTGGAACCACGAATGGAAAAGGATGTACCTCCTCAGGGCTGTCAAGTGGTGAGTAGAGATGAATTTCTGGGAAAGAAAAAAGGCATGTTCCCATAATCGATTTTGTCTAGTATACCTGCCACTTTAAATTGAATTAGTTTTGAGACTGTGCGACTGTGAAGCTATCTTCTGTGGGTTGGTACATGATCAGATGTAATGACGGTCACAATTTTCCATCTACAACAAAATATATGGATGGAACAACTCACTCTGGCACTCTTCTGTGTTGCAGTCCCAACGTCATCACAGAGTGGGACGGGGTCAGTGAGACTGCTGACCCCACCCCACTCTGTGATGAAGTTTAACTGATTGACACTCGACCCTGGATGCTTCACGGCTTAAAACTGCAGCACCCAGGTGCGAGACAATCAGTGATGCTACCCCTTGTCACTGAGGGGAGGGCCTCCGGGACCTTTGCTGAGCTGAAGACGTCACGCCCACAGGAGCTGTGACTTCCTCAGCCCAGCAAAGTTCAGCTCAGGCAGCCAGGAACCTGCGTATTTAGCGCATGTCTGTCTTCTGGCGGCCTGACCTGAAAATGAACAGTGTCTGTCAGGCTGACCTTTGTTCAGCCTGACAAACACTTTTCGTGAGGGGCAAAAGGTGGGGGCGCATGGGCCCTCATCCCCAATGGACCGGCTGCAGCTGGACCAGCCCTGGTGTTGTTCCTGAATGGCTGCCCGCCATTTGCCACCACCAGACAGGTGTCTGGACCCCGGGGTACAGAGCCTTCGCTCTCTGGGTCAAGAAATAAAGCCCATCCTGGCCAGAGGTGTCATGCCTCCTCCCCCAGGATGGGCTGGATCCACGAAGGGGAAGCTTTAAAGGCCTGCCGCCATTGGAAGCTGTCCCTGTCTTTTGCTGCCCCCAGCAACTGGCTCCCACCGGTTCTGCCCTTCACTTTGGGCGGGAGAATCGGTGGGGAAACCAAACTAAGACGAGAGGTGTGCCCAACTTTGCCAACCCCACACCTCAGGTGGGGGAGGCGAGGTGAAGCACACATCTCCGTCCTTCCATCTTGAAGATGAGGGGACTCAGACAATTAGGGATAGGCTCATGCCCCCTCCCACTGGAGGGTGGCATAATAGGGAGTGTACCCACCTCAAGGAAGGGACCTATCGGTCCCAACATGCACCCCCTTTAAACTCCCCTAAATCTAGTATTTTGGGGCGACCCTGAACCTTGCCTCCTCAGATTCGAAGAAGAAAGAACAAGGACTGAAGAGCCATGCTGACCCAGGAAGAAGAGGACAACTACTGCTTTGGCCCCAGCCCTTCCGGCCTGTCCGCCCCTGACCTGCCTCCAGCAAAGAAACCGGCATGTCTAGCAGCCAGCAGCTCCCGGAGGACCTACCCTGCACTCACCTTACAGACTCTGTCTCCCATGAAGACCGACTTTGCTAAATAAAGACTCCAAGACCAGAATCTGGATTCCGGCAACTCTGAAATTCTTGTCAACTCTGCACCCGACGCCCAATGGCACGGTTCGAGTGGCCCAACACCACGAGGAGATCTCCCCAGCGATCCTGATCTGGGATCTGGTGATCCCCGACCTGCTTCAAGACGACACCTGCAGCCTGAACCTGAAATGTTCCCCCAATCGTGACTGGAGCTGGTAAGAAAACCCAAGGTCTGAAGACACTCCTGCACCAGACGCAATAGAAATAATAATAATCACAATAATAATAATAAACATATCATACATTGTAACATAAATAAATTGAATCAATTAAAGAGAGACTGAAAATAAATGTCTCTAACATATGGGATTCAAACTCACCAAGGCTGGGTTGTTGTCCCCATACAGTTCCTACTTTGAAATAGAAATGTTTCTTGCTTTACCAACTACCAAAGATCCTCAATCCAGTTGCCTACAGAGGTTCTTGTAGATTTGCAGTCTCAAGGTTACTTTTTTAGTATTAATACAGCTCGAGGTGTGAATTCCATTCAATTCTATTTAGATTTGGAAGGATTCACATAATGTAACATTTTAAATACAGGCTCAGTTTGAGGTACAGGGTCAACCACTCTGCCTAATCCATTTTCAATCTAATACATGTCAAAGAAGATGTAAAATAGTTTCCCTGTCTTTAGCACATGCTTAATACTGGCCATTCTCATAAAGCCCTGAATGACATCATTGTATGGGAGTACTGTATTCCCTAAAAAGTATTCTTGGTACATAAACCTTAAACCTAAATCGAAGTTATGCCTAATAGCCATTATGTAAGATATTTGATCAGGTCTTGTTTGAAAAAATCCTACATCAATTAGTAGCCTATGCTCATATTTCTGCTCTCAGATTGAGAGTGTTCCAGAGCATTTGGCTCTGTACTCCAGGAGCCTCAAGGGCGGCTCCTCCATGTGGGCGGAGGAGCGTCGCCCCACTGCTTTCTCGCAGTGCGAGAAGCAGAAACATAAAATGGTATTATAAATACCATTTTATGTTTCTGCTTCTCGCACTGGTATTATAAATACCATTTTATGTTTCTGCTTCTCGCAACGCTCGAAAGCAGAAGGGTTTGGTTGGGGACAGGCGGGTGGGCGGGTCTGCTCTAGGGCAAGGGAGGAGTGGCTTGCCCACTGCTGAGGGCTCTGACTGTTTGGTCGGCCCTCTGGAGCTGACCAAACCAGTCATGCGCACTCTGCCTTTTCTCCATGAAGGCTGCATGCAGCCTACATGGAGAAAATGGCCTCCCCACAGACGCCTGGCTGGTCGGCGTCCCGACCAATCACAACGCTGCCATTGCAGTGTTGTGATTGGCTTAGGGGAGGGGAGGGAGGCTGCCTGCTTTCTGTTCAGGAGAGGAGCAGAAAAGCAGAGACGACGCAGGACTGGGCCGGCAAGGTTAGTTACATTTTTTTTTTATATATTAAACTTCCCCCCCGCGTCACCCCCCACCCGCGAGTCATGCCGGCCACGACTGAGGATCCTACTAAAGTGGGTTTATAAGCCTGCGTTTTGTGTGGTGGTGGTTAGCACGATGGCCGACTGGACTTTTCTGGTTGCCATGCAGTGTGGATTACCTTCAGTAGTCCTTGTTCTTTCAGGTTCAGATCACTTTCAATAGGCTTGTGGCTATTTAGCGACATCAATAGCAGGATCGTATGTATCCCTGAGAGTTGGAATCTCTTGCTTGCTGGCTGCAGTCCTGGCTAATTGAGTAGAACCAGTCTAGGGCAGTGCTCTTTCATCCTCTTAATGAAAATGGTGATGACACGCAAATACTCCTTCAACTGCAATGCCTCCAAAGATATTGAAAACTCGCCAATTTTCAGCTGTCTCAGAGCTGTGGATCAATGGATGACGTGGAGCCATCTCAAATTGAATGCTTCCAAAACAGAAATACTCATGTGTGGCAATTGGAAACATTATGACCCACTCGCCATGTTCTCCCTTGACAGAGACGGATGCACTTTGAAGTTTCCAGATTTATAAGCACCCGGTGGGCCCCACGGAAGTTGGAACTGCGCTCCGCATATTTAGATGTGCATACAGCGGGAATGAGACCTTGAAGTCCATTCGGGCCCACGTTACATTATTTACTGTTTTTATGGAAGATCGTCAGGGACAGATGCCCTATTAACCATACATAAGTGCCATCAATCCGCTCTCCGTCATATGGAGCCTACGGGCCCAACTACAACGCTATCACCAACCAGTTGAGGGTGGATCATGGTGCCCCATTTCTCAGTCCTGAGGAAGACCCCGTTGTAAGGATTCAAGCAGCCTACCTTGTTCTTTGGGCGTCGAAACGTCGACTGTATTATTGCCTTCTGCCAGTTTTGATCAACAGTGCTGTTTCACTGTGATAATGTACTCTTAACCATGGCTATATATTATTTTTGATCATTCAATTGTGAGGCCAAAAAAAGCAGCCTACATTGCAAATAATTATGTGATGAATATGATGTCACTAGCTTTCCTTTACACTTTTCCAACCCTCACTTGATGCACGTAACCTTTCCCCTTTTCTCCTTTCCCCCGTACGCGGGGCACTTGTTGGCACAGCCTTTTGAGTCGTTTTGCTGATTAATAAGCATTTATAAGTGTTCAATGTGATTAAACAACATTGAACGTTACATTTACAGTGTAATGGTGTATTTATACCTTAAGTGATTTAAATTGTGTGTGTTCTTATGAAATTGTTCCACTGGGACCACATCTTTACTGTACTGTACTGTACCCACTCGCCATGTGGCCTGATGATCTGGGAATACCGCCTAAAATATCGAAGGAAGTAAGAAACCTCGTAATGACCATAGACTCCAAGCTATCGATGAATGCCCAAGTGGACAAACTAGCAAGATCAAGCTTTGTTACTATAAAAACTCTGCGACGAATCTTCCCTTGTTTTGTCCAAATTCAATTACGCCAATAGCCTCTACGATGGATCACCTTTAATGACCATGAAAAGACTACAACGGATTCAGAACTCGGCTGCCAGACTACTCTTATGTATAAAACCACAAGACCACATCTCCCTGCCTTGAAAGCCCTGCATTGGTTACCGGTTGCCAGAAGATCCACGTTCAAGCTGCTTTGTATCACTGACAAAGCAATACATGGAACGGGACCGCTCTTCATCATGAATAAAATCACCAAACCCATTCAACAAGGGAACCTCTGCTCTAGAGTGGCACCTCGCCTCAAAATCCCAAGATACAAGAAAAAAACAATGGGTGGCACATCATTCTCTGTTCAAGCAGCCAAACTATGGAACTCTTTACCCCCCAATATAAGATCCACAGATAACCACCTTATCTTCAGAAAACTACTCAAGAATTGGCTCTTCCCCCACATAACCACCATACACAAATAGATAAATATACAGCATATCTCTCTGTATGTAAGCATTTATTTGTACTATAGATATGTACCTATATATGTGTATTGCTTTGTATAAACGTGTAGAATACTTATGTTAAAAAAATTATTATATATAGATATTCATTAGTTCTGCTTATCAAATGTATATATTACTGATACTTACACTATTCGATGTTTTTAACATGTATAGCATAAATAACTAAATCTTTTCATCATAACTATCTACAATTGTTTCACTATTGATCTACAAAACAAATATATCCTCCAGCTCAGCTCCAGCTCAACTCTCTGACTCATCTCTAACCTCTATCTACTACTCTTTCCAATGAACTAGCCTATTTCTCATCCTATACCTCTATCAATATATCCATTACCTCCACTCTCTCATACTATAATCCCCAAAATAACCCTTTCAAGATTCTTCCCTCCACCCCTCCTTGCACCATCTAATACCTCTTTTTACTACTGATCCCCCAAAATAAGCCTTTCTAAACCCTCCCTCTGACTCTTCCCCCTCTACCTTCCTTTTACTCAAGAGAAGTGTGGCTCAATGGTTAGAGCGGCAGACCCTGATGCAGAGATCTGGCCCGGGACCAGGGTTCAATTCCCACCTCGGCGGGTCTTGGGCTCAATTTCCTCGGACCTGATAATTCTCGCCTCGGTGCCTATTCTAATCATGGGTCCCACTCTGCAACTCTGGGCAATAGCTTGCTTAATCTCCACAACGGCCCCAACAGCGCTGGGATGCCTGGCTTCACCCTGGGGGTGCCCAGGAGTGGACATTTCACAGGGAAAAGCCAGGAAGGGTTCCACAGCGGTATGTGTACAGCGCCAGGACACCTCTTTGGGGGTATAAGTGCGCTTTACAAGTACAAATTTCATTTCATTTTCATTTCATCCCCCTTCACCTCCCTTTTACTCATCCCAAGCCTCCTCCTACTGCTATGAGCTCCAAAACAAACAACAATAAAAAAAATCTAAATCCTTCCCTTCTATCCCTCCACTATCCTTTTCAATCCAAATAACAGACTAACATGTCCACCACTCAAATTAATGTCATATTTCTCTATATTAATTCACCACTAATCCTTTATGGGTCCCGGAGTAGCGTGTTACTCGCCGAGAAAGCACTTCAACACCTCATCAGGGGTCGCAAGCGCTATACAAATGCAAACCTTTTTACCTCTTCTACCCTTTCGCTATCCTTCTCAATCCAAATAACTGACTAACCTATCCACCGCTCAAATTACATTCATATTTCATTATACTAATTCACCACTAACTCTGTATGGGTTTTAGAGTAGCGTGCAACTCGCCGAAAAAAAAGCACTTCAACCCCCCATCAGGGGTAGAAAGTGCTATATAAATGCAAACCCTTTTCCATTCTGTATCCCTCCACTATACTTCTCAATCCAAATAACTGACTAACATATCCACCACACAAATTACTTTCATATTTTCACTATACTAATTCACCACTAATCCTTTATGGGTTCCGGAGTAGCGTGCTACTCCCTGAAAAAGCGCTTCGACGCCTCGTCAGGTGTAGTAAGCGCTATATAAATGCAATTACAATACAATACAATACAATACTATAATGTTCAAACACTCATAAGTCAAAGAACTTCTCAAATATTTAAAGGATTCTGAAGCAGGTCTCCTCCAAACTTTTGGTTGCAGTTGATATGGTATATTTCCAAAAGATCTGGGATCATAGCTCTTTTTATGTTTAATTTTTTTTATTTTTTCTAAAGGGTGTTATCCTCAAGTGGATTCTTCTGGTTAATTTAAAAGCTAAACTTAAATTTTTATAGGGAGGGAGGCAAGACTTAATTTTGCACATGCTGACAACCTAGAACAATAGAGCTTCAAACATTGATTATGGTAACTTTAAAATAAGAATGTATTTGGACTTGCAGTTAGTATGCAAAACAATTGTGTTGTCGTTAATATATAGGTTATAGGTGCTACAAATAATGGTAATAATTGTGCAGTGCTCAAGAGTGCAAACATCCAGAAAGCGTACCATTTATAAAGCCACTCACAGGAATGAAAGAGCTCAATGACTTCACTGTCCTCAAAGTGGTGGCACCCGAAAAGTGGATTGTGTCTTTGATAAACCAGGAATTCTATCAGTTTGTAGAGTTTGAGGTTACTTTGGTGGTACCTACATTCAAAAGAATGAATTGGGGTGGCAGAAGTTTCTACCTGGGCACTATAAAAATCTGGAACAAACTCCCGCCATCCATCCGATCAGCCACTTCCTTACTCAATTTCAGATGGGAGCTGAAAACTTGGCTTTTTAGCACATCAGACTTTTGGTGAGATCCCTGAATCTCTCTCGGTTCGATCAGTAGGTTAGCGCCAGGACACCGTTTGGTAACAGCGCACTTTATAAGTCTTCCACATTAGCACATTAACTTACTAGGATCTCTTAGTGACTACTGTATATCTCAAATTGGATGTACGTCATCCCTTGAATAATGTGATTAATATGTTACTGTACAATGAGTATCTTCCCAAAATTACTGAAACATGAAATAGACCTCATTAGTATGGCTACATTAATTTTGTGTATCATATAAAGGAGTCAATAGTATTTAAGGAGACCTTATCTTCTGAAGAACTCAATAGGCAAAGACTATATGGTGAGGACCAAGATGGAGATCCAGCATAGTCCTCAATCCACTGTTGAAATCCCCTACGGGGTCTGAAAAAGAACTCTCACCCACAGATTGACATGCTTCATCATAAAGTCCTTCATCCAGACTGAAGTGCTTCTGGATGGGCACAGACTTTCAGAGGGAGCTGTTGGTGTTGCTAGGGAATCGAGCACAGGTCAGCTAAAATTACCTAGGGCATTATCGCATCAGTTAATATATTCCGATGCTCTGTCATTATTGCCAAGACCAGTTTGCCCTGTGAGGAAGAGGGCACTGCAGGGAGCGAAATCCAGTGGGGGATCCTGTTTGGATACCTGTAGAGAGGTATGAGGAGGCAGCTGCTTCACCTAGCTGGTTGTTGCCCGTGTGCAGGGAAAAGTCGTTGACCCCCGTATGCCGGAGGAGGGCCACCTTGAAATGAGCTGTGACCGTTGCTGCACCAATCATCTCATCGCCCATGTACAGGTTATAGGACGGCGAGGTGGAGCTGCTGTGAAGAAGTGCTGCAGTGCCAATCGTGCTGTAGCCCGTGTGTGGACCTAAGTTGGCAACCCCATATGCCAAGTGGTGCCGCAATAAAGAAATGCTGCCATGCAGATCGTTAGTAACCCAATGTGTGGGACAAGTCGGTGACCCTATGTGTCAGGTGGAGCTGCCGTGAAGATTTCTGCACAAAGTAGAGGCAGTAACCCTGTATGCTCTGAAGACCACCGGGACAAGGCATGGAACATGGCCTGGTCGAGACCCCTCATTCTGAGGAGTAGGCCACTGTAAGGATCCAAGCGGGCCCAAGCCCCGACTGAAGACGAGCACCAGAGGCGTCCCCCCAAATAAAATTACCAGCATGGGAGGAGAATCGAGGACCCTCCTACTGCTGCCTCTGTAAGACTATGTGTGAGGAACTAGAGGATACCTGACTGCTACCATTCCCAGGCCGCATGAGAAACTTACCAGAGACAGCCCCTGCAGCTTAAGCGCCTGTGCAGGGGGCGTGCTCGGAAAGTCCGGTCGCTCAGATCCCGCTGGTATAGGTGCAATTGATTTATGGGGCAGACGGCCCTGGGGAACTTGCCTTCCATATAGCACTTTGGCGCTGGCACACATTTGACTTTCATAAAGAATTGGAGTGGGACTCCTGAGACTTGGACTTCTAGTAGGACTTAACCTGAATGTCACCCAAAGAACCAAAGCTTTGATGGCACCAAGCGAGGAAGCCTGACCCTTCCTGCAAGAAATCCTATGTCTCTTCCATCCAAGCATCTATCCATTCATCCTTTCACCATTCCATCCACCCCCTGATAGCCACCATTTCACATTTACGTTCTCCCATCCATTTACTCAGTCTTTCACCATTCAATCCATCCACTGGCCATTCCACACATCCATCATCTATGCGTGCATCCATCCATACATCTATCCATCAGTACAGCTATCCTTTGACTTACCCATCCATCAATAAAGCCTTTCATCCATCTAGCCACTTGCCTAGATTTCCCTTTACATTCTTTCAGCTGTCCATCTACCTATCGATTCACTCATCCTTTTAACCACTTACTCACCCATCCTTCCAATTACCCTTCCTATCTTCCTTGTACCCTTCCTTGCAAATTTCCTTCCTTTCAGCGTTCCATTCTTACCCTTTTCTTTCGACCCATCTTTCTTTCACCTTTATATCGTTAGTTATGAGCTTTTGTCTGCCAACTTTCAGACAGAGGAGACCCATAAAGAGTCCCCCCCCCGCTGTAGCTGCTACACTAGAGGGTTCACAATACTCCTGATATTGCCTGTAGTGAATGGGGAATAGCCACTACTACCAATAGCGAGAGAGGAGTGGGACTCGAGGACCCGCCTATAAACGCTAGAGCCCTGAATTCAGGGGATTGTGTGTATTGTTTGTGAATGTCATAGTTTACTTTCTGTTCCTATATAAATACAAATTTTTCATAAAATCAAATATTTAACTGGACAGTCCTTAATTGTTGCTGCTGAACTTATTTTGAATTGCAAGCCTGTGTCCACCCCCAGTGTCATTGGACTGCTCAACCCATGCTACCACTGAGAGTCAAGTGCTGATAGGGTACTTGGCCCAGTTGCTCAGGATCCATAGTAGGTCAGGCCCTGGTACATCAGGAGTAAATGCCCTCAACCTCCACGGTTGGGGCCAGTAGTTCCTGCTTGCCCCATGGCTCTCTAAACTGGGTTTTGACAATTGGCTGCAAGCGGTTGAGCACCTAACGTTAGGAGCCTTGGATACAGGTGTGGCATTGGCCATTTTCAGTTTATGCCAGTAGTACAATAATCCAGTTTTTACGCACAGAGTCTGCACTCCTAGACAATGGAAAATACAGGGTTGGAAATAAACCTCAGCACGAGGTCCATAGATCAGATGAAGGATTTATGTAGGGACAGAGGGTGGAGGGTTCCTAGGAGTAGGAACTGAGAGGTCCATGCTAATTTCTTTAGGGACCAGTTTGAGACACTGGGCAAAAGGGATAAGGCTGAAGTTGACTCTGGGGAGTGAAGCATGTGGGGAAGCCAGACAAGCTTGTGATGTTGGCTGACAAATGGTTAGCTAACAGTGTAGAGAAGGGGCTAGAACAACACCGTTCTAAGCCAAAGGGGAAGATGTACGCTCCACAGACTGGTTCCAAACCGGAGGGTAAAGGCTAGGGTAATTCCCTTGAGATTTAAGGAGGGCCCAAGCGAAATGGGAATTGTAATGGTGTGTCCAGGAAGGAGCATCAAAAGAAGGGTGGACAGGGAAGTTCTTCCAAGTCCAAGGTGATGACTTGCTACAAGTGACGCCAGGTGGAACACTTCAAGAGGGATTTCCAGGTCAAAGACCCTCACCTAGCAGCACCAGTGATAGCAAGTATGTTACACGTGGGAGAAGGGACCCGAGAGGACCCAGTTTCTCTGAAGCACATTCCTTCTAACCCAATGGGGTTTGTGCAGGAAGTTAGTGTCAATGGGAGGAAAGTCCCTGCCCTGAGGGGTACTGGAGCCTTCTGTACTGTGGTTGAGACGATGTACACCTTAAGCCTGAGGAGATACTCCCTGGCAGAAAAGATACAGGTTTGGTAGCCAGTGGAGAGGGATAGGATAGGGTAAAGGCCAAGAAAAATCTACTCACCCACTCGCTATGGCGAGCAAGACGTACTGGTCCGTAAACTTAAGCTGGAAAGGAACATGTGTTATGTTCATTCAGGAATTGAATTAGCAATGAAGATGCCTTTAAATCTTGTTTTTATCTTAACATATTTGCTGTCTGTTCAAGGACAGAATTCAAATGTCAGTTTGTCTTTTTACTAATTGATGCTGATCTTATCCTGGAAAATGGTGTGTCTTTCTCTTACTATACTTAGAGGATTTCGTAAAGAGAGCTGTCTGACAATCATTGTTAAACAAAAGGCTGTTGGATGTCAGTTTTTTTTTAACACAAAATATTTAAATAGCTTGTAAATGAATAGTACAAATATTTAAAAAATATATCCGCAATTACGAAAGCAAATTCTTTTTGTAATTCAGAAGTGTGATGCAAACAAACATTTAAATAGGAACAAAAGAAATCAGAACACTTTACTTGGTCATGTGCAAATGACATGTATTTGTGGAAACTCAATTTCCAAACATTGTTTCTGCACTAAATAGTTTTATCTGTAAAACCGCATGTCAGTGGGAAAGTTTGGGTCCATTTCAATGGAAAATGTGCTGACTGCAAAGGACAGTGTGCTACCACACCTCATGTTTTAGTTATATATTTATTAAAAAGTGATAATTTTTAAACATGATTTGAGAAACGTTCCTGCCCTTGCCCTGTTGACAATGCTGTTAAAGAACTAAGAGACAAGTCGGGGGTCATTTGTATCCTATATGTGCCTAGATTTGTATTATATATAGAGAAAAAGTTAAGTTTATTAAATCAAACAAAATAGTTTTTTTTATACAGCAGACATGCTGAACTTACATATTTTGAAGGTGCTCTCATATGTAATAATGGAAACATTGGCTGTTAGCAATTATTTGCCCTGGATCACATGATTTGAAACCAGTTTATGGGTCAAGAGCATTATAGTTAGGTTGAGTAGATTATTTAAGTCACTAGACATGCAGGTCTGGTAACCTTTTTAAGAAGCATCCGCTTCACAGGGTTGAGATTGAGCTCAATGCAAGGCAGTCATTGTTGAATGTCGGGGTAAGAGAAGGACAAGGTGCTGGATGTCTCTTGGGCAATGATTTGTTTGCCCCTGGCTCGGTGCCAGGGCCAGAAGCCTTTATTGCTTGGGCCATGTTAGCTGTGTTGACCAGAGCACAGGTTACACATCAGTCTCAGAGTGGGATAATTATTTTTGATCTGCAGGGTCTCCGCGAAGGCAATGGCCATGGAGATCATTGCTTCTCCAGGAGGGGGGCGGTGTATGAGGTTCCTGAAGCGGACCAGGTGCTGGAGTCTGGTCAATTCCTGAGCTGCAGGATTTGCTACCTGCCAGAGGGCTACCCGGAAAGATTTCCACAAGGCACAGGAAGAGTGCCCTATGTTTGTGGAACTTCAGAAAGAAGCCCAGGAACATGTCAGCAGAAGAGTGGTCAGGAAATCCTATATTGGCTGGGAGGATGGCCTACTTTATAGTGAGCCGGTGAATCCTGAGCCAGGAATTAGCAAGAGTCTAGTGGTTCCATTAGTGCGCAGGACTTTCCTGTTGGAACTAGCAAGAGGCTAGTGGTTCCTTTAGTGCACAGGACGTTCCTGCTGGCACTGGTCCATGACTTGCCATTAGCAGGACACTTGGGGAATGGAAAGACCTAGGATAGGTTGGACTCTCTGTTCCACTGGCCTGTGGTGCACAGAGACATACAGAGGTTCTGTAGAACCTGTTCCACTTGCCAGATGAGTGATAACATAGGAGGGAGGACTAAGGCACCATTAGTGCCTCTACCGGTTGTAGGTGTTGAGCGGGTGGGGAGGGACATAATTTGTCCAATTCACCACCCTCCCTCGCTGTCACAAATCAGTCAACAAGTTTATCTTCGTTGTGGTGGATGTTGTCACCAGGTACCCGGAAGCTGTAACTCTGAGGAGCATGACTGCAAGAGGGGTAGCAAGAGCTCTCCTGGGGATCTTTTCTAGGATTGGATTTCCAAGGATAGTAATTTCTGACAGAGAAACCAACTTCATCTCTTCTTATATGTGAGAGATGTGGGAGCCAGCTGGTGTGACAGAGCACTTTTCCAATGCTTACCACCCGCAAACCAATGGTTTAGTGGAGTGGTTTAGCAAGACGCTGAAGCACCTGATGGGAACTCTGCTAGAGAACCTCAGGCGGAAGTGGGATCTTCTCCTGCCATGTCACTTATTTGCCTACCAATAGACTCTGCAGAAGGGGGTAGGGCTCTGTTCCTTTGAGATTCTGTATGGGCACCAAGTGCAGGTCCACTCACTCTAGTCAGAGAAAGGTAGGTAGGAACCTCAGAGTCTCCAGAGAAGGATGTGGTGAACTGTGTGATTGGCCAGCCAAGCACTGATGAAGCAGAGGTACGACCAGAAAGCTACACTATCAGGGTATCAGGAAGGTCAGGCGGTGTTGGTGCTAAATCCTATTTGTCCCAGGGCTTTGGAGGGCAAATGGTGTGGGGCATAGTTAAGGTTTCTGAGGTTTGCCAACACAAGTGCCACAAGGGAACCCAAGAGGATGTTCTGTGAGCAGGCAGAACCCTTACCTACGGAGAGATCACACAGTGAATGTCATGGCTATGTTAGAGGAAGTAGAGGAAGACAGTGAGCCTCTTCCTGAACTGGTGCATAGTGACATGAAGGATGGCTGTGTGAAAGGGTTTCAGCTAGCCACCCAGTTAACGCCTGAGCAGCACAGAGAGTGTAGAATGGTGTTGGAATGGTTTGCCAACCGCTTCTTTACTGACCCCAGGGTTGACACCTGTCTGTGTGCATGACATAGACACAGGAGACAGTCTGCCAGTTAAGGGCAGGATGCACTGAATGTCTGACTGGGTTCAGGGATGCATTGAGGCGAAGTTGCCAAAATGTTGTGCTCAAATGTTGGACATGGAAGTCATTGAGAGGTCTTGAAGTACGTGGTCTAGTCCTGTGGTGCTAGTACCAAACCTAAGGTCTGCTACCTTGCGGTTCTGTGTGGAGTACTGAGCCTTCAATGAGGTAACCAAGACTGATGCCCAACCAATTCCAAGAGCTGATGAGCCTGTGTTTTGGTAAGATGCTGTAAAGCATTTGGCCACCTTGGATCTGACAAAATGTTAAGGAGAATGGTGCATTCTCTATGCCAGAGGGGCTATATCAGTTCAAGGTGATGCCCTGTGGGTTGAAGAATGCTCCTGTAGCTTTTCATCGCCTGGTGAACCATGTTTTCGCAGGGCTGGAAGAGTTCTGTGTGGCTTAACTGGATGACATTGCGGTATTTAGCAATTCATGGAAGGACCACCTCAGACACCTAGAACAGGTGCTGGCAGGTGGGGCGGTCCTCAGTAGTCTACCTTAGGCATGAGGTGGGGAACGGGAATATTTGCCTGTTGGATGCCAAGATTTAGTTTGTAATGGAGTGGGAGGTGCTTACTATCCAGCCTGTGTTTTTGTTTGTTTTAGGATTCACTAGGTATTACAGGAACTTTGTGGCAAACTATGGAGCTATAGTTGCCCACTGACTGCTTTGGCCTCCAAGAAGCAGCGCAGAAATGTGATATGGACTGAGGAGTATCAGAAAGGATTTAAGGAAATGAAGAACGTACTAAGCACTGCACCAGTACTAAAAGCCCCTGACTATAGTCAGCCTTTCCATTTAACCCTGCCTCTGAAAAGGGAGTTGGCTTAAATGGACTAGAAAGGTAGAGAGCATCTGGTACCCTTTATTAGTAGGAGGTTACTGCCCAGAGACCAGAAATGGGTGGCTATTGAGAAGGAGTGCTTTGCCATAGTGTGGCCCAGTGCTTAGTTTGAGCCAGTGGTTTCCGGTGCTCAGCACCAGCACTTAATTGTCAACACTGGCGCTTGTGACAGTGTGCACAAGGTGGTGCTGTCTAGTTCATTTAGAGATGACCTCAACAACAGTTAACTATTAATTCAATTGACATTAAAAATTACTATTACCTGCCGCCTACGCCATTTTTATAGCTTTGGGGCCCTGAAATAGTCTGAATTGTCATACTTGTAGGGGTGTGATGGTTAGTAGTTGTGTTGTTACTATCATTGGTAGCATGGCAGGGTCAATCTGTGGTGCAAGTTGCAGTGGCCTCCTGACGAGAGCCCTAGCACTTACGTTGTGTACAAATTAAGCCCTTGCGTATGTTCTGGCCTTACTTGTTTGGCACTTAGTTTGTAGTGCAAATGGCTCATAAGCGACTGAAATGATTGATGGCTATAAAGGGAGAGCATCCCAAGTTGTTAAGATGATTTATTTCTTTGCAAGTGTTAAACTTTGTGGTGGAGTAGAGTCGGTTTGAACCACTGGAATGCTGATGGACTTTCCCGCTGGGTTTACTATTCAGACCTCTCCATGTTAGGAGTTGTTTCAGGGTGTTCTGATCTGGGAAGGGCGTCTGTTAGGATGGGAAAGTTTCTCGCATGGTGATGGAAGTGTACCCCTGCCCTGAGTGCCCACAACTGTAATGATGTCTGGATCCCGGATGCTGATTTTTTTTTTTGTCATGGGCAAACAAGGACCAGGGGCGTGCACCATGACGTAGGCCTGTCTCACATATTGCAGTCTTTCTGTATTGGGAGGGGTGACCAAAGCTCTACCCTCATAGTGGTGAAAGGCTACTGCCTTTGCCAGGAGCTAAGCAGTTTGAGCATGTTGGTGGCAACATACCGTGTAGTGATCAGTAGAAGTGAACAGGTCCTTTCTACTTGTGTAACTGGAGTAAGACCTACAAGCTCACTCATGTAAAGTTCTGCTGCTATGTGGTTAACATCGGCCTACATCGTCCTGCTATGTGCTTCCCTGGCCTACATCGGTTTGGTGTAGAGTGCTGCACAGTTTGTGTGTGCGTTATACATGAGCTGGGTATATGTGTGCCTGTGAATGGTATGGTATAGGGATGGTACAGTGCGGTGCAGTGTGAGTATGTTATATGCATGTGCTGGGTTTATTGGTGTATGGGTGCTTGTGAATAGTACAGTACAAGGAAGATTGTGGGTTCCATTTTGAGAGACCCCGGGCTAACATGTGGAGGTTGAGGGCTACCCCTAGACAGATTTGTGGATTGCTGCATTGCTGTGAGCTGGGTGGGACACAGAAGAGGAAGGGAGAGCCAGGCTCTTCAGTACACTTCAAAGGGGGCTCTGTGTTTTAGAGAGAAGTGACTAGGAAGGGCCTGGGCACATCTCAGGAAGGAGGTGTGGCAGATAAGAGAATCATAAAGAGTAGGCCTGAGGTCTTGGAGTAACCTTTTGATACACATATCACTGTGGCTGACATCCAGGCATGAACCTGTAGTCACTTCCATGGCCTGTGTTGTGGACTCCGATGTGGGGGCACTCCTGCTGTGACAGGCTGCTTTCTGAAGCTAGCGCAAAGGAGAGGACACTTCAAAATGAAGCAGACCCCCAACATAAACGTGCAAGACTCAGACTCTAAATCACATTTGATGTCTGGAAATGTGGTATGAGAAGGGGAGCTAGAGGCCCCCAGAATTGTCAACTGTCAAGCAGCGAGTCGATCTGTGTGAGGAGGAGAAGCTCTGCAAGACTTCTGCCTGTGACCGGGACTGAGGACCAAGGCCTAGCAGTCTCCCAGCTGGGTGAGGGTACGTCACCAAGGACTTCAAGACCACCTGCCCCTTTAGCCTGGAGTACCAGTGCCTGCCTGCTTGCTAAGGCCAGTGTGTCCTGTGAGGAAGAGGAGAGCGCTGGAGGTAGCGAAGTCCAGTGGGGATCCTGTTGATTGGATCCCTGTAGTGAGGTGTGAGGAGGCAGCTGCTGCACTGATCGGGCCATTGTCTGTGTGCAGGGAAAAGTCAGCTACTCCGTATGCTAGGTGGAACCCTCGTGAAGAAGTGCTGCGGTGCCGATCGGTCCGTGGCCCCATATGCCAGGTGGGCCCACCATGAAGATTGCTGCTGTGCTGATCTGGGTGTAGCTGTGTACATAGAGAATTGGGGGGCCATCAACACAAGCCAAGGAGCGTAGTCTGGTTGAGACCTTCGTCGTGAGAAGGCAACCGTTGTAACCCGGTCGGGCCCCAGCTCTGTCTGAGGACCAGCACCAGGAGCATTGCAACCCCACCTCCCCCACCTTGCGAAGGATCCCAAGAAACTTAGCATTGGAGGAGCATTGATAACTCCCTGGCCGCTGCCTCCGCAAGACTGCTTGTGAGGAATTCAAAGGCATCCGACTACTGCCCCTCACTGGCCATGTGTGAGCAACTTACCAGAGACAGCTGCTGCAGCCACAGTGCCCGTTAAGGAGGTGCACTCGGAGGCTCCGGCCCCTCAGATCCTGCTGGTACAGGTAAAACTGATTTACGGGCCAGGCAGCTCAATAGGAACTTCCCTGCTATATAGCGCTTCGGGGCTGGAACACTTTTGACTTTCAAAAAGAGTCAGAGGGGGACTCCTGAGTCAAGGACTACTAGTGGGGCTTAACTTGAATGTCGCCTATATTAACTACTACCGCTATTAAGAGGTGAGTGGGACTTATGGACCCACCTATAAAACACTAGACCGCTGACCTGTGGGACTGTGTGTTTTGTTTGTGGATGTAGTATTTTATTTTGTTTATTTATATAAATACTCAATTTTTTCATAAAAGCAAGTATTTTACTTAACAGTTTATTGCTGCTGAACGTATTTTGAGTTGTAACCCTGTGTCTATCCCCCCTGTGTCTACCTCTCACCCTCTTGCACCCGAGAAGCCTTGGACTGCTCGACTCGCTGAGAGTGGATTGCTGAAGGAGTACTTGGCCCAGATGCTCAGGATTCATAATAGGTTGGACGCCGGGATATCAGGAGTAAAAGGCCTCAACCCCCACTGTTGGGCCCAGTAGCTCTCTGTCTATGAGGGCTTCCACTATGGTATTCTGACTGGTGAATGATTTTGGGAGAAGATGTGAGGCCATCTCAACTAAGATGTTGGCATACACAAATATCTCAAAAACAAATTATTTAGGTTTTCCTTTACTCTGCTGTTTAAAATATGGTCCCCCTGGACTGCCTTTATTTAATAAATATATATCCTAAAAATGTGTGCAAATATCAAACAATAGGTCCTTAATATCTTTATGACGTCTTTGCAAACAGTGGAGGCAGTTCAAGGTATTCTGGCAGTCTGGAATTAATGATTTTTCTGGATGATAAATGCTCAGTTAAGTAATGTATCAACAGATGTTTGACTCCCTAACCTTGGACAAAATGCACACAAATAAATATTGTTTCTTGGCTTGTCTGTGTCTTAGTTATATATGGTGTGTCCTAGCCCCCCTCATATATTGTTGAAATGTATGACATGTGAGTTGTGTTAAGAAATGTTGTGTGTTCTGAGTTGTCCCATGTGTTGCATTTCAATTGCTAGTTTTGTTGTTTGATTGGGAAAGGAAAGAGTGTTGTATTTTGGTTGTATACTGTGATTTTGTGTTGCATTGTGAAGTGTACCGTACCGTAGCTAGTCTGTGCCTTGTTCATGTGTCTTAGATCCATCGTTTTTTGTGACAGGCTGGAGTTCTGTGACCAGAGAACTGATTTAGAAAACACTTACCACTGGATCTGGAGTTTGACCCTGGTGGTATTGAATATGAGGCTTACTTAAAGACCATATCAATTGGGTTTGGCTGTGGACAACGGAACATTAGAGACTTATAGAAAAGCTATTAGAGGTGTTCTACAAATCAAAGGAACCAAGGTCTATTGTGGTTTGCTCATAGTGCTTTGTTCTAACCAACCTTGGTTTGGTACATCACTTGTTCAATAGAGAGACTTCATGAGGTATATTATGCCAAGAAAAAAATAAAATTATTGGTGTCGTGTTCTGGGTAGATTTCTCCTCATAGTGCTGGCAAGTATAACGCTCTGCACAAAAGACAGCATCAGGCGTAAGGCTATTCACTCATCTTTATTAACTTCTCCACGTCCTCTTCCCTCTTCTTCCTCTGATGTAGTGAGAGGGAAAACAGTGCTTCCTGTCTCCTCCCAGGAAGTCACTGGTACGTCGTTGATTGTGATATTTTATCTCTGATCTGTCTTTGCCCTTGCTAGTTCCTGCTTTCTCAGTCTCTTGCGCTTTACTCACTGACATGAGAAACATCTCATTTCTCTTGTCCTCCCTTCTTGCATTGAGGTGCAATTCTCTTGCTTTGGACAGCTCTTCCGCTTTGGTCCTCCTGAGAATTTCCTTTAGTGAGAGCTGCTTTTGGAGGATCTTGCTCTTCGTAGCTAGTGTTGAACAGCCCTCAATTACCCTGAGTCGAATTGTGCCCTCATTTGTGAAATCACCTGGCTCCTGGCATGCTGAGTTGAATAATTTGTTCTTCATCCACATCTTGCTTTGGACTGAAGTGGGCACATAGTGCCTCTTTTAGTTTTTCGTATGTCTCTGCTTCCTTTGTTAAAAAGGTCCTAATTAGGCATCAACCTTCATGCCCCACCAGTTGAAGTTGTAATTGCAGCCGTCGTTTGTCCCTTCGCTCACCGGCTGCTACAGAAAATTCATCCAGTGACTCCAGCCATCTGTTCCATTTGGGACCCAAACTCTGGGGTGCCAGCTTGTGTCACTGGGGGTGGCACTTTA
Organism: Calotriton arnoldi; assembly: GCA_963921515.1. NCBI lineage: Eukaryota > Metazoa > Chordata > Amphibia > Caudata > Salamandridae > Calotriton > Calotriton arnoldi. The sequence continues at coordinate 290,753 of CAWUFW010014143.1, forward strand.
ATGCAGGGGTTAGCTTTTCGGGAACCTTTTTCCTCTCGCATGACAGTGTAATATGCTCATACAGTGATACCACACGACTGTTCACTATGATGTTTGTTGTGTGTGTACTTTATTATGTATTATTTCTCTGCCCTCTTAGGCAGAGCTCTTGAGTGCTAGTTGTCTATTTGTGTTTCAGTGGTGTGTCTATTCCCGGCACACCTCGTTTTGTTGCTTATCCCACTGATGTTCCTTTTCTTTCCTGTTGCAGATGTTGGCTGATCTATGTTTCTTTTGTTCTTGTTTTATTTTTGTGTTAGCTCCAAAACCTTACTTCTGCAGTACATCGCAGTCACAGGATGTGACTCGGAACTTTTACTACAAGAACGCTTTTCCTTTCTCTTTCCTGCATATGTGTTATACCGTTGTCAGAATATTCCCAGCTAGTACATCATACATCGCGTCTGTTAAAGTTGTGTTTTTTTTTAATTTGTATTCTTGTGCTTCAGTTGTCTTTGTATGCCAATCTTCAGGGCACCTTCTTCTATTCTGTGAGGGCTCACTCAAAGGTGACTGCTGTATTCTTTCTGTTAGCTTCACACTTTCCTTGTAGAGCTTTTCTGACTTTCATGCCCCCAGCTATATGTATTCCTTCCAGAGTCCAACCCGGCTTGGTGTCTGGCCTTAATATAGCTTTTAGTGGCTTTGTTTCAGGGCGCCTGACTTCAAGATGTCCGCTCCATAGACTTCAGTGGGCTGTCCGTCAGCTTGCCTAACTTCAAAATGTAGCTCTGAGAATTCCTGCTTTTCCTTAACACTGTGTGCTAGCTGCAGGTAAATTGTGCTTCCTTCCTTAATTTGAGCACTGGTGCTTTCTTGGGTTACTTGCCTTCTTTGTATGCAGGCATGATTTTCGATCCCACCCTTGTTGCCAGTGTGGTATTCTGGGTAGATTTCTCCTCCCAGCGCTGGCAAGTATAACACTTTTCACAAAAGGCAGCATTGGGTGTAAGGCTATTCACTCATCTTTATTAATTCCTCATCTCTTACATGTGGCCTACTGATGTGGAGCTACACTCCACACATCCTCTTCCTCTGATGTAGTCAGAGGGAAACCAGTACTTCCTGTCTCCTCCCATGAAGGCCCTGGTATCCCATTTCTGACCGGGCCAGCTACACTGCTGATCTACTTATGTAGCAATGTCCTTTCCTAGAGGACATGACAATTGGACCAGGGCACTTCTTATTTACCACTGTTGTAGTAGATCATGTACACAAAATTATTTGTCAGATAAATGTATGCTAGAATTTGAGTTGGACCCGCAAGGTTTTTACATTAAATTCCACTACGGTACCCTTATTTTTCCAGCCTCTTCACACAAATATAGTAATGCATATAATCATTCAAATTCTTGCTGTTATTGTACTACAGCAGAGAAAACTGAGGATCTATCATTAATATTTCTTCCTACTATATGCCACTCTACAAAAAGTGGCTATTACACGTCTTATTAAATATGGGTATTAAAAACCTGCAGTCACCTTCTCTCTTTGCCTGGTGATTCTTCCTGTGTCCAGGTTTGTAATAATTTCCTTGATCATAGATAGGAAACAATTGTGGTTGGTATAATGAAGGACAGAGTTCTGCAGTCTTCATCTTAACAAAGCATAATATTATGTGACAAAAGGAGCATTTCTACCCTTGCGCTGCTTAATGAAATAAGGTATAGACTAGTGGTGACATTTTAATATGGTTACATAATATGCACTTTACTACATGTGCCCAGCTCCATTCGGCTATTAAAAGATAACTAAATTATTGTTTGTATTTCTTTTTAAATATGTATATGAATATTAACATGTTGATTAATTGCCCGGTTGCACAGTTCTCGAATTAAGTTTTTCTTTTCTGTTCCTGCATACTAGGAGCTGATATTAGTAAGTGTTTTCTCATGATCATATTCAACAACGTTAAAACTGCAGATGTGTTAAGATGTTTAGAAAAACTTTGTCTAGTGAAAGATTTGATGATGTACAAATTCATGTTTCCCAAAAACTGGAAATCTGCAATGAAAATATCAGTAGGTAATTGTTTACTGCAGATGTCATCAGCAGGGATCTAGAAAGTATGTGAAATGTTACTTAAGCCTTTCGGACTCATTAACAGGATGATGGCAATGGGATATATACCATACATGGGTAAGTGCCCTGACGGCAACCTCTCAGTTCCCCCCCCACTTCATTTAGAAACCGCTACCAAGAAAAAGAGTTTATATTAACCTATTAATGACCACACAGCAAAAAAAGCCCCTTAGTAGAGCGATTAAACACCTTTGCGACAATAGCAAAGGCCACACTCGTCAATTCAAGATCGAAAATAAAAAAATTCTATTGTCATCCAATACCCTCTATGTCTGCATGGAAGGTAAGACCCATGCCACCAAGAACCAGGACATGAAATGCTAGTCAAAATAGTCAACTTACTATAGTTCTCCCAAATCCCTTTCAATCCAGGCAAATGTCTTGTCAAGACTGAATTACTTGCAACTATCCAGGCTGGTCATGGCCATTCAAAAGTGTCTTAAATGCCAGACCAAGAAGGCCCAAACAGTCAAACAAACGAACCACTGAAAGGAAGGCTTCTGACCACTGAAGAGGAGGCTTCTAAAGTGGATCCAAGATAATGTCGAGCCCCGGCATGGAAGATAGCACAGGATTGGTTATGTGGACATCCAGGAGGACACATTGGATTGCGTAAATCACCGAAGATTACACAGGACTGTATGTAGGTATAGCACAGCGGTGAAAAGTGCAAGCTGTAGTGATTAAATATGCACCCCAGCCATTAGGAGATTCAGTAAACTGGGAGAAAAGCACTGAAGCAAACACTGTCTGCCAGAAATTAGGGTGCACACTTTTGGGTGAATGCAAGCTGGAATGTCTCCTAATGAGTGCTAAGAAAATTTCACTTTAAAGATAATGTTAATTCAGAATTCTGAAAAAAGACAACATCATAATTTTAAAAAACTGTTGTTAGAATACTTAGTCGTTCTTGGGAACTGGTAAGACTAATGGGAGGGCTTTATCCCTCCCGTCTAATAGTAATATTTTTTTAAACTTTCTTTCGCAAGCCAGTGTACCAACAGCGAAGTTGTGATGAACGTTGAGTAGATTTTCCCACGTAATATCACAGTGACATGACATTTGAATGTGTATTTTCTCTGCCATTTTGCCCGAAGTGCTGACAAGGTTAGATCACAAATCTATTTTGTTTAGTTTAGTGTTCATATTTGGCACACTAGAGAAGGTATACGCGTGCTGTACAATTAAACAACTAATTCAGAGCGTTTTCCCAGGGGCAATTTAAACTAGCTAACTGTATACTAATGCCTTACTTAAACTTGAGATATTCTGAAACAGGACATGAGTTATAACTACAGAAAAGTAAAAGGCTGGCACAAGAGATTGAATAGAGAATATAATATAGCCTTAGGGCTCTACTGGCCTTTGGCCGGTACAGCTATTAGAACATTCCGCCCATAGAGGGCAGAATGTTCTAATTCGTAAAGCCAGAGGGGGTTTACGAACCCTCTGGCTCCGTGAGGCATTTGTTCACAGCTGTTAATGTGAACAAACATTGGAATGTTGATGCGCCAGGCTTCTACCAGCCATTAGAAACCCGGAGCACTCCATTGTCTTCAATGGAGCGCTCAACATTCTAGTGTTCTAAATATAATTGGAGAGATAGGGGCTGGGGAAGGCTTTTAGGTATGTGCTACGATTGAGGCCTCTCTGGACCAGTACCCTCAAAACGCCCACATTCTGGCAGCACTGACTCTGAGAATGAGACAAATAGAGGGGAATTAGGAATTAGGAAGGGTACTGCGGGGAATTAAATCTGAACTAAGAGATTACCACAATCAGCAATTATGTAAATATTAATAACACTTATTGTGTAAGTAAGCCTAGAAAGAAACATGAATTGATGCAATAGTCTTTTATGAGCTAAGGATTTCGAAAACTGTCTTTTGTCAGATTTATCTGTAGATAGAAAGCTCTTTATTCAGAATAGTCATTGTATTTATTCCTTATAATTCTGTGTTATTTTTTGTATTGTGTTTACGTAGGATGAAATATATTTAATAAAAATCTTCTGAACAGAAAAAAAAAGAATAGTTTTCTAAACAGTTCTTTAAATCGAAGTAACGCCCAGTCTCTAATTGTTCATGAATAGATCAGCATTACTTCATTAATATTTGCACTTGCCTTGGTCTGTATTAAAATTGACATGTGTACTTGTAACTCTTTTCTCACTTTGACTGTTCCGAATTTTCATTTAATTTACTTCTTATCCACTTACATATTACACTGTCCAACAGCTGGGTTTGTGATCCTTGAACCAAGATAAATATTATCTTTTACCATGACTCAGCTGGCGTATGGTGTTTCCACCTTCTCTGAACTAGTTCAGCCACCCTTCTGCTCTCCTCGCCACTCAAATAACAAGTGGTAGGGTGTGGCTCCATTTTATAATTTCGTAATACAAGATGGTGGGCACTACATTCCTACGTTGTGCAGGAGTTTCTACTTAATCATTACTGGAACCCAGGGACCCCCAGTGAATCATTATTGGAATCCAGGGAACCCCACAGTCATTACTGGAAGCCCGGGATCCCGGCCTAATCATTTTCAATTATTTAAACTGCAAAACAATATACAAAAAGTAAAGAAACAAGCATACATGAAACAAGTACACAAATAATTCATTATTTTATTTAATTCACAAACTTTTTTTTTTTTAAATGAAAATTTTAATTTTAATGGGAAGGTTGGAGTTTTTTTTAAATTTAGTGGAGCGCACTTGATGCACTTGCACTGCTCTGAAGATACTAGCTTAATTTTTAGCCTTCAATTTCAAATTCCTTCCCATTTATAGAATGTTTGTAAATGTTCAATTTTACATTTTATTTCTTTTTTATAATCACTTTATTATTTTGTTAATATGATTTAATTTTCTAAGCAGTCGTGGACCTCCTGAGAAAGCTTCACGAACCCCCAGGGGTCCATGAACCATAGGTTAAAAACCAGTGCTGTAGGCTATTAAATGTTTCTTTAGTCTGGCTAGTGTTTACACTTTCAAATTAACAATTCTTCTGTTCAGTGTTTAAACCCAGACTATCGTTTCTATTCCATTTACATAGGGATTTTTATAGGCAGTGTTCCTAAAATATTTTTGTGATCCCACAGGATCTCTTGCATGTTCTTAAACAAGCCCTTAGCAAGTGTGTATGACCACACAATCTTTTTCTCTAGAAGAGGCGAAGGATATACAATTGTAAGCTTTTAGCAAGGAGATGATAATAACAGTGTGATAGTAAGGCACATCTAGGTTCGACCAGGAAAGAGTTCCAAGATGCTAAACATGATACAACTATATGAACAGCTTGAGTCTGGAAGAGAGAATTTCATGCGATTTGAAGTGCATCAGAGTGAGGTTGGAAGAGGTGCTTGAATTATGGCTTGCTGGAGGGTGAGGAAAATAGAAGGTGTAAAAGAGATTAGGTCTAACAGTACATTTTGCATTTGTTACTAGAGAAAGGCCATATAGCATTTTATCCTGACTGCCAGAGGTAACCAGTGAAGAACCTTGAGAACTATTGTAATGTGAGAAAATATTTTTTATGCCTGAAATTAGTGTCACAGCAAAATGAAGCACAGCTTAAATGGGCGCTAAAGCAGATGTTGAAGTACCTAGTAGAAGCGCGTTACCACAGGCAATTCTCAAAATAACTAAAGCCTGCACCATATGTCAGAAGTCATTTGGTGGCAGAAAAGCTTTACTTTTCTTTAATGTAGTGCAGCTTTGGCTTTAGATCCAAACTCCTCAATATATGCTGCAGTAATCCGCTTTTATCACATAGATATGGGATGGTCAATTCAAGAGACAACAACTTTGCAGTCTTACTTGCTGAAACACAAGTACCATCTTGAAAAACGTATTCTCAATCAGTAGAAGAATCTTTGTTTTTCAATAAACCAGTTGTCACGAAGCACAGACAATGTGCTATTGCTTTATGCTTTTATTGCTACTTCAGCATATACATCACATAGGAAACGTTGAAAAGTATTCTAGTTCCATTTCTTTATACATTAGCAATTTTGCTTTAATCGTATAACTTTCCCAAGTGACTTTGAAATGGAAACTAAAATGTAAATGGAAAAAAAGTATCAATATTTAAAGATTTTCTTGGGCATGAACATATGTTCTAAGACCATACTGATATTAATGTAAGGGATTTCACCTTGAAAAATGTTTGGATGGTCCCTATCATATCTTGCAGAGCATTCTTGTCCCTGCAGTTAGTTAAGCATCCTCTTCAGTGGGACTAGAGGGATCTTCAAGGCCACCAACCTGAGTACATCTGGATTTACACTTGCTGGTATTAGTTTAAATATTTACTATGCAAATAACAATGTGGGATTAAAAGAGTGTCTCCTTGTCACACTGCTGTTTGAACAGTCAATAGTTTGTTGATTCATTCCATATTGGTGAAGTTGTTATTGTATACACCTCCTATGCATTCCAATAGAGTCATGCTGTTCATCCACATGACTAATAAGACAAACTTCTGATCCCATTAAATCGGAACTTAAGAACTTTAAATGCTTTTAAATTGGTTCCCATTTCAAGAGGATTCTGATTAGATCACAAATTTGTCATCTGTAAACGTGAGTGAATATTGTTCTCTTCTAGTCTAATAACATTTCCTAAATACGTTTCCATAAGTAGTTGCATTTATATCATTAGTTGGGAGACCTATAGCAAGGATATTGCCCTTTCTAAAGAGTGGAATAACCGTTTACAGGAAACTAATAATTTCTTACTTCTTTATTTAGTTTTCAAAGCATTTATCATGGAGGTCGTCCAGAGAGCTGGATCTCTATTGCACTAAATAATGCAGCATTGTGACTGTGTCACAACCCATGCATACTTACTTTGGCTGGCATTTATAGTTCCTCAGCATTTTGCTTAGGATGGTCTTAGAGATAGGTGTTAGGTCCTCACCTCTGTCAGAAAATCAAAGGAGGTGGGGCATCTCCTGGGAAAGGATTGATTGATATTTGTTGTCCTTAACCACCATATCACAGGAGACTTTGAGTTATTTTGCTCACTTGGCTCTTGAAAGATCTGTTACCTCCTTGTTCTTTGCTTTTGGGTTACTGAATGTTTGCATTCAGATCTAAGTTGGTTACCTTATTCTGTTTAATCATTAGAAACCTTAGCAGCTTTAACAGCTCAGATTTGCAAAGTCTGTGATCCTGATCAAATTCCTCTTGCATTTAATTCTTTAGGCTCCCATATTAATTACCATGGGTTTTGAAATAAAAGTATTTTTTTGGTTAGTAATATTTATGTCTCCAGAATTTTTTCTAGCCTGCTACTGAACACTGAGAATTGAAAGAAAAAGGAGTTCACTTAAAAACCGAAAACCTAAAGAGAATCTATGGTTCTTCACATAAATTATATAATATGTGTCACAAATAAAAAATACAAATTCCCCTAACCAACTTTGGAAGGTGGGAAACCATGGTTATGATCTGAAACGTACAAAATTCTCATATTTGCTATCTATGTTTGGTTACACAATCATACTCCTCTATGCATTGCTCATCACCTCACAAAGGAAATCACTGGTGACTTCACATATCATGTTATCATTGACATCAACAATGACCTCATTGAAGCTGCAAACAATTGCTTTTTTACATAACTCTTGATGGCAGTGTGAGGACAGCCTAGTTGCTAAATGCATCCTTTACAAGTACATAGCGATGTTGGAAGGACTGAGCTGTGGCCCTGATGGCTGTGGAATAGCCATGCTGAATATGTTCATTGCCAGATGAAGAGCAATCTCTGAAGAGGGGGCTCAACCAGATCAGGATGTAAACAGAAACTTGCACCTAAAACAGGATTGCAACATGTGCAGCAACTCAGCACTTTTTCTTGCCCACTGCGGAATTTGTGTGGGGAAAATACCACCCATTGTCTGTTTTATAGCCATAAACAAAGGAACTCATTCAGTACTCCTCTGTCATGCCTATATGTTCACACATCTACATATCAATCATATAGAATTATTGAGTTCTTATGCTCTCAATCCATTGTTAGTGTAGGAAATTGGGTTTTTGATTGAGGGGGGGTGAAAACCTCAGTCCCTGTCAGGGAGAATGATAACACAAAATGTTCCTGTGCTTAACTCTCTGGTAGCTTGTCACAAAAACATTCAGGCTTAACTTGGAGGCAATGTGTAAAGTATGTATGCAGCACACAAACTGGAAGGACGTGAAAATCAACACAAGAAAAATCCCACACCAATTTAGAAAAATAGAGTAAAATGTAATAAATAAAATGAGATCAAAACGACAAAGCTCCAATCAATAGAACCAGAGATATGCAATCTCAAATATTTAGGTAAGTATAGCGCCTAAAGGCACAATGCTCCACTTGCAGTCATCTGGTCATGATAGAATGGGGGAAAGTCACAAGTTCAGGCTGACCGTGATGGAGCGCGGGCCTGATACAGGGATCAGGGTAGTCCCTCTGAATACATTACATTCTCAAAGTCTGGCGCGAAGAGTCTACTTCACAGTGGAGGAGGTCGCGAGGAGTGACGATAGTGTTGTGGCTAGTCAGCGATGTAGCGAAGAGCAGACCGAGCATTGCGGACGGTCTCATGTCAAATAGTGAATCCTAGTTCTCTACCGAGTTTCTGGGCAGTGTCTTTGTTTTCAAGAGGGTAAACAAAAACATAGCATAGTCTCCACTCAACATAACCAGTGCCATTAGTGGCTGAACTCTGATGGTGGAACTAACACAAGAGAAGAATCTTCCAATATTATTTCTCTGGCCTGTAAGACCCTCCCTTCTTCTCACTTTCCGCCACACATAGAATTTGACTTGGAAAAAACAGGTTCGCATGGTTATTCTCCTTTTTGGGGTATTACTATATGGTACAGTTGTTTGTGGATGTGGAGTTTGCACCCAGCAAGTACCACGTAACTGTTAATCAGGGCCCAAGTGAGCATTCTCTTTTTTTGGATTCTTAGAATTTTTGGGTCAATCCTCCTAGAGCTTCAAAAGACCTGGAATGTTTTGGCTTTGCTTAGCCCCAGTTCCGACTTACTTAGACTGGTCCTCATTCTGACCAGTTTAATGCCCTTTTGGACACGTTCTTCTCTGGTTCTTCCTGTGCTTTCCTTCTTCCTGCCTCCCCCCTCCTGCATTTCCTCGCCTCCCCCAATCCTTACCTGCATCTCCCTTGTGTGCTTTCTCCCACCTCCAGAGCCCCGTCATTCTCTCGCCCACCCTCCGCCTGCTCCTCCCCCCCCCCAGGACTTACCTAATGGCAATCACTGTTCTACCCTATTGAGCAGGTGTCTAGGCCCCCACTCCCACTTACCTGTACTGATCTTCCGACCAGTCTAAGATCCTTCCGGACCCAGCCTCGCTGCATCAAAGCCCTTTCCTCCTTCTTGCACTCCTTCTTCTCTCTCACTCTCTGCTCCTTCCTCTCGCCATTATCTCTGTCCTTTCACTCACTCTCTACATTCTCCACTCTCTCTCTTTGTGCCCCTTTTTCTACTCTGTCTCTTTGTGCCCATTTTTCACTCCCTCTCTCCTCTGCCCCGCCCTTCCCTACCCCCCCCCCCGCGCTCCCCCTTTCCACGACCTACTTTATGGCAGCCGCTGTGCGACCTCATCGAGCAGGTGCCTAGGCCCCAGCTCCCACTTACCTGGACAGGTCCTTCGACCAGTCTAAGACTCTTTTGGACTCTGCGTCGCTGCCTCAAGACCCCACCTCGTTCTTGCGCTCCTTCTTCTCTCTCGCTGTCCGCTTCATCCTCTCGCCCTTTACTCCTGTGACTTTCTTACTCCTGTGACTTTCTATTTGTCCTTTTCATTCTCTCTCTCTTTTGCCTTCATCCTTTTACCCATTCTCTACTCTTTCTTTACCTGTTTTCTACTCTCCACTCTTTGTGGCTCTATGTGCTTACTTTTCACTTTCCACTCTCTCTCTCTCTTTGTGGCCATTTTCCACTCTCCACTCTCTCACTTTGTGCCTGTTTTCCTTGAGCCTGCTTTTCCTTCATGCCCATTCTCCTCTGGTTCCTCCCTTGTTTTCCTGCTCCCCCCCCTTACCTGCATCTCCCTCGCGTGCCTTCTCCTGTCCCTGCCCTTCCCTAGCCCTGCCCTCTGCCCTCCTGTCTCCCCTCCCAGGACCTACTTAATGGTGACGCTGCACTCCAAAAGCAAGCCTATTTGTGTCCATCATCTTGACAGCGTCAAGCACCACAAACCCTGGTCCGACTGAACGCTGCCGCTACACAGCCTCCCTTCAGCATGCACACAGCACTGGACACCGCCACAACAGCTGCTTCCGTGCCTCACCTCGCTCCACAGTAGGACCTTTCTCATGCACGCGCTGCCATTTTACCTGCATCAACACGTCCACCCTACGTGCCACACTTGCCTCATATGGCATGCATGATCCTCAACACCAGATCTCTCAACAAACAAGCCACCCTGATCTGAGAAACCATCAATATACACTCCCTGGACATCCTCTTCCTTAGAGACGCCTGGCGAAACCACACATTGACACCCACCATCACCAAGCCATTCCTCTGTGCTACAAGATCTCCCACCAGAACAGACCGAACAAGCCAGGCGGAGGACTCGCTGTCATCCACAAGAACTCCATCACCTGCACCACCTCCACCGACGAGAACACAACCTTTATGGAACATATGCACTTCCGACTAAAGACCGGCAACCACATCACCATCAGGTAACCTAACTTACACCCTTGTTTAGCCCCCGGACCAAGCACCACCTTCTGCAATGTCCTCAGAGACTTCATAACCCCCATCATCAGCAGCTAGAACAACTTCATCTTACTCGGCTACCTCAACTTCCATCTCAACAACCGAAAGGATCCGAGCGCCAGTGTCCTACTCAAGAGCCTCAGGATCCTGGGATTCATCCAGATCATCCAATGCCCTACCCACACTGCAGGACACACCCTCGATCCCATCTTCAAAGCCAGCAACATGGTCAAGTGCAGCCACCTTGGAGAGACCACTACAGTATCCACTTTTTCATCGATTCACCTCAAGCCCCCACAGATAAGACCTCTAACAACCTCAGGCATAGCTGGAGCAAGATAAAGGACACAGCCTGGAACAACTCCCTCAATGGCGACTTGCATACCGACATCAAAGCCTTCCAACAACTGGATCACACTCGGCGTAGACACCCTAACCCCACAGAAAAACGTCAGACAATCAAGAACCAACACATAAGTCAGTTGGCACACTGAAGACCTTAGAAACTCCAAAAAAAGACTGCAAACAGCTGGAGAGAAAATGGAGAACCAGCCAGGACACCACCTCAAAAAGCATTTACAAGTCCACACTTAGGAAATATCACACTCAACAAAACAGCCCTAGCTCTAAGACTGAAAAACAGCTACAACAACTGCAAAAATCTCTCCAACATTGTCAAATAATTCTCCAACCCCTCCAGCCCCCACCAACTTCACCACACCTTCCCAAGATCTCTGTGACAACCTTTCCGATTTCTTTCACAACAAAATCCTCAAGATCTACAGCAACTTCGACCCCCAATGCAAGATACAAAAACTCATCAACCAGCTGCCTACCAGCACCAAATCGGACCACCTGATCACAAACTAGAAATCCCTCAGTCCAGAAGACACAGCTGAAATTATGAGCACAATCCACTCCGGGGCTCCCACAGACCCCTGCCCCCATCATATCTACAACCAGGGAGGTACTCTGATCAGCTACCGCCTCACCACCATCATCAACAACTCCATCCAAAAAGGAATCTTCCCGGACAATTGAAAAAATGCAGAAATTTTAGCTCTCCTGAAAAAACCCACAGCAGACCCAAGAGCTCAGCAACTAAAGACCCATCTCACTCCTGCCCTTCCCATTCAAAGTCATGGAGAAAGCTATCAACAAACAACTCTCCAACCCTTTTGAACAACACCGCCTACTATGTGGAAATGTGCTTTTTAATGAGCACACCGGTGCAGGGGTCACCCTTCTCTTGTCCACGGGTCCATAGACCAACAAAATAGAGATTGGCACTGAAGCTGGAATTCAAATAACAAGTTTATTAATCACTCATGAGTGGGACTACGTCCACACAGCACTCTCAAGTGCTGCCTGAGGTAGTACACTGAAGTCACAGACCATGGTGCTTATATACAGAGTTTGTTGCAGAGTAAGCATGTAGTTACAAATAGAAGGTACAAGCATACACAGGAATAACTACCAACAAACATGGGCAGATGGGTGATCACTTAGTCAGCAGAGTGGGAGGGGGAACAGAACTGTTTACATCAGCAGAAAACAGTTGACAGTTATATCTTTAGCCAGGTGCAGTCTAGCAGCTACAGGCCTTTGCTCAGCACATTGCTTTTAGCTCAGTACAGAAGGAGTTAACTAGAGTTGATGACACAAGCAGAATAGAAGGGCAAGCAACAGTGAAGACGGAAGAATTACATAGCTAACAAAATGGATGCCACAAACAAGATGGCTTCAGCTCATGCTAACGGAAATTATTTCAGATTTCCACAGATGACCCTTTTAGCATATGCTGAAGACATCTTCTAGGCTTTATAAGGAGTACGTAAAATATCATGTACATCTATCTGCATTAATTCATTAATTTCTTGATCACTTGCTAATCGGGCATTTACATTCTTAACATTTTGTTTAGTCGGTATACACGAGGTGCAAGTAGAAACACGAAGGGAACAAAGCATTGGGCCGCATTGAATACATAGGCAACAAGTGAAAAGAATAGCAAGAAATATACATAAGGCTGACAATAGCTTCCATCCCCATACAATAAACATGTTCCATAGCCATCCAGTCAAAGTCCAAGTTCCTGAATCCTGATGGATTTCAGTGGCTATTTTGTGCAACTTGGAAATTGCGTCAAAAACAGAAGGGGCGTGGTCAGGGATATAGACACAGCAGCTACTCCCGATGATGAAACATGCTCCACCACGGTCGGCCAGGATGACATCAAGGACCATCCTATTATGGAGCGCCACAATTCTCGCAATTTGTAGTTCTTCTGTGATGTTTCCAAGCGCCATTGCGGTCTGATTGGTTACAGCCTCTACAACACGTGTCAAGCGCCTGATCTTTCTACTGTTTAAGGCCGCACCAACAAAGAAGAATAGTCCCAAATTAAAGTCAATATACTGCTATAGTGCAGTATCAGTTTGATCCACCTCATCATTGTTTATTGTCCTTTTGAATCTGTTCTTGGAAATGTCATTATACAGTTTATAGTCTTTATGGTAGGATGCAGGTGCCAAAAACACAGGTGGAAGCAAAAAGGACACGTAGCAGCTTCCCGACCAACCAATAGGTAGATGGTAATAACCTTTACTTCCGCAAATAAAATAGGTGTTGTGTGAGGACAAAAAGCTGCTATTGTTCATTCCAGTAATGTTCAACAGTAAAGTACAGTCACTTTTTCCCACAGGAATACTGCCAATACTGCTCACACAGAGATCCGCTCGAGCTCTAGTAACAGCAATAACAGGAGGCCCATTCCCCTTAGTTGTTCGAGTGTTAGGGAAAACATAGTGTATGGAGGAATTTCCTCAGCAATACTCCTCCATTTCCCACACAGTTCCTTTAGCTTGTGGATCTCCTTCCTCATCGGGGTAACAAAGTTTATTCAACTGAGCGTTTAGTCCACCTACATCAGCATAAGTAATATTAGCAACTTCAGAAGCCCACAACAATGCAAACCAGGCTCTGCAGGAGCCATTATGTGAAAACGGCAAGGGAATAAAAGGCGTTCCTCCCTTTTTCTGATGAGCTGGCATCATTCCACATACCCAGCAATTGGTAACGTTCGTGGCATTGTGGGTATGATGCAACATTTGAATGAAAGTGTTATTGAGGTAGGACATTCTATGCTTTTTCTCATGATACGGTAGAGTAAAATAATGATGTTCAATTGGGACAGGAGTAGTAGTAGTCAGTAGATTTCGGACAGGAGCTACTTCCTCTACAATCCATGTTATTATAGCAACAATAACAATAGTCAAAGTAAGTCCAGTAGCAATTATTGTTCTTTTGCTACAAACTCTTGCAGCAGTTGGTTTCTTCTCCTTAGACATATTCATTTCGTCGACAAACAACAAAGCAGATGGTGCCCTAAGGTCCTGGGCAGGCGTTGATTTCTTCACTAACGTTGAGACGAGTAATCACTAATAGAAGACCCCCTTTGTAGTTAGGCTTTAACTACCCAGGACAGTGGCTCAAACAGTCTCTTTCAATGAAATGTCTTTCTTCCTGGGTCGAAGCTGATATCGAGATGTACCAGGAATCGTGTGGTCCGGGAAGACTTCCTCAGGTCCTTCAGGTGACACAGCTTGTCCTTTCTCGGTGACCAGGATATCGCGGTGATCTGCCAACACAGCTGGGCTCACTAGGTCTTGCAACACTTTTCGACAGTGTGTTGCGTGGACCCAGTTCTTCCGGTTCGTCACTCGAACTGCAGTCCTGGTAGCCAGTAGTACCTGCTCCGGTCCTCGCCACCTCGGTGCTAGGGAGCTGGTCCTCTGGAATGACTTTACGACCACAAAGTCACCAGGCCGTAAACAATGGCCCTCACCTTGCGACCTGTCTGGAAGAGTCTCCCGAACCTGTTGATAAATAGAAGACAAACTGTCAGTCAACTGAGACAAATAGTCATTCATCAATACATAAGGTACATCATGTATAGGGCGTGGCTTAGGAATCCCCCAAATATTCATTGGCCTTCCAAAAACCACCTCATACGGTGTGAGGCCAGATCGTGTATGTGGTATCGATCTAATGGATAGCAATGCCAAAGGCAGTGCATCAGGCCATTTCAAAGATGTGGAAGCCTGTATCTTAGCCAATTTTAATTTCAGAGTGGAGTTGTAACGTTCCACTAGTCCTGCTGATTGTGGGTGGAAAGCAGCATGAAACTTCTGCTTAATTCCCAATCCTTTCATGAGATACTCAACAACTTGCCCAATAAAATGGGGTCCGTTGTCACTCCACAAAACTCGGCAAATGCCGAATCGGGGAAAGAACTTCTTTAGGAGCACCTTTGCTGTCGTAAGAGCTGTATTATCCTTCGTAGCGTATGCTTCCACCCATTTACTGAAGGCGCAAACCACTACTAA
This sequence comes from Calotriton arnoldi, assembly GCA_963921515.1. Lineage (NCBI taxonomy): Eukaryota > Metazoa > Chordata > Amphibia > Caudata > Salamandridae > Calotriton > Calotriton arnoldi. Next base: position 306,007 of record CAWUFW010014143.1, read on the forward strand.
GACATACTTTAGGTTGTTACAGCGCTCAAGCTGGATGTAATCCATTTGCAGGACCTCAAAAGGTGCAGTTGGTATTGCAAACCCTCCTGTTGGAGTTCGTGTTCCCTTTCCAGGATTATACTGGAAACAGATCAGACAGGACTGGATTATTTTCTTAGCCGTACCGACAATCTCTGGATGATCCCAAACTTGCATAAGTTGCTTTGCTATTGAGGATGCTCCAACATGTGCCGGCCCATGTGCCATGTGAATCATAGGATGTAAATAGGCTGCGGGTAACTTCCATTTTGTCATTTCTTTATTCCTCCAACAGCCCTCATCATCCAATGTTCCCTCCTTGGACCATTGGTCTAATTCATCAACAGAAGCAGATTGCTGCATGTCCAGCACCTCTTGCCTGGCATCATGCCAACGTTCAGCCTGTGACTTAACTACATACATAGATGTGGTACTTCGCTGCATTGCAGTCTCACGAGCTGTGCAATCCGCAAAGGCATTGCCTGCTCCTATTTTATCAGTCACTTTCTTGTGTGCACTACATTTAACAATTGCCACTTTCTTAGGATAGGTCAAGGCAGTAAGGAGATTATGTACTAATTCCCCATGCACTATTTGTGTCCCATGTGAAGTGAGAAAGCCTCTTTCTTTCCAAAGTTGCCCGAAGTTATGAGCCACGCCGAAGGCGTATTGGCTATCAGTGTAAATGTTAACAAGCAACTCTGTACTAAGCTCACATGCTCTTGTCAGTGCTATCAACTCGGCTGCTTGAGCTGACTTCTGTGGGATACGAGCTGTCTCAACTACTGTCTGAAGTGTTGTAATTGCATAAGCAGCAGATGTAGTGCCATCAGGCAATTTCAGGCAGGATCCATCAACCCACAATTCCCCATCAACACTAGAAAGAGGTGTATATTGTAGGTCAACACGACCCTTTGTTCGTTCTTCAGTAAGGGATATACAGTCGTGTAACTCTTGTGACTGAGACTGAGTAGCTGGAAATGGCAATAATGTAGCAGGGTTCAGAGTCAAACATCTTTTTAACGTGATATGAGGGGCCAAAAGTGTCAATTCATGTCCTGTCAAGCGAGCACTAGTCAGATGCTGTGTTTTTGTTTGATTTAACAAGGCATCAACTGAATGGGGTACTAACACAAGCAATCTATGTGACAAGACTATTCCCTCGCTCTGACGTATGGACACAGCCGTTGCCGCCACCGCTCGAAAACAACCAGGCAGCGCGCGGGCAACTGGATCAAGGACAGCTGAGAAATATGCACAAGGACGTTGTTTATCACCGTGTGTTTGTGTTAAAACTGAGAGAGCGCAACCTTCCCTCTCGTGTACATAGAGTGTGAAGGTCTTAGTGTAGTCTGGAGTTCCTAATACTGGTGCAGAACAAAGAGCTTGACGTAACTGTTGGAAGGCATCCTGGCACTCAGTAGTCCATGGGAGAGGCATCGGAGTGTCTTTAGTCAAAAGGGCCAACAAGGGTTTAATAATGTGAGAAAAGCTAGGGATCCACTGCCTACAAAAAGAAGTAAGGCCAATCAGTGCACGGACATCCTTCTGAGTACGGGGCATGGGAGTGTCTAAAATAGTTTGAATGCGATCTGGTGTGAGTGCACGTCCCTCCTTAGACAGGAGGTGACCTAAATAGTTAACCTGCTGTCTACAAAATTGCAGTTTCTTCCTAGAGACTTTGTGATGATGAGAGGCAAGAAATAACAATAATGACAGTGTTCCTTCTTTACATTGTTCAGGGGTATCAGCAGCCAACAAGATGTCGTCGACATATTGAATAAGAGCCACCCCTTTCGGTACAGGAAAAGAATCAAGCTGCCTTTTCAACGCCTGACTATAAATGCTAGGACTCTCTGTATACCCTTGTGGAGCTCTACAGAACCTGAATGATCTATTATTCAAAGTGAAGCCAAACAAATAACGGCTGTCAGGGTGAATAGGTATTGAGAAAAATGCATTCTTTAAATCAATTACACTAAATGTAGTGGCAGTAGGAGGAACCATGGTGAGAAGTGTCGTGATATCAGAGACTACCGGGTATTGGGGCACCACGATTTTATTAACCTCTCGTAAATCAATAATAAATCTGTAAATTTTAGTATCAGTGTCTTTTTTCAAAATAGGAAGGATAGGACTATTACAAATGTTATAAGGGACTTCTTCCACAACCCCCACCTTGATCAAATCCTGAACAATGAGTGTTAATGCTTCTTCGCCTTCCCGAGATATTTTATATTGGGGCAATCGAGGCAATGAAGCACCTTCCTTCACTTGAATATGCACTGGTGGAATAACCATGTGTCCCACATCGGTATCTGATGTAGCCCACAAAGTACTAGGTAAAGATGCCAAAGCGATATCTTCTTTGATGAGACAAGACCTCTCAACCATTGGATAGTTATCATTTAAGATAACACGCACACTTTCTGGGGAACAACGTATTGTAGCACGAAAATGTTTAAGCATATCAATGCCCACAATATTATCCGGCGTGTTAGGGGAAAGCAGAAATGGACATGCTGCAGTAAATTTATCAAGACTAAATGCAAGTGGCTGTGACAGTGGGCTAGGTGTAGGTGTCCCATCGAATCCTATTGATGTTATCATTGCGCCAGACAGGGGAGCCCTAGGAACCAATTTTTTAGACGGAGCACTACGAGTAGCTCCTGTATCAACCAGAAACCGATCAGTAGAACCCAAGACATTTGCATCAACATAAGGACCCTTCTGATCTACTGGGACCTCAACCGGTTCCTTACCCCATCCTAGGCATTCCTATGCATAATCAGAATCCGCAAGACCATCAGCCGAATAATCAGACATTTGATATTGATTTCGTCTATCAAAGGTATTAGAATAATTTGGTCCGTGTTCAACTGCCTCAAACCTGGGACGGGTTCCTATTCTTCCCCTATTTCCTGAATTCCCTGGGCGTCCTCTCATACTTCCTCTACCCCGTTGATACTGCTGACCTCGCAAAAGGGGGCACTCAGAACGCCAATGTCCAATCTCTTTACAATAAGCACACTGATCAGAAGACAAAGTTGATCGAGAGAAAGGGGGTACACCAGGTGTATATACTGCACGTCCACCTCTACCACCACCTCTGAATGGTGGACCATATACTTGAGCCAACATAACTTTTGTTTTTAAATCCTTAACCTTCTTATCCTCTTTGCCCTTTGCTTCCAATTCCTGACGCTCATAATACTGGGCCATAGTCAAAAGGGAGACTGGGGAAGACATAGTCCACGAACTCTCGCTGGCCTTAAGGCAACTAGCTATTTCTGGCAACACGTTAGCGACAGATTTGTCGACGAACAGATGCTTACCCGTGTCATCTGTCAAGGACTGCCCACTAAAGTCATGGAATGTCTCTTCAAATCGTGTAAAGAAATCAGAAACTGACTCATCCGCTTTCTGTTTACAAGACGCTAACGTAGTCCAATCTATTTTCTTAGGGGGTATAAGAGTTTTCAACTTAGTCACAATAGCTTTAGGAAGATCTAATATCTCCTGTTGTGGTTTCCGCGCAGGCTCTCTAGCCGCATCTATTTCTTCTAAATGCACCCAAGTATCACCATATGCTACATTATCATCTATTTTCCAAATTGTTCTCCACATATCAGGGGGCAAAATAAGTCCAAAAACATATCAATATCTGGCAGAGTCATAGTACAGGAGCTAATGGCTCCTTCTACTTCTTCATAGAAAGCGGCAGGATTTTTCCGCGGATCAGGCAAAGCGGCTTTAAGAGCCATAACATCTGCTCTACTCCAAGGGGTATAAACCCAATTATAAATAAAATACCCTTTCGCATCATCTGAAGTCTTATCTTCATCTTTTCCCGTACCCTTTGGAGGAACATACAAAGGCGCAGCTTCGCGCATTGGTCGTATACCAACTTCAGCACTACTAGATCCATTATTTGTCTCTGAAGTTTCTACTATCTGCGCTGGGGTTTGGGCTACTTGTACAGTTTTAGTTTTACAAGCTTCTTTTTTCTCCGCTTTTAAGCGAAATGTTTCATCTCGTAATTTAACCACTCGCCTAATTAAATCAGGTATGTTTGAACAAAGGAAAGTTCCATCACTCAATTGTTTATAATCAGAATTTATATCAGTGGGCTCTAAGTTTTTAGAAAGGTCTCTAAAATTAAGTATAACTTCCCAAGCAAACTTTTCTGCAAAATATAACTGCTCTAAATCTTTCCACTGCTGAACCATTGCTACAAGATCTGAAGGAAGAGTTTTCTTACGGGCTTCTGAACGAACAGTGGATCTAATGGTGGCTTTTTCATCAGTAGTTAAAGTAGAGCGAGTCTGTCGCCCATCTTGCTTATCTATATCTTTATCGTCGGAAGAATGATGTTTTTCATCGGAAGGATCCTCCTCAGGGGCAGAGGGAAATTTATACGGGGGCGGAGGTCGATCTAATAAGATGGAATCATCTTGAGGTTTATTAAGCATGGGATAAAGGGGGCGCATAATAGGGTACTGGCCAGTTACCTCTAAACGACGCTCCCTCTCTTCTTTTTCTTTTATTTCCGTCATCTCCTTATTTTTTAATTCTAACGCTTTTTGATAAATCGTTTTTCGTTGTTCTTTCTCTGCTATAGCTGCTTCTCTCTTCGCTCTTTCATTCACTTCTTTCTCCCACATTCGTACACAATCAAACATATCTTGTCGACTTTTTTTGTTAAACAAACACTGTTCTACATATTGAATCTTTTTAAAGTCAAATGACCCATTCACAGGCCATTGGAGATCAGGATCCTTCTTTGTATATTTGTTCCACAGTGTACTATACATTATGGAAGAAATACCGTATTTAATATACATATGTCTATTAGGTGTTCCCTCTAAGGGAGCCGGCTGACTTCTTTCTAAATCCATTTTGGTACCACCAAGACAGCAACACAACCTACGGAGTGTGCTGGAAACAGGCATGCTACCAAGTTTTTGTAAAATATTACGTTTCCAATTTGTTCAAAAGTAGAGAAAAATCTCCACATTACCTGCCTTTATTTTCTGCAAAAATAAATCAAACAAACAAAACCAGAATCTTGGCCAAGCAAACAAGAGTGCCGCTGCAGCAACCTTACCAAACAAAAGTCTCCAACCTCCAACTGCCAATCTCTTGATCGACCTAATGGTCACTGCAAAAATAATGCCAAAGGATAACGCAGTCAGGACCGGCCGCCACCTGGAGGGTCAAATCGAAAAACCGGAAAAGTCACTTTGGCTGCAGAGACAAGGGTCTCCTCATGCAGGACGTCTCCTCAGTAGTATTCCACTCTTCCGTCAAGACCACTCCTTCAGACGGCCGCGTCCTCGATGAGGCCCCACGTATCGGGCGCAAACTGTGGAAATGTGCTTTTTAATGAGCACACCGGTGCAGGGGTCACCCTTCTCTTGTCCACGGGTCCATAGACCAACAAAATAGAGATTGGCACTGAAGCTGGAATTCAAATAACAAGTTTATTAATCACTCATGAGTGGGACTACGTCCACACAGCACTCTCAAGTGCTGCCTGAGGTAGTACACTGAAGTCACAGACCATGGTGCTTATATACAGAGTTTGTTGCAGAGTAAGCATGTAGTTACAAATAGAAGGTACAAGCATACACAGGAATAACTACCAACAAACATGGGCAGATGGGTGATCACTTAGTCAGCAGAGTGGGAGGGGGAACAGAACTGTTTACATCAGCAGAAAACAGTTGACAGTTATATCTTTAGCCAGGTGCAGTCTAGCAGCTACAGGCCTTTGCTCAGCACATTGCTTTTAGCTCAGTACAGAAGGAGTTAACTAGAGTTGATGACACAAGCAGAATAGAAGGGCAAGCAACAGTGAAGACGGAAGAATTACATAGCTAACAAAATGGATGCCACAAACAAGATGGCTTCAGCTCATGCTAACGGAAATTATTTCAGATTTCCATAACTAGACATCTTGCAGTCTGGATTCCGCAGCAGCCAGAGCATGGAAATTGCTCTCATCGCTGCAACTGACAACATCGTGACCATCATGGACAGCGGGATGAGCGCAGCACTCCTATTACTCAACCTATCCACAGCCTTCGGCACCGTTTCCCACAGCGACCTCATCACAAGACTCCACAACTCTGGAATACATGGACCTGTCGTGACTTGGCTGGTCTCCTTTCTCTCTGACAGGACCCAGCTCCTGCCCTTCACTTCTGAACCCAAGAACCCCAACTGCGGAGTCCCTCAAGGATCATCGGTGAGCCCTACCCTCTTCAACGTCTACATGTCGCCACTCGCCCACCTCATAAGATCCCACTGAATAAACATTGTCTCCTACGAAGACGACACCCAGTTCATCCTCACCCTCACAGACAACAACTACACTACCAGGACCAACTACACCACCTGCGTGTCAAACGTAGCAAACTGGATGAAACAGAAATGCCTAAAACTAAATATGGATAAGACATGAGATATAACAGAAGTTCTGGTCTTTGGGAACAAGAGCTCACCATGGGACTCCTCCTGGTGGCCAACAGACTTGGAACTGACGTCCACTGACCACGGCAAAAACCTTGTGCATCATCTCTTCTTTTTGCACACCAAAAACCTTGGCATCATCTTGGACAACAGACGCATAATGGCCAAACAAGTGAATGCCGTCACCTCTTCATGCTTCTTCAAACTACGTATGCGCCGCAGAATATTCAAATGGCTCCCCACTAAAACCATTCACACGGTCACCCAGGCCCTCATCACCAGCAGACTAGACTACGACAACGCACTGTGCGCCGGCATTACAAATCAACTCATACAAAGACTCCAGAACACTGCCACCAGACTCATCCCCAACATCCGCCGCAGCACACACATCACGCCCCACCTCAGAGAGCTACACTGGCTACCAATCCAGAAGCGATGCCTGTCCAAACTTCTCACCCACCCATACAAAGCCCTCCACAACGTTGGACCTGCCTACCTCAACCACTGCCTCAACTTCCACCAACCTACCAGGCAACTGTGCTCAGCCACACCCCACCTCACCCACATACCCCACATCCACTGGAGCAAATCAGGAGGACGCTCCTTCTCCTGTATCGCCGCCCAATACTGGAACAACCTCCGACTCCACATCAGGATCTCCCCATCCGTACTCGAGTTCCGCAACAAGCCGAAGACCTGGCTATTCAACTTCGAGCACGATGGGCCTACTCACCTACTCCTGTGCCTGGATATCCCTCTAGTGATAAGCACTCTATAAAAATCCTCATAACTTAACATACACATATGTACTGTCATTGCAGGGTAGCAACATGGGTGGGCGAATACTTAGGGCTATTCCTGATTGTCTTCCCTGTGATGGTGAAAGGAGTTCTCTTGACAGATGGTCACTCTGCTCAGGGATAATCTACCAGGCAGGTTCCTCTCTTAACTTTCAGCCCTTTGGCAGGTTTCACAGATCAAACCTGCACTCTTTATCACCTTCAATATTATGAATCCTGTACTTTGGTGGGTAGTAAGAGGTTGGATGTCATAATGATTTCAGTCGTCTCTTATAAGAACAAGGCTGAAGCACGCTGTGAAAGGGAGGAGGAAAGATGGGAAAGAATGGCAGAATCCCTTTTTTGTTTTTGTTTTTTAGAGTTTTATATAGCGCGAACTAGACCCGAGACATCGGGTATCAGAGCGCTTTACATGAGCAAAAAATGGAAAAATAGGAAGGGGTTGATGGATCCAGATTTTTTGTGCAATCCTGCATGTAAATGAGGATTTTTTTGAGGTGTTTACTTGTCCTTGGCAATGGGAGACCCCTTCCTCATTAATTGGAAAGCTGGAGAAAGTGCCAGAGCAAGTAGATGTATTTATAATCTTTTTTTGGTCCTTTTTATTGAATCCAGTGTGTTTCGTAATCAAGACTCTTTTCTCATCAGAGTCATTCAGAGACGCAATGCAAAACAAAGAGCAAGAGATTTATAGTATAGACGCCAGTTTTGTTACAGATGGACACATTTTTGTTAGGCACGGGGAGATTAAGTGATTTGCCCAGAATCACAGGATTTTGAGCGTCATTGCAGAGACTCGAACCCGGTTCCCCAGCTTCGAGGTCGACCGCTCTAACCGTAAGGCTACATCCTCTCTTGTTCATCATTTCTCTGTGCTGCCCATTACCTCTACTCTTTACCTGTATCTCATTCGCCAAGATATCTGTGCACTGCAATCTCTAGAAGGCCCGCGTTGAACTGCACGCCTGAGTATCTAAGCAAGCACCTGGATGATGGCAGAGGAACCAGTCAGATTGACCTTTTTCATCTGACACTCCGCATTGAATGGTACCCACACACATGTCTAGAGAGGCGGTCTTGATTTTAATTATTTATAAGGGAGATCTGTCTACAGCTGTGCTTCCAGTGTCCCTAGGAGAACATATAGTCTCTCACACCAAATGTTACCTGGTAAGATGGATCAATAAGTTAAGTGCTTGCCTCTTACATATATGCATGTGTGTGTGTGTGTGTGTGTGTGTGGAACCTGCAGGTCAAAGGTTCGAACCACAGCAGAGAAATCTCAGCCTCTCATCCTCCGGGGGGCAATAAAGTAAGTACCACTAAGTTGGATAATGCTTATATCTATTACTTAAGGAACCATAAAATGGCATAACTAGTAGGAAGAGCTAAATATAAAAGTTAATATTATTATGGTTAATATTGTTATTATTACTGTTATTATATATGGCTCTAATTTAGTGTCATTATCATGAACATTGGTTTTCAAACACGTTATCCCTGCTCTGTAATCAGAGCAGTGAAAAAATAACCACACTCTAAAGCCACAACTTGGTTGTGTGTTCATCCACCTCTTCCACCAGGACCCAGAGACAAAGGAGAATTTGGAATGTGAATCCTTCGTTTTCCTCACATTCCCCTGCGTTTCTTAGGTTTCTGTAGATGCCGGGGGAGACGTGGGAATGTGGTTAGTGCTATGCCACTACCAACCACAGTCTGCTCAGCCTGTTCCGCCTCTCTACAGACCGTTAAAAAAAAGGAATTACTGTCTGTGATGGGGTCAACTCTGACTGAACTGCTTTCAGCACAACACTCTATGCTGACAGTGACTTGTGACCAAGCTGCAGGCAGCATGGTGTCTACTCTTTCTTTCTGAAGTGAAAGCAAAAACACAAAACGTGGCGGGTGAGCCTGGCAGGAGACCAGGTAATCTTTTTCTTCTTAAATAATTTCCGAAAGGAGAGAAAGATGTCCATAGGGTCGAACACTAAATATATATATATATATATATATATATATATATATATATATATATATATATATATATATATATGTGTGTGTGTGTGTATATGTATATAAAGAAACAGGCGCCGACACTTCATGCTGTTCAGATTACTCTCATTTATTAGAGAGACCGCTAACCCTTTCAGCCGTTCTAGTCGACCTTGTTCACAACAGAGAACACCATTTTTACTTTCCGTTATGTCCGTTCACATGGTTTGTTGCATCATCATAGACATGAAAGTTCTAACTTTTACATTTCATCTGATAAAGTGCAGACATGTAACATATGATCAAGACAATGATTCATATTATTCTCCATATTATATACCTCCCGTGTACATGGTCATTGTTAGAAGAAATGAATGCATTTTAAATCGATGCATTTCAAATTAGACTACGGAACGCTACCTTGCGGTTTACCGGCACCGTCTTAAAGTGCCAAGTGCATAATCAATAAACGTAACAGTTAATTTTGTCATATGAAAATTACATTGCTTCACATTTACATTAAATAAACCAGGGATCCAGGAAGATGGGCATACTCATCAGAATATACAAATCGTTAAGTCCTCCCTTTTAATGTGTACTCTTAGGACATCCTCTCATGTCTAACCAGCACCTTCAGTATTTTCAATATTCGTAACGTAACGCTAAAACTGCCCATACAGTGTCTAGTCCGCACTATTCAAGGTATTGCCAATAACTTGCTAAGTATCCCGACGCAAGCGTGGGTCTAAAGTTTTTTTCCCATGGTTGAATTGCGATTAAAGTTATTTCTTCTAAGTAGACCTTTATATTATATCCCTATTCAACTAGAAAGTGTTACTCTTAACACCTGAGCACGTGTCTTCACTGCATCTGTCACGACCCATATAATTAGTGCAGTCCCAAAACTAAATCCCCACTGGGATATTTTCTACAGTTCTTCCTCTTCTACCCAAAGTTGGGAAAGGACATGTTCTATGACATCATTGATAACATCAAAATATTAAGTTTTTACTGCCATTTTCAACTAACTATAATGTCACTTTAACCTTTCTTTTTTCAGTGAATGAGTGTGTGTGTGTGTGTGTATATATATATATATATATTCACCACTCTTCCAATAAAGGAAAGTCGACGCCGTAGTCGTTAGCCACAGTCACTTTATTGTCAGCTGATAGTGTCAGACGCATGTCGCTTGCCCAGCAGGCTTGCTCACTAATTAGTTAGTGAGCAAGCCTGCTGGGCAGGCGAAACGCGTCTGACACTATCAGCTGACAATAAAGTAACTGTGGCGAAACGACACGGCGTCGACTTTCCTTTATTGGAAGAGTGGTGTATATTTCGGACCGAGTTTCAGAGGTCCGTAACGCCGACGCGCCCTTTGGTCTGGAGGTGGTGGGCTAACCGAAGCAAACGTGGAGTCTATATATATATATATATATATATATATATATATATATATATATATATATATATATATATATATATATATATATATATAGTTGCAAAGTCATTATGTGCCCTGGGCTCCCCCATTTTTACTGACTGGTGACTGCCCATGGGCTCTGCTTGATCAGGCCAAAGGCCAGTGCTATGGTGAAAACACAATGAAAACACATGCTCATGATGGCATGACCTACTCTATAAGCCCCTAATATAGAACAGGACAGGGGGATTAAACCAACTTTAAGTCCCTAGTATATAACAGGGCATTGCAGTTTAGAGGCCAGCAGTCCTTTCTGCACTTGCATGTGTGCAGTGCTGAGAGCCTGAGGCCATTTTAAAAGCAGACCTGTGTTGCAGAACTGCTTTTAAATGTAAATTGTGCTCAAACTCGACTTTGGTGGTTTGTACTGCCGCTGCTTGACCTCCTGTGGGTGTTTCTCAGAGTATGTAGAGTGGCCAGAAATGACTCACGAGAGTTCAAAGTGCAGAATAAATGCTGGAGCAGAGGGCTACAGAAAATGCGAGTTAAGACTCCATATTCACCAGAACTGCCTCTAGAAATGCTGAGAGCCCTCCTGCATGGCAGCAATTGGCGAGACCTTGTTCTTTGGATTGAGGCGGGGTCGACGAAGGTGAGAGACCTTTACCGGGATGCTGAATTGCTCCTATTTGAAGAATTCTGCGTGGAGTTCAACTTGCCTCGGAGACATTTTTTATTACATAGAGCGCTTACATCAGCACTACGTAAACACTGGTGCACAGGGACCACCGAACCTCCGACACAACAGAGCTGTTACTATATGATTCTTTCTGCATGCACTATAAATAAAAGCAGTCTCTTTGTACAGAGGGAGGAGGATTTAGGCATTCCTATCACTACAAAGGATTGGGGCATGATATTGGATAGAACTCCCAAGGTCTCCAGGAATGCACGCTTTAAGCTTATTAATTACTATGTCCTACATAGATCGTATCTGACCCCCGAGTTCATAGGTAGATACTAGCAGATAGCGGACGCGGCCTGCCCTAGATGCGGGGAAAGAGGCGCACACATACTCTATATGTTCTGGACGTGCCCTGGGTTACAAGTGTTTTAGGAGGGGGTCTTGCATGTAGTCGAGGAGAATATCGGGAGGGAGATCCCACACACCCCGGGACGCTGTTTACGTAGTTGGTTCCCCCACACGTCTAAGGCTAAAGTCACAAGTAAGCTCGAGGACCTGGCATTTATCCTTGCCAAGCGGGAGATCGCTTTGAATTGAAAGACGCCTGGAGGTTCCCGCCTACACTTGTGGAGAAGGGAAATGATAAAGTGGGCAGGGTGTCAGGGGCAAATATTGATGAGAGAAGCCAGGAGTGGGATAGGAGATTTAGAGATAGCGCGAGTCTGGGACATATGGCAGATAGCTTAGTCAATCCTGAACGGGATACGCCTATGAGGTCACCTGAGGGGTCCCCCGGAGAGTCTCCTGATGGCTGAAAACCCTTTCTATCTAACTCTGTAGTAGTGACCTCTATGCGAATATGGAGAAGGCGGACCTGCTAATAACTGTTTCACCTTTTCTTGTGTATCATGTAAATATGTCTCTTGCACCCCAAGACTTTTTCTTGATCGCACTCTGTAGTACTGACTCATGGGGGAGGGGGAGGGACAACCTAACTGTTATGGTTCTGGCATTGCCACGATTTAGATTTACGAATGTACGGGGGAGTGTTTCTGGATCCAAGCTGTCCAAGAGTGCTATCATGATTGTGTTGACGGATGTGTAAAAGCCAATAAAATTTGTTTACTAAACAAACTCGACTTTGGTGGTAGGGGCACTTAAAAATGGCTAAACTACAATATTTTGACATATTAGGTACCCCCAGGCTCTCCCCTAGGTGTCCCAGGGGTGGGGGAGTCAGGTACTTATAAGGAGGACCCTTTAAAATAGGTTTTATATGCACTGGGAATAGAGAAATTGCACACTTCACTTCCCCCATTGTAGTAAAGTACTTCCCCAAATCGACTTTTGTGCTAGGAGCACTGTGGAGTGAGGATCTACATTATTTTTGCATATTCAGAACTCCTGAAGTCTCCCCTAGGTGTGCCAGAGGTGGGGGGTCCAGTAGCTATAAGCTGGGTCTTTATAAAAGATTTTTTATAGGCCCTGGTGTTGGAGAAATTGGACATTATATTTTCCCCATTATAGATCCCCAGACACATAGATTAACATAGGTTAACATTTCAATAGTTTATGAACTCATAACTAACGTTAGAAAAATATAATTTAAGGACATAGGAGAATGGTATTGATAAACCCAACAATATGCTATTGTTTAATTTATCCTGAAGTATACAGAAAAGGAGTTATGAGACTTTCTTGTCTGTAAGCCAAATTCAGCCTTCCTGTGGTCTCCCCTGATTGGTCAGATTTAAGAGATTTTAGCCAGGCTGCGTTGAAGAAGTGATAAGTGGCACCGAGGGAGAGAGGCAGTGGCAGCTCCTCCTGTGCTAAGGCGGAGGAACGTCGTCCCACTGAACAAAAGGAAAAATAACATGATAATAACTATTGTTATTATCATGTTATTTTTCCTATAGCTGTTAGTGGCTCACGGGCGGGGCAGGTTGGGGCGGAGCTGGCCAGAGCAGAGGAGGAATGCTGTGCACTACCAAAGTGCACATGAACTGTTTGGCCAGCCCTGGGCCGACCAAACAGTTCATGCGCACTTTGCATATTTCTACCAGGCTGCATTACACAGCCTGGTCAGGAACATGCACAGGCTCCCTGTTCCAGTTTGAGCGGCGATCCACGGCGCTAAGACCTATCACAACACTGCAATGCAGCGTTGTGATTTGCTCCTTTGACGAGGACGCAGGAGAGACGGCAGCCAGCCGGCCAGCCGTTCCAGGTAAGGTTTCCTCCGCCCCACCACACATGTCCGGTAGCAGATGCTACTGGAGAGAGGCTATCTCTTGAAAGAGGACCTTACTCCACAGGAATGCCAGAGCAGGGGGGAGGGGTCGTAAAGCATCAGCTTCAAAGGCAGAAGGGGACAGGCAGAGACAGCCAGGTCCATCTATCCCCCATTCACTCTGAACCCAGAGATGGTAGGCCTAAGGAAGGAATTTGCAGGTGCCAGGGGGAGGAGAGCTATGGAAATGAGCCTTACTGGAGGTTGGTTTAGCTAGTTCTTGCTCCTCTGCTGAGATTTCAGCCATATTGAATTTTGAAAGAATAGTGGTGTCTGGGAGACCATTGTGCCACACTTTGGAGGAAGTGGTCATGCTCTGGGTCGGCACCCTGGCAAAAAAATGCTCGTTTCCGAGGTGCTGGCGTAGTCATCTTTGAACTGCATGTTGAAGTTTGAAGGCACCCTCTTCTGTAAAAAAAAACAGTCCCTGACCTCATTCACGGATTGGAATGCTTGAACATTGATTCTAACATTGGACATCTGTCTAGCATAAACCAAGTGGAGAACTGAAAACCTTCCAGAAGCTATATAATTTTTTTATGTTGAAAAAAATCTGTATTCAAACTAAACATTGTAATTATATATATATATATATATGTGTGTGTATATATGTGTGTATGTGTGTGTGTATATATATATATATATATATATTATCTACTGGCGGTCGCCAGTAGATAGTTATAGTTACAACCTATTATCCATAGGAAATCCGCGACATTCTATTTGAAATAACTCTCTTGCCGGTTGACGTATCTTCGCAAAATTTTCAAACTTTGTGGCCCGCTCCGGTCCGCTCCTACCCTGAAAGTCTCGGGGGATTCGTCAAGCGGGGGCCGAGAAAAAGGGGGGTCTCAAAACGCGTTTTCCCCATGCAATTTTCCATAGGAAACTTTAGACACGGCTACAGCCCGAACTGCTGAACGGAATTACACCAAATTTGGCAAAGAGGTAGTTCTTGGTTCAGAAAGAACCCTTTTTGTTAAATGGTGTAAATCCGTTCAGTAGTTGCTGAGAAAATCAAACGTAAAAAGATAGTGATATCTATGGCCGAGTAGGGTCCGCGTACCCTCAGCGCACCCTGCGCGCACCGTCCCGAACACGAGCTGCATGTTAATTGGCTGTCAGCTGGCTGTCAACATTCCGATTCAGGAAATGTTGGCAGCCATTTTGTCCTCGGTAGAACCGAGGGACAGAAACAAGTGCGCAAAGCGCACAAAGGGGGCAGGGTAGAAACACCCTGACCCCTAGGTTTGCTCAGGGGTCCCACAAGGACCCCCTGGGCAAAAAAATAAAAAAAAATTTTTAAAAAATCGGCAGGATGCGCTCAGGGTGCGCGAATCCTGCCAAAAAAAATCGAAGCGCGGTCTCCCGCGCTTCGATTGAATTTGCCCCGGGTCGCCCAAGTCCCGGGGGCATGGTGAGGGGGTTAAATTTATGTATGGGGGCCTCAAAGGGCCCCCAAGCCCCGGGACCGCCACCCCCGGGGCTTTCTTTTGAAAATGGTGCGGGAGGGCTCTGAGCCCTCCCGCAGCCCCGGGACCACCACCTCCCCGGGCTTCTTTTTTGCCATTTAAAAACCTGTGTGGGGGGCTCCAGCCCCCCACACGCCCAGGGACCGCCACCTCCCCGGGGCACTAACAAATTAAAATGGGGGTCCGTTTTGGATCCCCGAAGCCCCGGGGACCACCACCTCCCGGGGCTGTGCTGATGTAGGGAGGGGGGCCGCGCGGCCCCCTCCTGGAGCCCTTGATGGCCCTGGGGACCGCCACCCCCAGGGCCGGCTCCTGCAGTGTCCCGGGTGCCTACCCCCGGGACACTGTAGTTTGCTATGGCAGGAAGGGAGCCTCGCGGCTCCCGTCCTGCCATAGCAAACTGCTTTGGATATTGGAAGAGAGAGCAGGGAAACCTGCTCTCTCTTCCAATATCCAAAGCCGACTGCTTTCCACATGGGGAGCTGCATCTTAGCAGCTCCCCATGTGGAAAGCAATGCCGGCTCCCAAGGGACGCGGGAGCCGGCGGGACTGTGGGGGATTGGGGACCCCCACAGTCCCCAACGGAGAGGGCCAGCCCCGGGGATGGGGTCCCCGGGGCAAGTAGTGGCCCGGGAGGGGGCCACGCGGTCCCCCTCCCCAAAAAAAATAAAAATAAAAATAAAAAAAAACGGAAAGGCCGGCCCCGGGGATGGGGTCCCCGGGGCCATAAATGGCCTGAGGAGGGGGCCACGCAGCCCCCTCCAAAGAAAAAAAAAAACGAGGCCATGCTCCGGGGATGGGGTCCCCGGGGCCAATACAGGCCCAGGGAAGGGGGCCACGCGGCCCCTTCCCGTTTTTTTTTAATATTTAATTTAAAAAAGGGGTAAGGCCCTGGGGGATGGGGTCCCCAGGGCATAAAAACTGGAAAAAGGAAGGGGGGCCACAGAGCCTTCAGGGGACAAAAAATATATATATTTTTTTTAAACGATCGGGCCCGCAGGCCCCGCCCCCTTCCTTCACCACTCTGCAAACGCGCCCCTGGCGCGTTTGCAGATGGGGAAGTAATTCCCGTTCAATACTGGGGTCCCTGGGCCAACTAGCCCACCAGGAACCTCCAGTATGCGCTAGGGGCTGCCTTGCATAGAGGTGTACAGAGGCCACGCCCTTTTACACCTCTCTGCAACGCAGCTCTGTGGCGCTTAATGGAGGTAGCTGGTGGGCTAGTTGCACCCCAGGGACCCTCAGGATTTAAGGGGACTTAATCCCCCGACTTAAAACGCGCCACGGGCGCGTTTGCACAGTGGTGAAGGGAGGGGCGGGGCTTCAGGTGACATGTGTGCAAACAGGCCCCGTGGCGCGTTTTAAGATGGGGAATTAAATCCCCTTCAATCCTGAGGGTCTCTGGGGCCAACTAGCCCAACAGGTACATCCAGAAAGCGCCACAGAGCTGCGTTGCAGAGAGGTGTAAAGGGGTGTGGCCTCTCTACACGTCTCTGCAACGCAGCCCCTGGTGCATACTGGAGGTTCCTGGTGGGCTAGTTGGCCCGTAGGGACCCACATGATTCAAGGGGACTTAATCCCCCAACTTAAAACGCGCCACGGGGCGCGTTTGCACAGATGTCACCTCAGGCCCCGCCCCTCCCTTCACCATTGTGCAAATATTCTTCTAAAATCATCCGAAATACGAATTCCGATCTACTCACCTGTTATAAGGAGAGACCTCAGTGCTGTATCTTTCAGCCCAGTACTAATCCTGAAAAGTAATTTTAACCGTACTTACCAGTAACTTGAATTTCCTTCCATAGGATATCATTGACTGGTTTCACTTGGAAATTCTTCTAAGTGTGGAGTTTTGGAACTTTAAAATATTCCTCTAAAATCAGCCGAAATACGAATTCCGATTTACTCACCTGTTATCAGGAGAGACCTCAGTGCTGCATCTTTCAGCCCAGTACTAATCCTGAAAAGTAATTTTAACCGTACTTACCAGTAACTTGAATTTCCTTCCATAGGATATCATTGCCTGCTTTTTGCTGAAAAAGTTTCTAAGTGTTGATTTTTGAAACATACAAATATTCCTCTAAAATCAGCCGAAATCCGAATTCTGATTTACTCACCTGTTATCAGGAGAGACCTCAGTGCTGCATCTTTTAGCCCAGTACTGGTCCTGAAAAGTAATTTTAACCGTACTTACCAGTAACTTGAATTTCCTTCCATAGGCTAACATTGACTGGTTTCACTTGGAAATTCTTCTAAGTGTGGAGTTTTGGAACTTTAAAATATTCATCTAAAATCAGCCAAAATACGAATTCCGATTTACTCACCTGTTATCAGGAGAGACCTCAGTGCTGCATCTTTCAGCCCAGTACTAATCCTGAAAAGTAATTTTAACCGTACTTACCAGTAACTTGAATTTCCTTCATAGGCTAACATTGACTGGTTTCACTTGGAAATTCTTCTAAGTGTGGAGTTTTGGAACTTTATAATATTCCTCTAAAATCAACCAAAGTACGAATTCCAATTTACTCACCTGTTATCAGGAGAGAACCCAGTGCTGCATCTTTAGCCCAGCACTGACCCTGAAAAGTAATTTTAACCGTACTTACCAGTAACTTATATTTTCTTCCATAGGAATCCATTGTCTGGTTTTCAGCAGAAAAGTTTCAAAGTGTCGATTTTCACAAACTACAAATATTCCTAAAAAATCGCCTGTATGACTTAAACGCATTCTTTCAACTGTTTACAGGAGATGCACCAGTGCTGGATCCAGGATCCAACACTGAGTAAGAAAAAGTAACGATAACAGTTTTTAACTTCTAAGTGAATTTCCTTCCATAGGATAACATTGGTGATTCTATGAGAAAAGTTTCTAAGTGTGAACTTTTAAAGTACAATAATATTCCTTAAAAATCACGACTGTAACCAAAACGCTTTTACTCAACTGTTTACAGGAGATGTCCCAGGACTGAATCTAGGATCCAGTCCTGTGGTTAGAAAAGTAATCCATAAAGTAACTAATTGCATTTAACTAGAAATTCACATTGAGCTGAATGTTGCATTGTGTTTGAAAATGTGTTGCCCATTGCAACAACTGTAACTACTGTACTTAAAAGTCTATTGCCTATGTGCAAAGTATTTAAACTAAAGTAATTCATTCTGAGAAAGTATTTTTTGTAATGTAATGTATAATGTAATTACAATGTAATTTAAAAAATAAAATATGTAAAAAAAAATTGTTTCTAAAAATGTAGTAAATCAGTATGAAACAAATTTATATAACAATTAATACATTTAAAAATTGACATTTACAAAACCTTTGAAATTCACTGAAAAAACCGTAGGTTTCAGACATGTTATAGTTACAAATTAGCATTTAAAAACCTTTGAAATTCACTGAAAAAACCATAGGTTTCATGGACGTTATAGTTACAAATTAGCATTTAAAAAACCTTTGAAATTCACTGAAAAAACCATAGGATTTAGGGACAGTTATAGTTAGTTGGACATTGCACTCGTACAAAACCCGTGAAATTCCCCCGTTATAGTTAGTCCAGCTAACTATAACTCGCGCCCCGCAATGCACTGCTGATGACGTCACATATTACATCACTCATGACATGGTCAGTGACATCACTGATGACATCACTGATGACATCTCAAATGACATCACTGATGACATCATCCACGTGATAATCTGATGCACCTCCTCACACCCTAATATAACCTTTGATACACCCACTCTAAATTACAGACTGCCATTCGCAAAACCATAGACACTCCAACACCAATAACTACATACCCACTCACTGATTCTTAGGTCTACGCACACATCCACTCACTCACCCGTACAGTCACTCATACTTACGGTCACTCAGTACAGGACTATAATATGCACTCATACTCCTATATAGACACTCAAACACCGCCACTCATCCATAGAGGTACTCACACACCTAGTCAGTCATGCAAATAATTAAACACACTACCATTTACTCACCTATACAGTTATACACACACCAGCTCACTTACTCATACAAATACTAGCACATTCTTACTCTCTTATACAATCACTGATACAAGCACACACTCATCCATACAGCCACTATCACAATCACTCACTCTCGCTTATAGCTATTTATATACTCCAACACACATATATACTGCCTTTCACATATGTAGTTACTCACACATGTACCACTGGGACATACATTCACTCACTAATACACTCTTACACACACTTACCCACCCATACAGTCTATCACAGATGCACTCTTGAAACCATCCACCCAGTGAATCACCCACTCACACATCTATGCACAGAGTTGCACACACCCCTCCCACACAAACAATCAGGCACCCATACAGATACTCAGACAAGCATTCAATAACTCATATAGACACTCATGTAGCTATTCACAAACACATGCAGCCACTTACACAGCAACAGACAGACGGATACAGACATTCACCCAGTTTAGTCACTAACCCATGCATTCAGTAAGATACGTTAAATCACTCACTTATAGAGTCAGTCACGCACCTACTAAATCATCCATACAGACACTTACACACCCACTCATTCTTCAATACGTCTTTTCCTATATATATTAAAAATATTTAAACTTTACAGAAACACACAGTCACTGGATGATGTCATCAGTGATGTCATTTGAGATGTCATCAGTGATGTCATCAGTGATGTCACTGACCATGTCATGAGTGATGTAATATGTGACGTCATCAGCAGTGCATTGCGGGCGCGAGTTATAGTTAGCTGGACTAACTATAACGGGGAATTTCACGGGTTTTGTACGAGTGCAATGTCCAACTAACTATAACTGTCCCTAAATCCTATGGTTTTTTCAGTGAATTTCAAAGGTTTTTTAAATGCTAATTTGTAACTATAACGTCCATGAAACCTATGGTTTTTTCAGTGAATATATATATATATATAATATATATACACGTACATTGTGTGTATATATATATATATAATATATATACATAATATATATACATACACACATATGGGTGAATTTTTTATCAGAAAGAAGAGTCTGACTACCTTGGGTTCTCCTCCACTTTCTCACCATTCCTTGGCATTCTATTATTTTGTTAGACAACAAGTTCACAAATTACCTTTTGATTGCAGGTGTGGAAAGCATCTTACGAGTGGCTCATTGTAAAGAAGTAGTACACAAATTACCGGCACACAACTATGCTGTTCTGAAATACCTGATGTGTTTCCTTAATTTGGTGAGTATATCTGAGTATAATTATCTTTTAACATTTACTCAGCATCGGATGAGGTCGGTGTTCTACTGGCAGACGTGGCTTTAAAAATGGCTCCCAAGTCAGCTACATGATGTTGGACAAAGGTTACCACTAACAAAGCTCCTAGTTGTATTGCAGGTGGACTACTGGTTACTTCACATACAAATGTACAGTTGGCCTGTGACTTGACGTTGTTGCTAGTTGGCCAGTGAAAATCTAATTAGCAAAATAGCAGGAAGTATCTTCAAACCTGGTCTGATTGGTTGAAAATGAGGACCTGATATTCTATACCAATGTGGAAATCTAGAACAAAATATTCACCTATATTATATCCAGCTATAAAAAACAAAAGTAACATTGTCAAGAGGGCAGCCGATGTATTCTCATGAAAGCGCGTACAGAAGGTAGAGTGAATGTTTGACTGATGTGTTCTAATTCTCAGAGGAAAAGGTGTATGTGAAGGGATTCTGTGGATGCCGGACAAGGCAGGAGCATATATGAAACAGCATGCAGGAGAAATTTACTACCGCAATCTGAATGCAAATCCAAGTTCAGTGATTGACATGGAAGTTAATCACCACCCACTTAACACAATTTGGCTTACAGTACTGGGCTCCTGTGTGGTTCCTTTTGAAAGCTTTGCAAGCAGAGGACTGCCAGCAAAAACCCAGTGTCTCCTCTTTGAACACGCGAGTGTAACTGGCAGAGGCTCGGACAGAGCTGAAGCACAGCAGTATAGCAGTGGCAGCAATTTACCAGGTGAACTGTTATGCTTTACAGTGCAATAAAGCAATAAAGCGCACTGTGCATGCCCACCCATTTCTGGCACTCCTGTGCATTGGTCCAGAACATTCTTGAATTAGCTGTAGGCATATTTCTCACCCCAAGTTGGGCTTTATAAATCTCCCCCTGGATTTACAAGGACACATTCAGTGCCCGCTGCCACAATGCACCACCCGACTGACGGGTCCAGATGCAACCACTGAAAGTACAACTGATTTGCCTTGTTTAATCAAGACCATGTCAAAATTACCTCGCCTTCTACTCTGCCACGTAATCCAGTGATGTACAGTGACAGCTGATCATCATCAGTTCTACTGCTGTCCATTCTGCCAGTGCTAGAGCAACTTTACCTCGATGATGGCAATGTGCCATTCGCCACCTATTTATCTTTGGCATTTTCCCACTCTGTCATATGGTGGTTCCCGCTATGCCGGTGCTGTTTTGGACAAAGAAGAGACAAAAGTGACAATATCAGCACTGCCTGGTATGCTTCTTCAACCTATTGGAAAACTTTAAGAGTTGCCACTAAGGGCCCTACTAGCTGATTGAGTCCAGCTGCGTCAACAGTTGTTCCTGCTACTGACACCTTTTCCTGACATGCTGGAGTTTTGTGTCACTTCATCCTTTTCCTCAGCCAAAGAACTACCACAGAATGAACACATACTAGAGCTCTGCCTTATTTGTACCTTTCAGATATCCTGTGCCAGACAGAATCCGATTCTTCATGAAGAATCTGCTTTGTCCCACGAAGGAGGAAAAAATCCTTTTCGGTTGCTAGCAGTGACGGTTGTTGCCTGAAGGTAGACCATCACCAGGTCCAATGAACAAAATACAATGCGCCCAAGTTACCTAAATGTTCATCCTCTGGGAGGGGAGGGGGAAGAAAAATCTACAGACTTGTCCTTCCTTTGATTCTTGTTTAAGGATACGACTAGCGGTCCTGCTGTCTGTTATACAACCCAAAAAGCAGTTCAGTCCATACCTGTCGCATTTAAATATTTTCTTAAAAGTAACGTAGCTTATTCTGTATTTCGTGACCTTCTAGAATCAATACGCTTCTCTTTACACCACTATTTCCTGATTAATTGCTTCGATTAGAACATTTAATAAACCAGCATTAGATCCATAAAATATTTGGATATGTATATGTTTTTTAACGGAAGATATACAATACAGCTTTAAAATAGACCGGAATCCACAACGGGATTCCTGGCTGGCGTATATGCATTTGCTACTGCTCCATAAGTATGGAGAAATCCGCAGTAGCAAATCATTATTTAGTGATAGGATGTGGGTGTTCCAAGACGTTGTTTGAGTTAAGTTAGTGGACGTCCAGAAATACACTTATTTGTGGGAATGCACACACTTCAGTCCAAGTCGTTTCCTCCCTGGAAAAGGTTGGACTTTTACTACAGCAAAGGAAACTGATCACCCCAAGATTTGCTGGGTGTGTTGGGCAAGAGCTTTCCCTATGGGGAATTTGTTTCTCAGCTGAGAAAAAAAAACGTGCATTTGAACAGAGGATCCATCCACATGTGGGAATTTATATGCAATGTAGAATTCTGCACAACGGGAATAGGAGCCCTTGGGTTATGGCACATGAAGTTTGGCACAGCTTCCTATACCTACTTCTGGGAAAATATGTGAGTAGAAAAACAATGTAAAAATATCTTCGGACAGAGATGTAAATCTCCGCCTGCACGTCTAATGATATTTCTTCCTGAATTGCTATTAACACCTTAGAAGAGCACCATAGTATTTGTTCTTCAATGTATTGTTCTTATAAGTTTTTTTCTGAAAAGTAGTGCATTTTGGATTTTCTATTCATATCTTCTACTGAATATTCAGTAAAGTGCAATATTATCAAATTGCCCTGGGAACGCAACAAGCTTTTGCATCAATTTTTTGTGTTCCAGAGCACTTTGTCATTGCTGGAGGTACATCAGACTTTTTTGCCTGCCATTCTTTAATATCCTTACATGGCACAAGCACTAACCTAATGTAAACTGGGCTCTCCTGAATTTGTGTCAGAATATGGCCCCATGTTAACAAGAGAATAACTTTGCCCATGCAATTATTCCATGGTTGGCACGAAGCACAAGTTAATGGAGCACCACTTAGTAAGTGGCACACAGTTAGTGAGCAAGAGGAAAATAAAGGCGGCGTCAACATGCAAAAGACGTTACGTTCACTAGAGGAGATTGATTGTTAGAAGATGAAAGTCTGATGGCTCCTTTTGATGCTGAACCATTTTATATTGTGACCAGCAAATGACACATGGTGACTGCCCAACATCCTGGGAAGTCCATTACGAGAGACTCCTCGCATATCCAACATGTGACTGATCACTCGTCAGGAACTGATGTCAATGTAGAGACTAGGTCTGAAAGGACAAGTGAAGACCCCCTGGTAGCTGCGGTTTCTACAACACCAATGCCGGTCATGTACACTTCTATTGCCTGTCCCCAGTTTCCGAAGACATGGTCAGGACGTGTGATCAAAGCATCACAAAGACTCATTGAGGAGATATGATTGTGTATATAGTTGTAAAAATTTTACATTTTTTATTTAACAGAGGGGGAGATGTGTTGTGTGAGTTTTTTATTGAAGGAACCTTTTTGACTCCTGAATGACCCTGTAGAACTGGGACATAAGCATTAGAGCATAGTAAAGTGAATGCAGATTTAGAATGTTGGGTTCGCGGTTACACGTAGAAGAATGAAGAGGTATTAAACTAAGCTCCATGTGTGGCGTAAGCATTGGCGAGTTCCCAAGCTGGGGAGGACGCTACAGATGGGACGTAGTCTGTGACTGCACCCACCATTGCAGGATAATAAGGACTCTATAAAGGGTTGGGCAGGCCACCAGGAAAAAGCACACGCGCTAACTCACTGAATTTGTGATTGTGCTGCCGGCAGCACTGTTTTATCAGTAATCAGGTGCATTGCACTTGCTATACTTTGCAGAACCAATGATCTGTTAATCGGTTTCGAGTCTCCTGTTTCAATTTTCTCCTGTTTCAATTTGAAGAAGTACAATTATGTTAAATAGCCTATTCAGTATAATAGTTAAAGCTAATTAAAATGTTTTCTGCTCCAAGCAATATATACATATTTCTGCAAAGATGTAATTTGAATGAAACGCACATACTTACTTCTATCGAATGTGTTATCGGCTGGAGTATCTACGAAGGATTTCCCATTCATGGAGCTATTTCTCCTACAGACAAGACAATTTCACACACTGATTCCTTTGTGGTCACATTTAATAAGTAGAATATTTGCTTGCGTGATGTCCTCCGGGATTGTGTATGAAATTATGCCTGGTGCAAAGCACTGTACTCGATTTCATCTGCTGGATTGATGGTTGGAAACAAGTGTAACATTCTATTGAACATGGAAACCCTGCTTTTAAAAGTAAGCATACTTGATTTATCGGCATTCCCATCATTATGTCTGTGTTTTTCTGGTCATCCGGTAGCTAGTTATTTTCTAACAAGCACAAATGTGTGTACCGATTCTTATTTTGCACAATTGAACAGGGCAGAGGGGAGCCGTGTTCTTGGTGGTTTAATGCGCTGCTCCTTCAAAATGAAAAGAAATATTGAGAATTTCCGTTTCCTATTATGTTGTTTCCAAAATCAGCAATAATTAATATTGATATACAGAGTTATAGGTTGTTAAAAGTGCACATGGGGGGCGTGGCCAAGATGGTGGAGTGAGCGGACGTGTTTTGCCCGCGCTCCGTCCCCGCCAGGTCTAACGCATTTGCATAGCACCCGCGGCCCCGTAATTCAACTTCGGAGACCCCCTCCAGCCTACGGGCGCCGTCAATGCCTCTGTGCCCTGCCGGGGGTGGACCACTAGCACT
The DNA here is from genome assembly GCA_963921515.1 of Calotriton arnoldi. Lineage (NCBI taxonomy): Eukaryota > Metazoa > Chordata > Amphibia > Caudata > Salamandridae > Calotriton > Calotriton arnoldi. Next base: position 331,091 of record CAWUFW010014143.1, read on the forward strand.
TCGTAGCGTGGTGCCAAACGCTCCAGTCCTCCCCGTGTGCCTGTGGCGCTGCGAGACCCGAAGCTGAAGACCCGTCGCAGCAGATTCGGATCCCCGCCCGACTGTGCCCTGCCCCGGTGACTGGGACGAGAGGTCGATTGCATCGATGGGGCACCCCCGCGCTGAGAGCTGTGGGGCAGGGGCAACGCGAGCTACGGGCCCGGTAAAGGTGGAGTGAGCCTGGGCCCGGGAAGTCTATTCAGCGCCTGAGGGGAGTGGCTGTGCCCGCCTGGTGGAAGCGAAGAGAGCTCCTCTTCACCGAGAGTTGCCCTTTGAGTTTGGGGCTGTGAAGCGAGGGGCGGCTGATTTCCAGGCTGTGGATTGGGGGTGAGATCTACGCTGAGCCCCCGGTTGCTGGCTCTGGGCCTGGCGGTGGAGGAGTAGGCACGGGCTGTTCAAGCATTGACATAGGGGTTTGGCCTGCCATCTCTGGAGCCACGGTGAGAGCTCCCTTGACCTGCAACTAATATGTGGGGATGGAGGATCGCTGGGCCCTGGCTATCGACTCCGGACCCGGTAGTGGAGGGGAAGGCCCGGGTCCGAGCCACCTGAACTTTGCTTTAAGAGCGGTCTGAACCCGCCCTGAAGACACAGCGTGTGTTCCCTTGGTCTGCGAACAGCCTGGGTTTACCTTGACCGTGCCGCTGTGGTCAGTCCACCAGCATTGGTATCGGGCAAAGGTCTGTGAGCTGTCGAGCACCTCACTCTTGCCGTGGCGCCCCCCCACCTCGAGGTTGTTGTTATATGCCTGCCCCTTGAGTGGCGGCTGCGGGAGTCGTGTTTGTGGTGGTCGGAGGTGCATGGTAGGCTTCTGCGGTGCCAAGGCCTATTCTCCGTGGGCATGATACAGAGAGGGGCGCTTTCACCACGGGGTCCTGGTGCAGGGGAGCGTTCACTGGAACTTGGTGTTTGATCAGGCACCCTGTGCGGCCCCCTAACATACGCACAAAGACTGTGGCGCTCTCGCTGCGCTTGAGAGTAGCCTGAAGAAAGTGGTACTGTCTGGTGAGCCGTCGTCCACCTACCCTCAGCTGAGTCTTACCGGCGGTGAACCCATTTGGCATGCCAGGTGGGGCCGCAGTTGGGCTGTGGGGTGCTTCTGGCCTCACAACATTTGATCAAGACGAACTAGGCCGTGCGGGCCCGAAGCTCCCCCTACCTCGAGAAGAGTCAGGTCTGCACTGCTCCCCCCACCCCGCTCGGGCCCTGTTATCTTGCCATCAATAAAGCAGCCACTTTACACGCAAGGGGTCCTCTCCTCGTCCAGACTATGGCAACGGGCAAAACCAAGAAGGAGAGATCGGTGCGGGATCTCCTCTTGAAGACCACGGGGGATTCGCAAAGCACTGGGCAGGTGGCTCTGAGGGGGCGGTGACCAGGGAGTTCTTGGAGTCCCTATTCGCTTCGCAACGCGAAGACATTCTGGCCATAAAAACGGACCTGCAGGCGGACCTTAGAGAGGTGCGGAGGGACATCGATGCAGTGAGCGAGAGAGTCGCGGCCCTGGAGGATTCCACGACGGCTAGAGACGAAGAATTTGCTGCGCTCCAGCAGGAGGTTATTCGATTGCAGGACCAACAATTAGACCTCCAGGCGCACGCGGAGGACCTGGAGAACAGGTCAAGACAGAATAATATCTGCGTCCGTGCTGTCCCTACAGGCGCTGAAGGAGGAGATCTAGAGGGATATATCCAGGCGTTATTCCGAGCGGTCCTGAACGCTCCGACGGAGTCCACAGTCAAAATAGATCGCTTTGTCACCAAGTTGGGCCCCCTCGACAACTCAATCGTCCCCCGGCGGACATCCTAGTTTGTGTGCACAATTTTAAAGTGAAGGAGGGGATTCTTCAAGCGGCCCGCTCCAACCAAACGATGCAATTTCGAGATCATTCGCAACAGCTCTTCCAGGACTTGGCTGCTAGCACTCTTCAAAAGAGGAGAGACTTCCGCCCTGTGACCAACCATCTGAGAACGGCTGGTATAGCTTACTCTCAGGGCCATCCGTTCCGCATCATTTTTCGCTACAATAGGAAACTTCACCAGCTTCGCTCTTTGGCAGAGACCTGCAAACTGTTACACCTAGATCTTGATAAACTTGCCTCCCGGTCTTCAGCTACCGGGGGGGGGGAGGAGGGGCTTCAGCAACACGCCAGCGAGGTCCACGTTCCGGATCAAAGTTGGACTGACTACGCCCTGACCCCGCAACAATGGTCAAGGAGCGATCGGCGGTGCTTCGGACAGTCACTGGCACAGAAGGGGTCTCTCTGGACTCTAATGATTGAGGTACTGTGAGTGGGGTCCGCTGTTTCATTTGATCTGACCTGGGGGGGATGGGGCGGGCTTCATTGTATGATGGGTACTGTCCCTTGCCTGCCCCCATATTCCTTGTCCCCCATTCGGGATGGACATTTCGTACTTAATCTTCTTGTTTGATTGTAGTTAAATGTTTGGTTTGATTTGTTTTTGGGTGGGTAGGGATCCCTCACCGGTGAGCCTCTCCGAATGTTCCCTCCAAAAATGGTTTATTAAGGTGTTTCCAAATCTTCAGCACTTTCCCCGGCCCGCTCTGTTTCAGTGGTTTTATAGCCAAGTGTATATGGAGTCGCTATCCCCCTTGGGCACATGGAGAATAAAATAGTTAGTCTCAATGTTCGCGGTCTAAACAATCCTGTTAAGCGGAAGGCGATACTCTCCCTACTTGATCAATCCGGGGGGGATATTTGCCTGCTTCAGGAGACACATTTACTTTCTAAGGACACACATAGGATGCAATCTAGAGAATTTCCCAAGCAGTATTGGTCCTGGAAGGGTAAGAGGGGTGGGGTTGCCATTTTGTTTTCCAAGCGTTTCAAGGGAACTGTGCTGGGCTCCCTGGCAGAGATCAAGGAGCGTCTGTTGGCCTTGAGGGTACAGATCGGCTCTTTTCACTACACGGTAGCTTCACTCTACTCCCCAAATGAGCACCAGGAAGAGTTCTTGATTGAAGCTATGGCCAGAGTACTTCACTCGCCGGACCCTGCAGTAGTACTAAGCGGGGATTTAAATTTGGTGATGGACCCGGTGATGGACCGCTCTGGTTCTAGGACCTGGGGTGCTGGGGCTTTTTCTATGTCAGTTAGGGAGTGGCTTGAGGATTGCGGGCTTAAAGACGTCTGGCGAGGCTTGCGCCCTAGTGACCGGGACTATACACATTACTCTGCAGCTCACAAATCCTATGCCCGCTTGGACCACTTTCTGGTCACTTCATCAGTTTGGGAACGTATTCAGGCCTCTTCTATCGAAGCCCGATCTCTTTCAGATCACGCACACATTACTCTGACTTTACGGACATCCTCCCCGGCCCCTTCCCCTCCACAGTGGCGTTTGAGGGACTCTTTACTGTTGTCTCCGACAGTTGTTAAGGCGATACGAACTACATTGACGGACTATATCACATTTAATGATGACGGTTCCACTGCATTATCCTCAGTTTGGGAGGCACTTAAATTGGTTGCTCGTGGGGCTTTAATCGCCAAAGCCGCACATGAAAACAAAATTCGGAGGGATAAAAGGGAAGAGCTGGAATCGAAAGTGAAGGAACTTGAGGTCATTCACAAACGCTCCGGAGCCCCCCGGATTTGGAGGCAGCTTGAGAAGGAGCGGGTCCACCTCCGGCATTTAGATTTGGACAGAGCTGAACATGCTGTGGTGCGATTGAAGCACACTTATTTCGTCGGGTCAAATAAAGGGGGTCGAATGCCCGCTCATTGCCTGCGCAGCAAACATCACGCGCAAGCAGTAAAATCGGTGAGGGGAGTACAGGGGTTGGAGGTTTCTGAGTATCTTAGCATTGCGGAAGCCTTTCAGGCCTTTTACTCTGATCTATATATTGCTGAGATCCTGCTCTCCTCGGATCCTCACGCCTATGTTAACGGGGCGTCAGTTACCGCCTACCGGGGCCGAAAGCCAGACGGTCCCATACGTATTGAGGAAGTAATAGCAGCTATTGCCCGATTGAAGCCCCTGAAGGCTCCGGGCCCCAGTGGGTTTAGCGCGGTCTTTTATAAGACCTTCTGCGCTGAATTGGCTCCCCTGCTCACCCGTTTGTTCAACTCGTTCGTAGACACCGGAACACTTACCGAATCGATGCTCCAAGCATCGGTTATCGTAATACCCAAGCCCGGTAAGGATCCACACATTGCAAAGTTATTTTCTAGTATCCTTGCCTAGCGTCTGAACCCCCTGATGCCTGGCCTGGTTGACCCAGACCAGACTGGCTTTATCCCTGGTCGACAATGTGGGGACAACACTAAGCGGATCTGTCATTTAATTGATAAGGTATAGCGGTCCCGAGAGGAGGCCTTGTTATTAGCGGTCGATGGTGAAAAGGCTTTCTACCGAGTACACTGGCCTTACTTTTTTGCTACCTTAGAACGCTTCGGGTTGGGCTTACGTTTCCGCAATTGGATTGCGAGCATATATAGCTCGCCTCGGTCAAGGTGAATGGAGTACAATCGGGAAGTTTTGCAGGCGGGAGAGGGACAAGACAAGGCTGCTCTCTATATGGAGCCCTTCGCTCAGAGACTCCGAGACAACCCCAATGCGCAGGGCATCCCATTTGGAGCAGACCGACATCTGATCAGCCTTTACACTGACGGCGTTATTTTTTCCGTCGCTCACCCCCTGACTTCCCTCCCAGCTATAGTCGCGGAAGTGCGGGCCTTTGGCCGAGTTTCAGGTTTTAAAATCAAACTTCCAAACAGTCTACTGAAGATGCTCTACGGGCCCAGTTTGATTTTGACTGGGTACCTGAGGAAATAACCTACTTGGGGTTGGCCCTTAACAAAAACCTAGCAAAAATACCCGAGGTAAACTACTCTAATTTGCTCGCCTGCATACGGAAAGACTTGGCACAATGGCAGCGGTTGCCGCTGTCGTGGTTAGGCAGGCTTGCTGCGGTTAAGATGAATGTCCTACCAAGGGCGCTATACATTTTCCAGACTCTTTCCCTCCTCCCACCCCCAGGAGTGATTCCCAACATCCAAAAAGAGATTGAGCGCTTCATCTGGGGCCCGATCTCCCCCAGGTTGCAGAAGACTCTGTTGCAGCGCCCCAAAAAAGACGGCGGCCTTGCTCTGCCGAATATTAACCACTACTTTCAGGCGTCAAGACTACGATACCTGGTTGAATGGAACCGTCCGCTGACGGAGAAGCACTGGGTGTTTATGGATCAGAAAGTAGCTGGCGGGCATATCTGGAAGGAGGCGTGGTTGCCTAGAGCCTCCCGTGCTTGGCTGTACTCTTCTCCGATCACGCTGCCAACATTGCAGGTTTGGGATAGGGTGTCCCAGTCAGCGAGTCTCACAACGTTCCCGTCGCTTATGTCCCCAATATTCTCCAATCCTGACTTCCCGCCTGGTATGCCCAAGGGGGTAGACACACGCTGGGTGAAGGGAGGATGTAAGAGACTAGGCTGCCTTTTTGACCATAACGGCTTTATCCCCTTCACACAACTCGCGGTTGACTACGACCTCTCTCCATCGGACCACTTTCTCCACATGCAAATGTCACACTGGGTTCTGGTCTCCGCCACCCGTCCTCTGCCAGGCAGACCAATGCTTCTGTTTGAAAAATGGTTATTTCTTAAGAAAGATGACCAAAAACTCATTTCTGAAATTTATTCGCTCCTCTCCCAGGGCATCCGCAAGATTAGAACTACCGGGCAGCGGCGGTGGGAGACAGAAATTGGCCGGACGCTGTCAGACAAGGAGTGGGAGGACATTTATTATAGGGCTTACCACACTGCACACTCCATGGGGCACACCGAAAATGCATTCAAGATCATTTCATATTGGTATTACACTCCCTCCCGTTTAACGAAATGGAACTCCCAATGTGATGGTCCATGCTGGCGGGGTTGTGGGAGCCCTGGCACTCTCCTTCATTTGCTTTGGAAGTGCCCAAAACTCACCAGATATTGGGAGAAAATTCTGGATGATATAGACAGGGCCTTCGACACTTCTATCCCTAGATTCCCAGCATATACTATACTCGGCCTGCCTAACACTCTGACCTTTCCCTTGTGTTCACTCAAAGGTAGACCGATGGCCCTCGCACTTAATGCCGCCCACCGAGTGCTCTTAGCTTGTTGGAAGACTGATAGAATCCCGGAGCACACACAGTGGCTCCATCAATTATGGTTTCTCTTACGGATGGAAAGATTGTCTATGGCCACCCTGGGGGATAAATCTGACTATGCGAAGATCTGGGCCCCCTTTATAACTATACTTTCTTCAGAGTTTCGAGAACTAACGTGTCCCGTTTACCTACGCATTTTGAGATTAATACCGGACTTGAATGGAGAGACCGAGACCGTGGTTTCTGGGTAGGATACATCAGGGGAGGGCTGGTCCCCGGCCCCTGGGAATGGCTGTACCGTGCTTCTGTTGAACTTAGGCTTACCTGGGGAGGGGTGGGAGAGGGGTTTTTTGGTCCCTCTTTTGTGGACCCAATTGTGTTTCTTTTGTTGTGTTTTTTTTGTTATTTGTGTATGAAAATGCAGATTTCTCGATTCAGTACCTGCTACTTCTGATTCAGGACTTTTATTGTGGCATGTTACTTTGGCCGCGATTGGTCGCTCAAGTATTGCAGTTTATTTGGATTTTGCACTTTCTGGTTCTTCTTTTCCCTTTGTTGATGCGGCCGGCCCAAGGTGGGTTGTAGGCGACTTGCAGTGTATTTAATTTGCAAAAGGAATGCCATATTAACCGCTTTCTTAGTTTTCACATTATGACCCTTAACGCAGCCGGCCCATTGGGTTGTAGGCATTGGTGAGGTGTAATGTTTTAACATATGTTCTGCTAATAAAAACCGATTTAATCCTAAAAGTGCACATGGCAAAATAGAATTTAAAAGCAGAAAAAAACAGTCCTCTATAGCCTACCAATTACCAAACACAGCCCCTCCTGTACTCAGACTGTTCACATTCGTAATACTGTTGTCGTCAAGTTTGTCCTTAGCCTTTTCATTTGTTTCACTTTAGATAAGCAGACAATCTATATGCAAATTATACACACTTTCAACGTTTGGTCTTTGCACAGCAAATGTGACACAGGGAGACAATTACCTCACACGTATGAAGCCCACATCATGCCTTTGAAAAAAGTAGGCCAGGGATTGCCGTTAGTTGGACATCAAAAGCATATGTGAATCACCTTGTCCAGCTAGCCTCCCCGTACTCCTGCCTCCAGAACATTTAACACTCCGCTTAGTCTCAAATCCTTTTGTTCTTCAACGTGGATTACTCCCCTCTCTGTTCTATGCTTTTTTAAATCTGGCAGAAGACAGCTGTACGTGTTTCGCACAGCTTATACAACTCATACATAAAGAGAGGGACAACAGGTTAGCCTCACCAGCCATTGAGTGTTACAAATGTTATTCACATGTTGATTGGCCACATTCATTAGTCACTGGTTCATTGTCACCGTCGCTGACAGGGGCGTTACGGCCATGCCCCCGCAGCCCCTGCGGAGCGGGGGGCCCCAAACTCCAGGGGGTCCCCTCAGCACCGAACTTCGGCTGGAGAGCTCCAGATTGAGTCCGGAGGGCGCCCCTCCACATACCCTACAGGGGGGCCACCTCAAGTTTTGTTACGCCACTGGTCGCTGATGATGTAATTGATGATGTGTTGAGTATTTCCTGTGCACCGGAATACAGCCTTTTTCTTGGGACCTGTGGTAACAGGCTGGCCAAACTTTCCCTGTATTGTCCTTAATTTTAGACTGAAAACCACTGTCGATTATTACTCGAATAACATTGTATGCCCAATAATTATGGAAAGTAGACTCTCCATTGAGGCAACATTATTCTGATGTAATTCTGACTTCACCTGTCTCCGCTTCAATGGCATCCTCCAACACAGACTGCCTCTAGGCGGGCATACAGATATGCAGCTAAATCTGTCATTGCCTCCTGAACTGTATGGTACCAGTGGCTGTTGTTGAGCAGTAGATGGAAAAGCTCCACCCCCACCAGGAGGGGGTGGAGCCATAATGTTGTGATGCATGCCAGAGCTGTGTATCTGCCAATCCAGTGCTTAATTTGTAAATATGAGAATGCTAGGGTCCAAGGTTTTGCTCAGGAGGCCACTGCAGCTTGCACTGCCGACTGGAACTACCATTGCTGCCGCATGCCTGTATAAATATTCCCTATTAAACATCACACTTCTATAAATGTGACAGTTTGGACAATTCCAGGACACCCAAAGCAGTAAAAATGGCATGTGTGCCTTAGAATTATTTTTAAAATATGTATTATAGTTGTTAAACTAATCTGCTCCTCTCAAAAGCAGACAGAGAGCAACGAGGAGCCCACAGAACCATGCATTGAGTCCCCTTTCTACCTAATCAGACCACATGGTGCCTACATGTAGGTCTCAAGATTTACCCTTTTAGCGCTGGCTTGGCAATGCAGCTGTCTTCACAACATATTATTGCCAATTCTCTAAAATCTACATTGAGTGAATTTTGTATCCACCCAGAGAGTATATCAACTCTTTCACCATATATAATGGGCTATTTGATGTATTATTCCACCATCTAGGAACTACTTCCATTGGAATGGATGATGGGCTATCTTACATCCCAAAAGTACCTTCATAAATCATGCTGATTATCAGATTCCTTTCTTTATCTTCTATATACATTCTGTACAGAGAAGCAATCCTTTTTTGCTACTTTTTTTTCAGCATTGGCAAAACGTATGATGCAGGCTTTATTGTGATAAGCAACATTTGTTCATGAAATGCATGGAAAACATTTTTGAATGCCATTGTTTACATTCATTGGTACATTAAGACAGGTCTATTGACTTTGCCTGTGCTTGTTTTACTTGGTACTTTCAAGTATTGTAAGTCTGTCACAAGCCCTTTAAAGAGATTGTACCTTTGCTAGATATCAACTTGATTAAGATTTTTGAGAAACAGATGTGGAATAAAACTTTCTGGTGAAAGACTCATACTTTCTTAAGAAAATGGAATGCAAGTAAAGAATACTATTAGAAAAGTGATGTTTTTGATTCAGAACATCTTATAATCATTCCTTAGAAGACATGCTTCCCTGTAGGTTTAATGGTATTATTTACAAATGCACACGCCATTTAATAAATGAATCAGGATCCTAAGGTACCCACTTTTTCTCCCCATGCCATGATTGGGGCCGTAGAGATAGAACTTCTTATGTACTGCCTTAATGTCCGAGACCAGAGCAGGGACCCATTCTTTTGTTCCCTGTCCATTGATCTAGAAACCAGTGCCGATTTGTGTTGCCATAAATTAAGATTTAGTAAATATTTTGGTCCACCTTTGATCAAAACGTTATCGCCCTCATTTTGACTGGCCCTATGAAGGATGTGATATTTATTGAACCGGATGAAATCTGCAATTGCTGAATTTAAATGCGAATAAATGGCTCTTATGAGTGCTTATCTGACTAAAATCTGCATATCCCAGTAATTAAGGGGCAATTTTTGAACTGCTGCCACCTTCCGAAATTTAATAAGTATTGCAACGTTATGGCACCCAGTAATTACTGGTTGTGTTAAAGCCAGCACCACTTGTAATTCGGGATGTTTTCTAGAAATTGTATGCTGTGGTATTAAAAATGTGCAGTTTCCTTTAGCTATTCTACCTCTGCTTGTGCTGTGGTAGCTTTTTTTTCTAGAGATTTTTATGCAATTTGTCCGTTGTATTTTGTGCTACATGATATACTGTGCTCTCAGTGGGTGTATATAGATTTCAAGTCTAATAAATATTTAAATTGAATAAATGTCTCCGTTCTTGCTATACCATATACTAGGGCAAGCAGTTTCTCATGTAGCTCTAGGTTAAAACAGACCCACGTAAAATCATAAAATCAAGACACCCACAGGATTTACAACATGTGAGTATTGCTATGATAACGTGTATTCAGACTATGGAAAATGATTGTGCAAGATGAGAAGTGGGAAGTTAAAGCGGTAACAATACATAAAATTGAGAAGTTGTTATCCTACCTCACCTTGAACTGAGAGGGAGTTGGGAATGGTGAACTTTGAATGTTTTTGTAATGATTACAACAGCTGAAGGCGGCTTAGCAGTGCGGCGCACTCACACTTAGTAGACAATAGTAGAAAAACATGCTTGTGTAATCAGTTAAATGCTATCAGTCCTGGGTGCTCAGAGATGAAGAAAAGCCACCAAATCTTGTTCTGTAAGAACAAGTCCAAGGTATGATAAAAAATCCCAAGCACACCGAAATAATGCAAAGATTCCTTTGAATAAGATCTCCCAGCGTTCTTAATCCATATATAGAGTTCCCAAATCTTGGTGTATTCTAGCCAAGGCAAACACAAGGAGATGATGGACGAAGTGCTGAAACTTTTCAAACACTCGCCCCCAGTCACAGATCTGGGTTGAATCCATCATCATTCTTTAACTCACTTTGCCACCCCAGTTCAGACACAGCCATATGCAAATTAGTCTTGACCCTGTGCCTCATGGGAACAGTCCAGACTGAACTGCCAAGCCATGTCTTCCCTGGACCGGAATCAAGCATCCTGGGACCGGTTTCGGGCTACCAGCCCTCATCCACCAGGCTAGCTTGAATCCAGTGGCAAAGTGAGCAAGGGACCCACGTCTGGGCATACCCTGCCAACTTAGCCCGAAACCGGTCCTAGGTAGCTTGTTTCCAGTCCAGGGAGGACCTGGCCTGGCAGTTCGGGCTGGACTGTTCCCATTGGGCGCAGGGTCAAGACTGATTTGCATATGGCTGGGTCCAAACTGGAATGGCATGGTGAGCAAAAAAACGATGGATTTAGGCCCAGATCTTTGTACTGGGGTGAATGTATGACATTGTTCTGCATTCTGTCCATCAATTGTTGTTTTTGCATTTGTATTCTAGCCAACACATGTTTCATCTTTATGCTTTTAGTACACCAGCAGACTTCATCAGGCTAAAAGGATAGTTAAATAATGCCTGATTTAGATCTAGGCAGGACTGGTCCCACTGTTGCTTTTTCATTGGTCTTCCTGCCCGCCGCCTTGGCGGTCTGCCCGCTCAATTTAGATGTTGGCTTGCCATTGGAGGGAAGACCTCCGCAGTCCCGCCGCCTCCGCCAAAATCTTTCTCTTGCTTCAACGGTGTCAGAGGCATAAGCTGCTGTCTGAGGGAGTCCTGCCAAGATTCCTGCCGTCCAGATTACGATGTGCCTTTTCCGTGGAGGCAACTGTGGTGGGGAAACCTGAACGCGCAAGTAAGCTAAATCGAAAAAGATGTGAAAACTCACCTTTTTTGGGGTCCCACCACAGAATCAATCTTGAACGCCAGTGTCCAGGTCCTTCCTATGCTGCTGCTACTTGACCACAGTGCTTAGCCACCCTGTTGTCTCCGAAATCTAAGGTAGGCTTTTGTGGTGGGTGTGGGTGTAAATTCAGTAGTGTGTGTATGTTGCTATATGCAAAAAAAAAAAAAGGGCAGTACACATTACCTCCATATGCATTTTGACAGATTCACAACGTATATGCGTATTTAGATGAAAATAAGTAGTACTTACCTATCTTCACACCACTATGGTCTCACTCCGTCAGGACTCTGCCAAAAGGACACCGCCAGCTCAATGGGAACATCTAAATCGGCTCGGCACAATCCTGCCGGCATGACGGTGATGGAGTACTGTTAGCCAGCAGAGAAGACTGCCGCTGCCATGGTGGTCTCCGGTCTCTTGCCGCAAAATCTAAATATGGCTGGCGGACCGCCATCAGCTTGACGGAGTAAATGGAACCGCTGCCACAGGGTAGTCCCGCCATGGTCTAAATCAGGCCCATAAACTCCAGGATTTTTATATTACATAAGTGTTTATCTGTCTCCAAGGTCACACTGACTATATCACCAAAAGTGTCTGAAAAACAAGAAGTGGATTCCCAGAGGTCTATAACTCATGTAAGTATAATAGTAAAGATACAGCAGTCAGTTAGAGCCTACATCTCTTAATTCAACGGCGATTGACACCCATCAACAAAGTATCCAGAGTTAATGAATAGTAAAAATAAAAGAAATTAAAAGCAAAAGAGAGTTGTCAGCTACCTCTGGGACAAAATAAGTCATTAGTGAATAGGCTCACCTAGTCTCATATCAATCAATCAGCATTTGTAAAGCGCAAACGTGTCTCTGTGTCTCTGTGAAAGAGCCAGGTCTTGAGTCTCTTTCTGAAGTCTGCCAGTGAGGCGGCTGTGCAGAGTTGTAGGGAAAGGTCGTGACAGGTCTTGACATTGATGCAGTAGAAGGAGCGGCCACCACTGCAGCTGTGACAAATGCGGGGGGGGGGTGTGCGAGAGAGTGTGAGGAGGAGCGCATGAGTCTAGAGGGTTGGTGGAAGTTCACTCGATGGTTGATGTAGGCCTGTCCTAGGTCATGGAAGGCTTTGTAGGTGCGCATGAGGATCTTGATTTGGCATCTCTCCTGGATGGGGAGCCAGTGGAGGTCTCTCGGGTGGGGGGTGATGTGGGTCCATTCAGGGAAGTCCAGGATGAGTCTGGCTGCAGCGTTCTGTATGGTCTGGAGTCTTCTGAGGAGCAGGGTGGAGATGCCAGTGTAGAGGACGTTGTTGTAGTTGAGACCGCTGGTGACGAGGGCCTGAGTGACAGTCTTTCTCATGTTGATTGAGATTCATCTGAAGATTCTGCAGAGCATGTGAAGTGTGTGGAAGCAGGAGGAGGCAACTGCGTTGACCTGTCGTTTCATAGTGAGTTGGCTGTTGAGGATGATACTGAGGTTGCATGCATGGTCGGTTGGTGTGGGTGTAGGTCCGAGTTCTGCAGGCCACCAGCTGTGGTCCCACGCAGAGGTGTTCTTCCCGAAGAGCCGTACTTCGATTTTGTCGGAGTAGAGTCAGAGGCAATTGTTTCTCATCCATTTGGCTACGTTGGTCATGGTGTTGCAGAAGTTGGGAAATCAGCAGTATAGAAGTATGGCTCCAAGTTTCTCAGAGAAACGATTGTCAAGTTCTGCTAAATTATAATACACTCAATAAATCTGAGTTACTAGTCTTACTATCCGTACTTCTAACATTCAGAATGTTAGTCACTAATAATGCTAAACCCGCATGTATTGTAAATTGTAAATATCACTGGCTATGTATTACCTATTTTGCTACTGTCCAGCCCATATCAGGCTTCAACAAAAGCCAAGTACTGCTTCCAGCTTCCCACTTGCAATTAAGTAGTTGCATCGGCATACAGTGGTTGCATCATCCCGATTCGGGATCACAGCGGTAACAAATAATCAAAGCCAAGCTGTACTTCTAATTCATTCATTTAGTCTCTCCTTACATTTAAAGTTGCTGCCTGTATTCGTAGTTGTCATGAGGCAACCATGTTTCTTATATCGGGTACAAACCCATAGTGTGAGTCTCCAACACTGGCCAAGTAAGAAGTACACAGATATATTCATCCGCATACTATGATGTTGCCTTATTAGTACGGGATCATAAAGGTAATAAATGATCCATAATATCACAAAATTCGAAATTGTGCAGCTTAGCACTTTTGACTAATAAGAGAACATAATGGTCTATGGCTGTGGCCACAAAAAGCGTGCATAGAATACAAGGAATTTCCACGAAGTTATTAGGCCTATCACTGCATATGGTAAGGAATGTTCATAAATTGAGTAAAATACTCAATAGACATTGCTATCTCCTGAATGATGATGATATCATTAAGTCTTACATCACAAGATGACCTTACATTACTTTTCGTAAGGTACTGACACTTAGAAACATCATCAGCCGAAGTTATCCTAGTACCTTGCTCGAAATATCTTGGTGGTCTTCATTGACCAGTGGTTTCTTTAAATGTGGGCACTGTTCAGTATGTAGACTGGCTAAGGATAAGGCTACCTCCTTTAGATACAATAGTTCTATATACAACATTAAGAATAACATCAACTGTACCACACTATTTGTGGTATATTTTCTCCTATGTAAATGTATGTAGGTAGTACAATTTGGCCATTACGTGAAAGGGTATTGGAGCACTTTACAGCAGTTAAACAGGGTAGCCTCAAATACCTATTCGCACTACACACATTGGAATGTGAATGCAAGAAAGCCACCAGATCTTCCAGTTCCATGGAATAGAGATGCTTGAACCCGATACCAGAGGTGGTAATCTGGAGTTAAAACTGAGGCAACAGGAGGCACTCTGGATTCTAAAATTAAAAGCAGTTGAGGAAGGTCTGAATGTAGACCATGAATTACACTGTTTTCTTGGGGATTAAAAGTGTGAACCTTGGATATGTGCCCCATGTGTGCAAAGGCAATTTGCAACCTGATGACATGAAAGATGTTTGTAAAGACAGTCTGTAATTTGATGACCTGAAATTGCTGATATGTTCATGCATAGAATGGGAATTGACTGTGTCCTCATTGACATTTATCGATAAGAACCCTTCTTTTGCTCTAATTGAGCTTTTAGCTCTTTACTCGGTTTCCTTTCTTCTCTTCATTTTCTTTCTTTCATATGTTACTTGCTTTGCTATAAGAACATGGAATATAGTAGTGGTGTGCTTGGTTGGGATTTGGTTTTAGGATTAGAGGTTTACTGATTAGTTTGTTTGTACAGGTTGGTTTAATTTTTGTTAATTAATTATTGATGACAGTGAATAGCAGACAGTGCCATGGATGTCGTGAGAGAACTGACTGGATAGGGATATATGGTTAGCGATTGGAGAAGTAGTGCTATGCGCGGTTTAATTTTATTTTAATGATTTGGTTGTTAGCTATTTTCTCAAAATTATTTAGAAGTATTAATTAGTTTACCAGCTTACTTAATTTGGATATGCAACCATGTCGACGTTACCTTGGCCAATATTATTTGTCTGTATGATGGCTAACCAGATTTCTTACGCTTTCTTATGCCTGAAATTCTGTAAATTATACTGAGATTTACCTTTGGTGTTTAAGTATTTATACCACGCAATCATGGTGACATTACCTTGGACGCTGAGTGCCGAGTCTCTTAACTGATAGAAACCGGGAGCAAGGGGAAATAGTCCTTTTTGGGTTTCTTTTACTAATTATTTACTCTGGAGACTTTGTTGATAGGTGCCAATCGCCGTCTATTTAATAAATATACGTTCTAACTGACTGTTGTGTCCTTACTTTTATATTTACATGAGCTATGGACCTCTGGGAATCCACTTTGTGGTTTTCAGAAAACTTTGGTGAATGTGACCTTGTTTTTTTTTTTTAAACAGAATTTTATTAATTTTCTGAGAAAGCAAACAAATAGCTTCAGAAACAGCATACATGAATGATTCGGGGAGCAATATTTTACAAGTGCTATTAGTGGTGATGGAGCAAGGACTCATAAATGAGACTTGCTCGTACGCAACCTCCTCATAGTATTAATTTACTAAACTTGTATTGTCTATATTAATCGTTGCATACACTACACGAATAGTAAGGATGCTTGCCTATGTGTTTTACTAATGAATAACGCTTGTCTGTAATCCAAAATGGCCGCTAAAGCGCGGGAAACTTACTGCGCATGTCTCAACCATATCACGTGTTGTGACGTCTTTCTTTGCTTGGTGGGAAATTTCTGCTTCTGCGCAGTGTGCATTAAAATGGTTGCTTGATGTTTTCGCATGCTTCAGCTTGCTCTCATGCCATTATTAAACTGTCGTTTCTCTAATGCTACTAATGCGGGATAGAATTTATAATTAAATAGGAATAGAGTAGAAAGAGTGGGCATACAGTGAAACATTTTATTTGTGATTTTAATGTTTTCTTCTTTAACTTTTATTAGTTCGTAAACTTGGGCCTGGGTTTGATGAACTGAAAGCTCGTGTGACAAAGATTCCGCACATGCGCCTTGCAGTGGCAGACCAGAAAGAAAAAGATGAAGTCAACTTGGACATCATCCAAGGCCATGACCTGCTGGCCGACACCACTACATACCAAGATGTTCTCGCCGAAGAGAAACATTTTATATGAATAAATTGTAAAATTTGTCATGAGACGGGTGGGAAATAAAGCAAATGTATTAAATTGAAGGGGCGGTAGTTTAAAAACAATGGGCTTCAGAAATACAAGACAAATCAAGATGGTGTGAGAATCCACCCCCTGTCCCTGTCCAATCAGAAGTAGTGGTCCCATATTTTAGCAACATTAAGGGGAGGTACATGGGCGTAGAAGGGTATAATAGATATAGAATTAGCTAATTAGTTAGCGCTCTTAGCTCCAGACTGCCAAGCTGATCGATTGCAGACTGAATCGCTGTCCAGAGAGGTCCTGAGGAGGGGGCGGCGGAGTCCATTAGAAGGAAGACACGGGCGAATCGAGGAGAAGTCGAGTATCAGAGAGGGGAACGACGCAGGCGTCGTTGTAGAGAGGTCACCGGTCCTGTCCTGAATCTGGAGGAGGTCTTTGCTCTTCATCCTTCCTGGGTCCTATTCTTTCCAACTCCTTGGCTAAGGGGTTTGGTTCTCGCACTTAGGTAAATATAATGCAACCTTTAGTTGCGCTGCTGTCTCTATCCTCTCCTTTTCTGAGGGACCGTCATTGATTAGTAACAATTATTCTATACTTCATCTTGGGTATGCGATTAAGTACCATGTGGTTCTGTATTTTACTCTGCTAAATCTTTAGATAAACATTTTAAAACTTCCTGACTCAGTGGTTATTTCAGGATTATGTACTGTAATGAATGTCACTCATTTTAAACTTCCCAATTAGCAAAGGATTCATTGGTAAGTCATTACTCTTCAATCAGAAGGTAATTGGTAGCAGGGATTTGATAAAAGAGTACAACTGATAAACCCAACGTAAGTATTAGCGTAGTATGAATGTATGGGCCCAAGTGAGTATTTGGTGTATGAATGCTGTTTGCTAATATCGCGCTGGATCAGTTTTCTGGTAATCAGAGGATGGTTACTTTTTGTTAATTGGGTAATGAGAATTTTATTTTTATGAACTAACATCCGTATATTCGAAGTTTTGTTTTTATGTTGTCTAGAATTCCCGGGTAAAAAGAATAGCGGATGGTAAGTGAAAACCATACTGCAGTGAGGTTATCTGCCAGGCAGAAATAGTACTGAAAAGTTAAGCAGGGCTATCAGTACTCGTTAGGGACTCTATGCGTGTGAGTAATAGCAAAGGAGTACGCTAGTGAAACTTTTATGTTATATCACTTAGAAAGGGTAACATTGAAGAAGTAACAGGTATTTCGGAAGCTTGTTTGAAGAGTAAACGGAAGGGTTTTACTCGTAGTATATGTTAGTAAACGGAAAGGGTTTACTAAGTGTGAGAGAAACTATCTTTTCGAATTTAGAGAAACTGGCACGATAGCGAATGTTTTATGTTGTTACTGAAATTTAATTAAGAATTGTAGAGAAAATAAGTTTGCGTAAAATTTTGTAAAGGGAGGGTCAGTTGCCGGAGAGGGAGCTGAAGTCACAAAACGCCACGCTGGGATTGGTTGAATCAGCGGGTGTGGAGAGACTCTTGTAAAGGAGGGGTCAGTAGTCAGGAGCAATACTGACGTCACAGGTGCCGCACTGGGATTGGTTAAATCAGCGAGGGACAGAAAAAGCGCAGATTGTAAAGGAGGGGTTGACAGACAAACGTCACCAAAAGGCCGCGCAAGGATTGGCTCGGAAATAAAAGATAGCAGACATTTGATTGGTCGAAATTATAGAAGCGAAATTCTTAGTGGATAAAGTATTGCATGTTAAAACGCGATCCGACTTTAACAGGAACTCGTCCGGATAGGAGATATTTAGGCGTTGCAGAATATAATTTTATACATCGATACTTACCCAAGATGTACGGAGAAAAGAGAAAAATGTCATTTTTACAAAAGATTAAGAATTATTTTAAAAAGGGCAAACCAATCAAAACTAGAGAGGGAATTATCATTCCATCAGCTAAAACGCCCGCATCATTCATGATGATGGAGAGAGGTTATCATACTTGTGTATGGATGGAGAATTGGATAGAATATACCAAAAATGATGGAATACTAGCATTTCCCGAGAATGGCACGTTCAATGCGCGAATTCTGCAGAACTTGAGATTAAGGATGAATGACTTAGAACCCAGACCTAGATTAACTCAATATGAAGCTTTAGAGGAATGGGAAACCGAAGCATTTGAGCGTGACCGATTCAGAAGTAACAGGGGTTATCGAGGATTCTTTCCCAGGAACCTACATGAATCTAGGGACAGTCAGATGAAACAATGGAGAAGGGCAATGGTTACAGAAGGATGATATCCATTGTTAACAGCAGAGGAGAAATCAGGAAGTAAATGCACAGAAAAGACAAAACATTTAATGAGAAGTGACGATTCTGAAGACGAATTTATGGAAGAAATGTTAAGGAACCCCCCACCATATCAGGAAGGAACAAGTGGATGCACCCCAAGTGCACCACCGTTAAAAACCCCATTGGTACCACAGGTAATGCATGAATTTACCCCTAGTAGAATGCTTCACGACAAGGAAAAGGAAGCCCTAGAGAAGACCAGAGCAGCATTAATACAGAAAATAACACAGATAAAAGTACATCCTGATTCATTGACCATACCTGTAACAATTGGTCCAGTAGTTCCATTATATGGTACTCAGGGAAACTGTCCTCCACCGATACTTGCACCTACTCCTGTAAACGCTACAAAACCTGAAGCAGTAGTAATGGTTGAAGATCACTTTAGTGACAGCGAATCCACAATATCATTGATGGATTTACCCATTCAAGATTCTGTCAATATTACTCCCAAGAGGACTACACCTGGGTGTTCAAAAGATATAAGTCTAGTGACTTCATCAGGAGCGAAAAAAAATGCCACAATAGTCACCCCTGAAGACTTAGAAAGGTGGGCACAAGAATCAGATAAACAGTGCACACCTCCAAAAATAATGGACATTCATAAATTGAAAGTTGAATTAGAAGAAATAATAGCAGGAAATGTAGGACTAGATCGCTTGAATACCTATGATGATGAAGAATTATTATTTATGTGCAGAAGTATCACAAGAAATGTAAGAATATTCCATGAAAAATTATCCAATCTAGCACTACAGATGGGAATAGAATTAGGGAGATCAAAGGTGTTGCAGAAACCCTATAGAGCAGATTTTTCAGAAAAAGATTTAGAAAACATGAATGCCTCTGGAAGAAAATTACAAGTAAGGGAATTAATGATAGTTTTATAAAAATGGGGAGACCTAGATAAATGGAGAACTAGGTGGGCCAAGAAAAAGGAAGAAGCACGATCAAGTAGATCAGCATCGGAATATGTGATGAAGGAGACAGGGAAAGCAGACCAAATGTATCCAATGCGAGAAATTGCGGGAGGAGGATATGTCCCATGGAGCAGACAGGATATTTTATCATTTACGAATGATTTTCCAAAATTGAGAGAAAAACCAATTGAATGGTACAAGCAGGTTGAAAGGTTTGTGAAGGTGTCAAAGGTATTGTTGAAGGATTTAGATGGTCTGTTTGACATAGTGGTACCTGCCGATTTCTGGACAGATTGTAAAATTACAGTTGATTGGCCAAGTGACGAGTATCCTAGAGACCCAAAGACAGGTGCCCCGTCAAATGATGTGATGAAAAAGTATCAGCAGGTGATAACTTATTTGAAAGGGAAAATACCACCGAAAGAAACAGATTGGGTGAAAATAGACCGAACTACCCAAGAAGCTAATGAATCGGTACATTCCTACTATGAGCGTTTATTGCAGGTATTTAAACAGTACAGTGGATTTGAGGACATCGGAGACAAGAACATGAGTCAGTTTGTATATCGATTTGTTTACGGTTTGAAGCCAGAGATTTGTCAGATGATTAAACAACACATGCTGTGTTGGCAAGGGAAACCTATTGACGAGATTTTGAAATATGCAAAATATTGTGGAGATGATATTGAGGATAGGCATAAGAAGTTACAGGAGAAGGTAATGTGGGCACAGGTGAAAATGGCTGAGAAACAGGGAATTAATTTGGATAATCTGAGTGAAAATCAGGGAAAGGATTCTGGAACGAGTGGTGATACTGGGAATGGTGGAAAATTGAGAGGACGAATGAGTAGAGAAGAAGCTAAAAAGAAATTTCCTTGTCATGGATGCGGAAAGTTGGGGCATTGGAAGGATGAATGTAAAAAGATCCGGAATAATAATGGCCCAAATCAAAATTTAAATCCACAGACGCAGAATGACTCACAGCAGGGTGTAAATCCTCAGAGTCAGTTGCCACCTGCACCTATTCAGGGTAATGTAAGCAGAGCAAAGCACGGTACAGACATCGGATATCAAGGAGGAAGTGGTAAGAATGATTATATAACCTCACAGTTTCTTTTACAGGACGATTTCTGTCAATACAGTTCATGACGGTGCCTAGGAGAGGGGGAGAAGGAGTGCGTACTTGGCGCATCCTTACTGGTAGATCAGTCAGGTCCATACGTGGAAGGAAATGTGAAAGGTAATGATATTACTTTTCTTTTGGACACTGGTGCTACTCCGGTCTACTGTAAGAACAGCAGACATTCCAGACCTTCCTCTCTCTGGTGAAGATATCCAAGTAGTGGGGTAGCTAATCAAAGGATTAGAACACCTCTTACCGAACCAATGGAAGTTAAAATTGGAAACTTCAGAGAAATGCATCAATTTGTAGTATGCGATTCTAGCCCAGTAAACTTATTAGGCAGGGATTTATTGTGCAAGATGAACTGCACAATTTTCTGCACACCGGATGGTGTGGCAGTTCAGACACCAGATGAAGACCATGTATATAAAATTATGATTGCAAAACAGGGTACAGAAGTAGATGAGATGTTTTCGGTATTAACAAAAGATGAGTTGCCAGAAGAATTGAAAGGTACAGTAAACCCCATATTTTGGGATTTCACAGGAAAAGAAGTAGGACTTATGGCTAAAATAGACCCAGTTAAAATTACTGTAAAAAAAAGGTGCGATTTTCCCAAATACCAGACAGTACAAAATGAGTGCAGAAGTAAAAGCAGGAGTCATTGAAGAAATTAATCGAATGGTTGAACAAAATATACTAAAAGAAGTAATGAGTAGCCCATGTAATTCACCAATCATGGGACTAAAGAAACCTAGTGGAAAATATAGGATTGTTCAGGACCTGCGAAAAATAAATAGATTAGTGGAACCATGTTGTCCTATAGTGCCAAATCCTGCAGTAATTCTATATCAAATTCCTTGGAGTGCAGGATGGTTCACAGTAATTGATTTATGTCAAGCGATCTTTTCAATACCATTGCATCCGGATAGCCAGTATCTTTTCTCATTTAAATTTGAGAACAAAGTCTATGTATGGAATCGTGTTCCTCAGGGTTACACGGAAAGTCCTTCCATTTTCAATCAAATATTGAAAAAGTGCCTTGAGAAACTAGTGATGCCAGGAAGCTCAGTCCTAGTGCAATATATCGACGACTTATTGGTGGCATCGAACACCAGAGAGGACTGTGTTGTTGATTCCATAGCAGTATTAAATCTTTTATCAGAAGAAGGGCATAAAGTCTCACCTGAAAAGTTGCAGTTTTGTACAACAGCTGTTAAATATCTGGGACACCAAATTGAGAGGGGAAAAAGAAGAATAACCTCTGAAAGAGTAAAATTAATAAAGAAAATGCAAATGCCTGTAACCCAAAGACAAGTAAGAATGTTCCTAGGAATAGTAGGGTACTGTCGGCAATGGATACCAGGATTTTATTTACTAGCTAAATCCTTAATTAACATGACGAAAAAGAAAGCAAAGGATCCTGTTGAGTGGGATGATGAAAGTGTAGGAGCTTTTGTAAGTTTGAGGAATGCTCTTTGTTCAGCACCTGCCCTAGGCATGCCTGATTATAAAAGAGAATTTGCATTATTCTGTCCTGAAAGAGAAAATTGTGCACTTTCTGTCCTAACTCAAAGACACGGATTAGACAGACGTACTATAGCATATTTTTCTGCTACATTGGACCCAGTAGCAGCCGCGTTGCCAGGATGCTTAAAAGCAGTGGCGGCTGCTTGTTTGAGCATTGAACAAAGTGAGTCAATTGTGATGGGACATCCTGTAAAAGTGTATGTTCCACATGCGGTTGTGATTCTGTTGACAAGAACACGAACTCAGCATCTTACTCCTAGTCGGCTGACTAAATACGAAAGAATAATAATGGGTGCTGAAAATGTGACCATGGTAAGGTGTACCATAATAAATCCAGCAACCTTACTACCAGACCCATATCATGAGAGAATTAAAGATGACGAAGAAAATGAACATGATTGTTTACAGATTACAGAGTTATGTACGAAACCTCGCCCTGATATCGAAGAACAGCCCCTCAAAGTCAGACAGGGAGCTATTTGTTGATGGTTCATGTCAAAGACATGAAGATGGTAAATTAACTGCTGCCTATGCGGTATGTGAATTAACTGGAATAGTCGAAGCATCCTATTTACCAGCAGTCAAATCTGCACAAGTAGCCGAATTGATTGCATTGATAAAAGCTTGCAAAATTGGGAGGAATCAAAAAGTAACTATATTTACCGATAGTCAATATGGTTACGGGGTTGTGCATGATTTTGGCCAGCTATGGATGCAGAGGGATTTCCTGACTTCTTCAGGATCCCCATTAAAAATGGACAGTTTGTAAAGGAATTGCTGGAAGCAATACAATCACCAAAAGAATTGGCTGTGGTGAAATGTGCCGCACATCAGTCAGGAGATGACTGGGTGGTAGTCGGCAACAGATATGCAGATCTGGTGGCTCAACATTGTGCCAAAAATAGATTGTCAGTCAATAAGAGGGTGGAAAGAATGGGAATCAGATGCCAACTTATGCTGTATATGCCACCTGAAACTTGGAATGATGTAAAAAGATTACAAGATGATGTTGATGAAAATGAAAAGAATTTGTGGATCAAAGTAGGTTGTTCCCAAAGAGGAGATGATGAAGTGTGGATGAGTGCTGATGGCAGACCAGTCATGCCAGACTGTTTACTCTCACAAATGGCCAGAATGTATCATGGGGACACCCACATAGGGAGAGATGCAATGATTAGGCTCTTCACACAAAACTGGTATAATCCCAAATTTAGGGCGGTTGCAGAGAGCCTTTGCCAAAGATGTTTAACTTGCCAGATGCACAATCCAGGAAGGAAGACAATAATTGGGTTTGGAAAAATTGGAAAAGCAGAGGGTCCATTTATAAGACTCCAATTTGATTTCATTCAATTGCCACCATGCAGAGGGTTGAAATATGTACTAGTCATAGTGTGTCTGTTTTCAAAGTGGGTGGAGGCTTACCCTACCAGGAGATGTGACAGCATTACAGTCGCAAAACTGTTGCTAAGAGAGCTCATTCCTAGGTTTGGTTTCCCAGTAACTTTGGAATCAGATAGAGGAAAACATTTTAACAGTGAAGTGATCCAAATAATCTGTGAAGCATTCCAAATTAAACAAAAACTGCACTGTGCATATCGTCCAGAGGCTTCTGGAGTGGTTGAACAATTGAATGGCACTATAAAGTCAAGATTGGGAAAAATGTGTGCCTCAACATCATTAGAATGGCCAGATGCATTGCCACTTGTTTTAATGGGACTCAGAAGCATACCTGACAGAAACACAGGATTGAGCCCACACGAAATAATGATGGGAAGAGCAATGAGACAAACACATGTTCCCACAAACAAACTACTGAATATATCTGATGATATGGTTCTGGACTATTGTAAAGGACTGGCTGACCTAGTGCGTTCTGTCTCTCATCAGGTTGGAGAAGACGCAGTTTCCAGGCAGCCTGAACAAGAACATGATCTGAATCCTGGTGACTGGGTGGTAGTGAAGAATCACACCAGAGAAACGTGTCTATCACCTAGATGGGGCAGTCCTTGTCAAGTCATACTGACTACAAATACAGCAGTGAAGTGTGCAGGATTTCCTAATTGGATTCACGTAAGCCCCACCAAAAGAGTACCAGATCCTGAAGAAGAAAATCCTCAGACAGCATCAATCACTGAGGGAGCTGAAGGTTGCCCAGCTGAGGAATCTCAGGCTCGAGATTCAAGAGAAGCTGAAGAAGAACAACCGAGCACAAGTCAGGACTGGATACCGGTGGTAGAAATTCCTGAAGTTTACCACAGAACAAGAAGTCAAACAAGATTGGAGGAAATCGAAGAAGATCAGATAGGTGAAGAAGAAGCAGCTCAGGGAAAAGAAGAAGAGACAATAAAAGAACCTGAGCAGGACCAGATAGGGAAAGGAAACTGGGCTCAAATTAACGAAGAACTAATAAATTTTGAGCAGGGACAGACAGGTTTAGAAGAATCCGGTCAGGCTGCAGAAGTACAAAGTGCAATAAGCCCTGAACAGAACAAGCTAGATCCAGAAAAGTACACAGAAGAACAAGATCATGAGAATCATGAACATGAAGAAATAAATCAAGAACAAGGTCACCTATTGGAAACTAACAGTGGAGTTACTGAAAAGAAACCAATCAGACCTGAAAAAGAGCAAACAAGAAGAACAGTAATTGCAGAAAAAGAAACAGTACTAAGCAGTGAAAATAAAAAGATTTCTGAAGACGAAGATAAAGAAACAGTGCAAACAAAGAAAACAAGAAAAGGAGATCATTGGCCAAGTGTCATTAAAAGAGTAAAATACCACATAACAACCAGAAGTGAAGTTCCAGATCAAGTAAATGAAGTGACAAGCCAAACTGAACAAGAAAATAAAACTGAGAAAAAAAGAAGTAAAAGACTGAAACTTGTGAATAACAAATTCAAGGGTCCTGATTGGACTTACATCATTCTTGAAGATTACGAAAGTTCAGAGTCAAGTGACAGTGGTGACGAAGGAACAAGTGCAGAACTGACGTACGAAAAAGAAACAAGACCGCCTTGATTAAGAAAAAGAGTCATATAAAGAAAAGAGGAAAATAGATAAGAAGAGCGATCTTCCTTGTCGAAAAATGCCTGACGATAGAGTTTCTGGGAGACCAAAACAGAGATGTCGTAGAAGATGCTGTGCAATATGCATATGTAGTCTAGTAATGGTGCTTATAGTATGGTTAGTCCTGATTGTAGCAGTTCCTTATCTTATGATAATGGATAAAAAGATAAATAATGAAACTAAGGAGAGGACAGCAAACATGAAGGGCAATAGAGTAGAGCTAATGGCAGAAAATGAACAAGAGTTTCATCATGAAATAGCTGATAACGACACTAGTTTAAACGTTTTCACAAAGTTATTGTTTCAATATGTAGACACAATGGAAGTTAGTAATTGTTATGTCTGTATGAAGTTACCTGAATCAGTAGCAGAAGGATTAACGTACCATCACTTACCACTGACATATGGCATATCATGTAGTGTTTTGTCTAGTTTATTTTATAGAACAGGGAGACTTCAGTATTATTATTCAAACCTAGATGTGATATTTTCTGAGGTTCCGGTTCGAAAGAGTATGAACCCAGTGCTTAGTAGTCAAGACGCACAGTTTATGGGAGAATTTTTCTTAACAATGAAATCAATAGACATAACACATGCACATAGACACAATCTAACATGTTCTTTACATGAAGAAGAAAAGATATTTTTGAATTTAGTAGAAGATAGAAGACAAGATTTTCAAGAGAAAGCTTCTGAGCATAAGGCTCATTTACCACCTTGGGCAGAAAAAGAAGGGAGTTACACACCTGGCAAGGCTCAAGCTGCTATGGTTCTGGATTTTGTAAAGACAGGAAAAATTTGTCTTCATAGGTTAAAGACTGATTATAACAATGTTTTCATCGGTACCAGTGAATGTGAACACAATTTCTTAATTCTCGGAGGTTGGGGAATCAAAGGAGGAACAGATTCAGTTTTTCCTGGAATCTAGTATGTGTGTGGGAATAAGGCTTACTTTAGGCTTCCTGCACGGTGGTATGGAAGTTGTTATTTTGGAATAGTATTTCCAAAGATATACCACGTAAAAAGAAACACTGGGAGCAATGAAAACAATAGTGAATTAATACGTAGTAAAAGAGCTAGTTTTTCAGAAATTATAGGTGATATATTTGGTGCATTGATACCTTCAGTGGGAATAATTCTGAACTCAAGGAAAATATGTAAATTGTCTACGGTGGTTGATCGTTTATCAATGGATACTGCTGGAGGTTTTCTAATGATTAATGCGGAGATGGTTGCGATTAGCTCTATGGTGATGCAAAATCGACTTTCTCTTGATATTATATTGGCAAAAGAGGGCGGAGTCTGTAAATTATTGAAGACGAAACACTGTTGCACTTATATTCCTGATAAGAGTGCGGAAATTGGAACGTACATACAGAATATAACTAAACTTGAGAAGGAACTAAAACCACTGGAAGTTGATAGTGTATGGGAAAGATTGACAAGTAGTATTGCGTCAATTGGTACCTGGTTTACTAATGTAGGAAAAGGACTTATAGGTCAAATATTAGTACCCTTAGCAGGGATAGCAATAATAGTATTGACAATGATAATATGGTGCAAATGTTGTGGAAAGAATGGAACATATAATGTGACAGGAAAAGGAAAGAAGAGAAAATTAGATGAAATAGTCCTTGAAGAATGGAGAAGTGAATTATACAAGAAATTAAAAGGGGATGGTAATAATAGAAAATGTAAAAATGAGAAGGAAACTAATTGCTAGAAGTTGGCATCTGATTGTGGGTAGTATTTTGATGGCTCAGAAACGCCATCAGAGAGGGGATTGATGGAGCAAGGACTCATAAATGAGACTTGATCGTACGCAACCTCCTCATAGTATTAAGTTACTAAATTTGTATTGTCTATATTAATCGTTGCATACACTACACAAATAGTAAGGATGCTTGCCTATGTGTTTTACTAATGAATAACGCTTGTCTGTAATCCAAAATGACCGCTAAAGCGCGGGAAACTTACTGCGCATGTCTCAACCATATCACGTGTTGTGACGTCTTTCTTTGCTTGGTGGGAAAATTTTGCTTCTGAGCAGTGTGCATTAAAATGGCTGCTTGATGTTTTCACATGCTTCAGCTTGCTCTCATGTCATTATTAAACTGTCGTTTCTCTAATGCTACTAATGCGGGATAGAATTTATAATTAAATGGGAATAGAGTAGAAAGAGTGGGCATACAGTGAAACATTTTATTTGTGATTTTAATGTTTTCTTCTTTAACTTTTATTAGTTCGTAAACTTGGGCCTGGGTTTGATGAACTGAAAGCTCGTGTGACAAAGATTCCGCACATGCGCCTTGCAGTGGCAGACCAGAAAGAAAAAGATGAAGTCAACTTGGACATCATCCAAGGCCATGGCCTGCTGGCCGACACCACTACATACCAAGATGTTCTCGCCGAAGAGAAACATTTTATATGAATAAATTGTAAAATTTGTCATGAGACGGGTGGGAAATAAAGCAAATGTATTAAATTGAAGGGGCGGTAGTTTAAAAACAATGGGCTTCAGAAATACAAGACAAATCAAGATGGTGTGAGAATCCACCCCCTGTCCCTGTCCAATCAGAAGTAGTGGTCCCATATTTTAGCAACATTAAGGGGAGGTACATGGGCGTAGAAGGGTATAATAGATATAGAATTAGCTAATTAGTTAGCGCTCTTAGCTCCAGACTGCCAAGCTGATCGATTGCAGACTGAATCGCTGTCCAGAGAGGTCCTGAGGAGGGGGCGGCGGAGTCCATTAGAAGGAAGACACGGGCGAATCGAGGAGAAGTCTAGTATCAGAGAGGGGAACGACGCAGGCGTCGTTGTAGAGAGGTCACCGGTCCTGTCCTGAATCTGGAGGTGGTCTTTGCTCTTCATCCTTCCTGGGTCCTATTCTTTCCAACTCCTTGGCTAAGGGGTTTGGTTCTCGTACTTAGGTAAATATAATGCAACCTTTAGTTGCGCTGCTGTCTCTATCCTCTCCTTTTCTGAGGGACCGTCATTGATTAGTAACAATTATTCTATACTTCATCTTGGGTATGCGATTAAGTACCATGTGGTTCTGTATTTTACTCTGCTAAATCTTTAGATAAACATTTTAAAACTTCCTGACTCAGTGGTTATTTCAGGATTATGTACTGTAATGAATGTCACTCATTCTAAACTTCCCAATTAGCAAAGGATTCATTGGTAAGTCATTACTCTTCAATCAGAAGGTAATTGGTAGCAGGGATTTGATATAAGAGTACAACTGATAAACCCAGCGTAAGTATTAGCGTAGTATGAATGTATGGGCCCAAGTGAGTATTTGGTGTATGAATGCTGTTTGCTAATATCGCGCTGGATCAGTGGCATAGCTGCAGCCTCCCTTAAGGCGCCGCTCAACGACTCCCCAGGGCCCTCATGCCCCACTACTGAGTCCTCCCTCAGCCCCCGCTGTATGCAATTATACAATCCCTAGCAACCCCATGTATATTATCGTTCAGAGTGCAGGGTCATCATAGGCATGAGGGAAAAACAAGAAGAATAAAACACCCAGCCCCATCAACCCCCCCTCCCCAACTACCCTTCAAAGCCCCTGTGGCCCCTCCCACCCCACCCACCCTCCCAAGCATGCCGCTAACCACTAACTAAAAGGGTTCCAGGTATTCCCAGGTCTTCCCCATGGACCGCCCGGTATCCCATCACTCAAATCCGCATCCTTGATAGGGCAGAAACACTGGAGGCGATCCCCCGCAGCCCCGCCATCGGCTGCAATATCCCTCCCTGTCAGTTAGAGCCCACAATATCAGGTGTCTTGAGCGCCCCCGTCTCAGCCAACACACTCTCCTCAGCACCAGGCGGATGTTTAGTCAATTCCACAAGCGCCACCCATGCCCTGGCCAGCTCCATTGAGTGCTCGTTCCCCGTACGTCTAGCCATGACTACCCTGCAATTACCTTCACTCTCCGCCCACTTTACAAGCTCCCGTCTCCACCGCTCAAGGGAAGGTCCCTGCCTCGCCTTCCACCGGCTAGTAAGCTCCCTTTTCGCCAGCACTAATCCCAGGTCAATGAACTTACTGGTGACCTTGGTTTTCGCAGTGTGGGGATATTCATGTAGCAAACAAACCCCTGGTGTCAGTGCTATCTCTCCATCACAGTCGTTAAGACAGCCATTGTTTCCCGCCAGTAGTCCTCCAACTGCGGGCAGCTCCAGTACATATGCAGGAACCCCGCCCCTTCTAGAGTGCAACGAGGGCAGGCAGACGACCCCCCAAAATAGTCGTTCAGTTTGTGTGGCGTTAAGTAAGCCCTATGTAAGACATAAAATTGAATGAGCTGGAAGCGCGCATTTCGGGAACTCTTCCATGGCCTTTCAACTACCCCATCCCCCCATGCTCTGTCCGAGAGGGGCTCCCCCAGGTCTGTCTCCCATTTAAGCCGCAGCGCTGTCAGGGGCTGACGCAGGTCCCGAGTAATCCGGCGATAAAGACAGGTCACCGCTTTAAAAGTACCCGCAGCCATCACCACGTATTGACACGCAAGGGACGTAGCCGGTTCCAACAGACCCCCGCGCCAATGCTTCCTCACTGCCGCAGCCAGGGCCGCATGGAAAAGGAAATCCCCTCGCGGGAGATCATGACGCTCCAGGAGGTCATTAAACGGTAAGAGGTTACCCTCTTCGTATAGATCCCCCAAAGTGAGTATGCCCATCTCCGCCCAGGACTGCAGTTTGCTCCAGTCACCCCCTTGAGGTAATATCTCACACATTGTCAGCGGGATTTCAGGAGCATACAGGGTCCTGACCCGCATCTTCCTGGCCACACGCATCCAGCACAGCTGCACCACGGCCAAGTCCGACAGCAACGCTTCGCCTCCCGGGTGCACTCGCAGCAGAACACAGGACAGCAGGCGCCAGCTAGGATCCAATCCCCCCATAGCCTCCGGATGTCGAATGTGGCCCGCCACCCACTGCGTAAACCATTGGAATTGCGCAGCGTGATAATAGACCTCCAGATCTGGCAACGCAAGGCCCCTCTCCACCTTGGGCCGTTTCATAGTGAGCAGCGCGACTCTCCGTCTCCCTGTGCGCCACAGGAACCCCGTGATTAAAGAATTGAGCTGTGTAAAGAACCTAGTTGGTATCCAAACGGGGAGCGTCCCAAAGTAATAAAGGAACCGTGGTAAGGTGACCATTTTCACCAAGGCGACCCTACCCGCAACAGAGAGCGGGAGGGACCCCCAGAACTCAAAATTAGTTTTGGCACTACGCAACGCTTGCCCCACATTACCCTCCATCAGGTCAGCACTGGCATGATAAATCCGGGTTCCCAGGTAGGAGAGGCAACAAGGTTCCCACGGTATCGCCCCCACAGCCTGCCTATCGCCCCCGCCTGCTTTGGTAGGAAACAAGCACGACTAGGCCCAATTCACACGAAGTCCCGACACTCTCCCCAAAGTCTCCAATAACTGTTTCGCCCCTTGAAGCGTATCCCGAAGGTCAGGTAGGAACATGAGCAAGTCGTCCGCATATAGCGCAATATGGTGCTCCTGTCCCGCCACCAAAATCCCCGCATAATAACTGCCCGACCTGGCATGTGCAGTCATTGGTTCCATTGCCAGAGCAAACAGCAACGGAAACAGCGGACATCCCTGCCTCGTTCCTTGGGCCACCGCACAGGCAGCAGAAATTAAGCCCCCCGTCCTGACTCTGGCGGTAGATTCACTGTACAGCAGTGCTGTCCATCGGATGAACCGCTCCCCGAGCCCAAACTCCCGCAGTGCACTAGTAAGATACGGCCATTCAAGGCTATCAAAGGCCTTCTCTATATCGACCGCGAAAATGCAGGCCTCCTCCTTATCATACGTGTCGGACCCCAGGATGCGCACGAGCCGACGAACATTCATGGCGGTGTTCCTGGTCGGAATAAAGCCTGCCTGATCTCCGTGCACCAGCGTCGTCATGTGGGGCATTAGCCTGCTTGCCAACACCCGACTCAATACCTTATAGTCCATATTAAGCATCGCGAGAGGCCTATACGAGGAACGGTCCCACGCAGGCCTGCCCGGTTTGAGAAGAGGAACTATGATGGCCTCACGTGTGGACACAGGGAGAATACCCTCACTATACGCCCTATTATAGAGCGCCACCAGGCAGGGCACCAGAGTGTCTGCGTAGGTCGCATAAAATTCCACCGGCAGCCCATCAGTTCCCGGGGTTTTGTTCCTGGCCATATGTTTTATGGCGCTGCGTATTTCACCCGCCTCGATGTCCCTACCAAGAGCAATCGCCTCATCAGAGCGAATCTTAGGGAGAGCCGCATCCGGCAGGAACCTCTCGTCACCAGGGAGGCCAGGGCCCAGCTTGGTGCGATATAACTCGGAGTAGAATTGCAAAAATTGGTCATTTATTCCTCTGAGTGTAAACCACCTCGCCCTCCTGTCCCCGCAGTTCCGTTATCGCTGTCCCTCTACGAGCCGGATTGGCTAACCAGGCCAGCAGGGCACCAGACTTATCCCGCTCCGCGTGCATCTTGTCTGTGTACGCCTTAAAATCAAAGCAACGCAAGCGCTCGAGCTGAAGCGCGAACTCCTCCCTGGCCGCGAGCAGCGCATCATGTGTATCTGGACGCTCTGGCGCTCTCGCTCCGACACACGCAAGCGTTGCTCTGCAGTTGCCACATCTTGCAGCAGCACCTTGCGGACCCCCACCATCTCTCCTATACAGCGCCCTCGGATCACCGCCTTAAAGGCGTCCCATTCCACAAGCAGAGTGGATGCCGTATTTGCATTGGTCCTGAAATAATCCTCAATGGCCGACCCTATAGTGTCCTTAAACACTGGGTCGTCCAGTGTGTCTGGCCGCAGCCGCCATGTGGGAATGGCAGGGCGATCCCGTGACCAGCGCAACTGCACCAGCAAGGGGTTATGGTCCGAGGACGTTCTGGTCAAATACTCGCTATGCATCAATCCCCCATGGACATCCGGAGAGCAAAGGACCGAGTCCAGGCGAACATGCAGGTCATGTAATGAGGAGAAATAAGAGTAATCCCTGTCCGTCGGGTGATGGGCCCCTCCACGTGTCCGTTAATCCCCACCGCTGCTGCCAGGTCCTTCTTGCCGCCGCCAGTCTGTGTACCGGAGCATCCACTAAGGGGGGGTGTGACCGATCTAAATGGACATCAGTAATGCAATTGAAGTCGCCCCCCAAGAGCACAGATCCCACCAGTAGAGGGGCCAATTTCACTGAGAGATGCGCAAAAAATGATACCTGGTCAGTGTTAGTTGCATAAATGCTCCCCAGTACTATGTCTCTACCATCTAAGCGCCCCGACACTACTACAAATCTGCCCTCAGGGTCCACCAGCTGGCCAGTACTCTGAAACGGGACTCCAGCCCTGACCCAGATCAGAACACCTCGCGCGTAAGCCGAATATGTCGTACAGAACACCTGCCCTCGCCATCTGCGCTGTAAGGCTAAACCCTCCTGCTTGGCCAAATGTGTCTCTTGCAACAACGCAATCTGTACCCCTCTCCTTCTAAGATAGGCATGGACCTTATGGCGACGTGTCATATTATGCATCCCCCTAATGTTCCAGGACAAACAGCGGATACCTACGGCGGTTCCCATGAGGTGGCGGTTCGTAGTCCATTGTCCCTACCTCCTGCAGCGGCATGCTTGGCCCCGAATACTCCCTCCCCCCCCAATACCCCCCTAAACCCCCAACTCCCCTTCCCCAGGACAGGTTCCCTGAAAGTAGTTCCCATCCAAACTATTACAACCTTTAACTGTGCACACAGCAACAGTGAGACGTGCGCCGATCCCGCAGGACCCAAAGCCCCCCCAGGTCCCCCCCCCGCTCAGCACCAATAGGGGGCCCCCGGTCAATAATAAGCAATAGACATCGCCTCTCTCTGACTGCAGGCCCAAAAGCACACAATAAGCAAACCCAAACCAGGTTATTAGTTCAGTTCATTCAAGCAGCCGTCGTCCTCTCAGACGGAGTGACCACAGGTAGTTCGATGTCAGAGTTCGTTGTCGGGCTACAGGAGATAGAAGTCTCGGAACCACCCAGGGGTCGGCCAGGGGTAGCAGCACTCAGGCCCACCTCACCCTGACTGATCACTGAAACTGCCGGTACCGCTCTGTCCCGTTCAAGGCGGAGATTCGGCATCGAAGGTGCCCTCACCGGACTCGAGTGTGCAGGGGAGCCACGCTCCACGGGGCTCGCAACAGAGCTTCGCCTGGATCGCGTCCGTCGTGTCTCAAGCCAGTGCCAGGCCTCCTGCGGCATAGTGAAAAAGTGTGTGCCAGTGGTGTCCACCACCCGCAGCCGGGCCGGGAAGAGCATGGCATATTGTAGACCAAGCTGGCGGGGTTTCCGTTTAAGCGCAATGAAGGAGGCGCGCTGTTTCTGAACCTCCCTAGTGAAATCCGGAAATATCATCACCTTGGAGTTGTCGATCTGGAGCTGTTGCTTTTCTCTAGCTCGCTGCAAGAGGTGATCCCTGTCTCGATAGTGCAACAGTCTCACCACCAGCGGTCGCAGGGGAGAACCCGGTTTAGGAGGTCGCGCCGGCACCCTATGGGCTCGTTCAAGAGCAAAGAATGGGGACAGCCCCTCTGGGGCCACTTCAGATCTGAGCCACTCCTCCAGAAATCGGACAGCGTCAGCCCCTTCTGCCCGTTCCGGGACCCCCCACCAAGCGGAGGTTATTCCTGCGGGATCGTCCCTCACTGTCCTCTGCCCAGAGTTCCAAGATCCGAACCTTGGCTTCCACCTGTGTCAAGGATCTCTGCAGGACTGACACCGCGTCTGGCACTCCCTCCATTATTTTCTCCGCCGCCGATACTCTGTCTTTCAGTTTCCTGTGGTCATCTTTAAGCAGGGAGAGATCCACACCAATGGCGTCGATTTTCGCCTCAAGGGTTTCCCTGGACGGGGTAATAGCCTGCAGGATATCGGTCAGCGTAGGTCCCCCCCGGTGCGGCAGCTCCTGAGCGCTCCGGCACCTCTTCCTCCTCTTCAGATTGTTGACTTGCCCCGTCCATCTGGAGGGCCGCAAACCCCTTCTTCCTGGACACTCGTCCCATCTCAGCTGGACACTAGGGGCCACAGGGACCCTCAGCTGCCACAGGTTCCCACCAGCAGCCAAACCGTCCACTCCCCGGATCAGCTCCGGCAGCGATCAGAGCTCCGCCTCAGCAGCGGGCAAGAGTATCCAGCTGCGCCGCGGCACACCGCGAGGGATAGCCGTCCCCCACCAAGATCCCACAGCTACCGCACCAGGGGGGAAAGTCCTGGGGCACCCCTCGTCTCAGGGGACGTCTCACCCGGGCGCCACAGCCAGGGAAAGCCCCCCAGCGGCCCAGAGTGCAGATAGCAGAGCTCTCTGGGGCACCGCACCCCGGTCTTCCGTCACCCAATGGATCGAGGAACTCGGGTGTCTGGTGTCCCCCAGCCAGCGCCCTCTCACAGCCAGGCGCACTCCTCAGTGGTCTCTCTCCCGACGTCAAGTCCAGCCGGAGGTCGTCAGGCTCCGCGGCAGCACACCCGGGACAGGGGAAGCTCAGAGTTTCGGCCTCATGGGCCCAGTTGGCCTCGTACAGACAGCCCGGCCGGGCTCCAGCACTCCGCCGGCACCTTCCGCTCCCCACCGCCGGCCGCGCACACTCGTACCTGGGCTCACCTCCACACTCGGTCTTTCACCAGGCCGGGTCCTCCGATCAGCGCCTGCCGGTCACTCCTGCAGTCAGGGCTTCCCTCAGCGCCGCCATCTTGGGACCGCAAGCAGCCCCCCGTGTCAGCGAGGTCTCGCCTCCGCAGGGCGCCTCCACTCCAGATCTTCCGCTGGGCTCCGCTGCAGGAAAAGCCGACAGCCACCACTCAGCTGCCCACTACCCAGCGCAGGCCGCCCAGGCCCACGGCGGTCCTCTCGTCAGGTCGCGGCTGCCATCTTGGGCGATCACCGCCGGGAGCCGACCCGGCCAGCAAACTGCTCCCCGCGTCTCGGCTGCGTGGAGCGCCGCCAGGGCACCAAGAGGGGCAGCAAGGGTTCCGACACCCAACGGGTGCTCAGGGGCCCCCCCAGGTCACCAGGATATATGGTAGCGGAAGGAGGCTACGGAGGAGCTCCGAGGTCCGCTACGTCCGCATCGGCGTCAAGCCACGCCCCCCATGTGACCTTGTTGACGGTTAAACACTTATGTAATATGATATTTCTGAAGTCTATGTAATTATCATTTTAGCCCTGAAAACGTCTGCTGGTGTACTAACAGCATAAAGACGAAACAAGATTTTGGAACGCTATACATGAATAAAGAACATAGGGAGATCTTATGAAAAGGAACCTTTGCATTGATTATTTGGGTGTGCTTGGGATTTATGATCATACCTTGGACTTGTTTTTGTAATGATGCTGCATATGGGGGCACAGGTGTCTCCCCTGGAGTTGAGCAGAAGCCTTGGGCAGAGGAGATGCATTATTTTGTGTGCATGAGAGTTCCACATTATAGCTCATGCTTTCTCTCTGCTGCCATTTGTACAGTAGATGCATAACGAACACTGGTCCTAAGATCATAGATATTGCAATCAATGTAAAAATACATCAAATGATCAATTTATTCAATTGTATATAGAAAACATTAAAAACAATGTGACAATCGATACCAACACCCGCTCATAAATGTTGCTATTTACAAAACGTATATGATTATTGAATGATGCTGTCGGATCTGTTGTTAATGCAACACTCCTCCCGATACTTTGATTGTGTTTTCTTCTCCGAGTTACTGTCCTCATCTCGGAGTACATCACCCATTTTACCAACGACCCCCTCAGCCCGTTGGCACCTCTTGCACTCTCGCCAGGTGGTCCAGTGGCTCCTACTGTCCAGTACTTTGTTAGGGATGGGATTATGGGGTTTCCTCTTAACGGTCTCTTTTTTTCTAGCTTTCATTTCTACACTTATTTCGTACTCCCCCTTCCATCTTGACCCTTCCTTCCAGTAGGTATCCCAAACCACTCTGCCCCCCTCCTTTAACTGCCACATGCCAATATACAGCTTGTTCGAGGCATGTGTGCTGTAGATACACATGCTTTGCATACTCCTGCCATCTAGTGTTGGGTCCGGATGTTTGCAAGTTTTTTTTCTTTGAAGCAGTCTTTCTCAGTCACAAGGTAAAGTGACTCCTTCTTTCGGTGATAGTGCGCATGGGCTTCGACTCCATTGTTAGATTGTTTTCTTTTCGCCATCGGCTTCGGACATGTATTGCTGCGCTCCGGTTTGAAACCGTCCTTCGGGTTCCCTTCAGTGCGCAATCCACTGTACCCTTTAGGGTATTGTTATCGTACGCGTTTCCCTTTCTCTGTGTATCCATTCGATCGGGAAAGCCTCTCATCTTCGGTCGAAAACAGCGTGGGCGGACTTCGGGTCTAACCGCATCGGTTCAGCCTTCTGCCGATGGAGCGGACCCCGTTTCAATTCTGTCCTCTGTGCCACTCCAAGTACCCTCGCACCGATCTACACCAAGTCTGCAACTTGTGCCTATCACCGGAGCACAAGGAAGAAGATTGCGAGGCCTGTCGGTCGTTCCGATCGAAAAAGACTCTTCGAGATCGTCGGGCTCGATGACTAGAAATGAAGCGCCAAAGCATCCAACATACTCTGGATATCTTCGTAGAAGAATCCGAACATGAACCGACAGCTGCGGAAGAAGAGGAGGCCTTCA
Organism: Calotriton arnoldi; assembly: GCA_963921515.1. Classification (NCBI taxonomy): domain Eukaryota; kingdom Metazoa; phylum Chordata; class Amphibia; order Caudata; family Salamandridae; genus Calotriton; species Calotriton arnoldi. Next base: position 367,818 of record CAWUFW010014143.1, read on the forward strand.
CAGTCGCAGAATCGGAATCTGACCTAGAGATCGAATTGCAGTCTGAAGAAATTCCAGTGGGACAGGGTTTTGTGAGTACTAAAACCCCTGTATCCCATGAGCTATCTTCCATTATAGGGAACTAAAGCACAACGGACTGTTAGGAGAAACAGGACTAGACCGACCACGTTACCACCTGACATTTCGTCGATACCACTGACTTTTGATTGGTTTACTGCTAGAGGGACTTGATTTGTATACTTCCTTCAGTGTTCAGTGGATGCTGCCCTTGTGTTACTGATACCATTTGAGGTTCCCTGGTTTCTCATGATGAAGGATTTCTTTGGAATGTTGGATTTCTCTGACCTTATTATCACGACGGACTGTTAGAAGAAACAGGACTAGACCGACCACGTTATCACCTTGAAAAAGTCAAAAGTTGACGAAACACATTTTGGCTGTGTTCATTCTGGACTAATCAACATGAACAAAGATTGTAAACCATATAATCTTTTGAGGACTACAACCCTTGTGTTTTGACCTGTATTGACATATTATCGTGATTATGTTGAATATTAAACAGAACCATATGTAATGAATTAGAGTCCATACTGTCTGGACATTACAATTCTTGGAGAGTGCTTTGGTTCCCTATAGGGAATGTATTCTATACATTAACTTTGGATAATGTATATGTGCAACCTTTGGTAGCAGGGTGCTTGAGCCATAACAGCACCTCCAGCTTCTATTGCACCAGTTTTATGTTTGAATCTTTTCCCACACAAAAATATCAATTGTTACAGTGCAACACGAGGTGCGATAATTCTGGCCACTACTACCTTAATTTTATTAAATCAATATCTTCCATTAAACATAAGGCTTCAGCACCACGTCTGCCTTCGGGCCTTGGTCGGCACTGAGACTATGTTTCTGATGCCCCGCCCTCAAGCCCACCACTGAAACAAACAGTGAAGCCTTTCGGCTCGGGATCAAGTCAAGACAGATCGTCTTCTTATCCGAAACATTCTGCTTCGAAACAAAAGTCCGGTTCGGAGCCGAAACCTTCTGCTTCGAAGGACAAGTCCGGTTCGGCACCAAAAACATCACACCGAAATCAAAAGAAGACCTTCCAGATCCCCCGGAACCGATCTTAGATGGTATGAAGGACAGATTACATCCGAAACAGAAAAAGCTATACATTAATCAAGATACTGGATGCATTTTAGCTAAAATTCCTTCCAAAAGGAAAGTCAGTTCAGAGGACACTGGATATAAGATTCCTCTTAAAAAGAAGAAGGACATTGCTACAAGGCCTATCCATCCTACTTTGCCTCATCACCATTTTCACCTTTACCACAACTGCCAGGCTCAGATCCACTACACATAACACCACGGAGATCTCCTCATACACAGCCTGATTTAGGAGATGATGATGGCAATGAGGACAATGTCCCTTTGCCAACAGATCCATGTGATGATTAGAATATTGATCCACCCATGGATAATGATCCAGATCTATACCCTGCAAAACCATCACCTCCAGATGATAATGTCTCTTAGCTAGAGCTAATTTCCAGGGCAGCAGCATATCATAGAGTTACAGTGCACAAAGAGGCTTTTGATGACGACTTTTTATTTGAGACATTAGGGTCTTCACTTAGAACTAGTCAGAGTCTCCCTAAGTTAAAAGGCATGATGAGACATGCAGTTGACGATTTTAAGGACCCTGTTTGTGCCCGTATTTTAACACCCAGGGTTGATAAGAAATATAAACCATCACCCTCTGATCCTGTTTTTATTAAAGGACAGCTCCCTTTAGACTCACTGGTTGTTTCTAACACTCGTAAGAGAGCGAACTCAGGGACCTCTGGGAATGCACCTCCCCAGATAAAGAGTCTAAATTAATTGATGCATCTGGTAAAAGAGTGGCTGCAAGCAGCTAACCACTGGTGTATTGCCAACACACAAGGCCTACTAGCTAGGTATGACAGGGCACACTGGGACGAGATAGAAAGCTTACTTCAATAACTCCCAGAAGAGCACAAGAAAAAGGCACAAGAGCTAGTCCAAGAAGGAAAACTTATATCTAATTCTCTATTAGATGTGCTCTTGATTCTGCTGACACGGCAGCCAGAGAAGTTAACACCAGCATTCTCTTATGTCGACATGCCTGGCTTAGAATTTCAGGTTTTAAACCAGAAGTCCAGCAGTCTATTTTAAATACCCCCTTTGACAAGCAACATCTTTTCGGACCTCAAGTCGATGAGGCTTTAGAAAAGATGGAAAAAAGACACAGACATGGCGAAATTCATGGGAACGCTTCAGTCTATTTCAAGCAGAGGCTCCTTTTGCCGCTCATTTTATAGGGCAGGGTCCAAAAATACATCCTCAGACCCTAACGCTTCCTCATATAAGTCCAACATGCAACCCTCTTCCTCTAGAGGCTTCTATAAGGGAGGGTACAGAGGAAACAATTTTAAAGGTAGGGGTAAGAGCAGCCCAACGCGTAGCTCCCCTTCCCCCAATAAAAAGTGACTTTCCTACCCTTTCCCCCGATCATTTAACACCTGTCGGGGAAGACTTCAACAATTTCTCCCCATTTGGCAATCCATAACGTCAGACAAATGGGTCTTAGACATTATCCGACATGGTTATTGCCTGTAGCTCATCAGCAATCCTGCCAATATTCCACCTCGCGCTCACAAACTCTCGTCAGAGCACCTACAGCTCCTCAAACAAGAGATACAAGCTCTTTTAACAAAAGGAGCCATAGAACCAGTTCCTTTACAGTACCAAGGCTCAGGGCTCTGTACTTTCTGATCCCCAAAAAGACGGCTCCTTAAGACCAATTTTGAATATAAGGACGTTAAATCTGAACATACTGTCGGAACATTTCCACATGGGCACGCTTCAACAGGTGCTTCCGCTGCTACAACAAAGCAATTTTATATCCACACTCGACTTAAAAGACGCATACTTTCACATTCCGGTTCACCCAGCACATCGCGAATATCTCAGATTTGTGACTGCAGGAAAAAACTATCAATTCAAAGTACTCCCGTTCAGAGTAACTACTGCTCCCAGAGTGTTCACAAAATGTCTAGCAGTAGTGGCAGCACATCTCAGAAGAAAACAGATTCATGTCTTCCCATACCTAGACGACTGGCTCATCAAAGCCAGCACACACCAAAAGTGTTTACAACACACTCAGACTACATTAGATCTACTCCACCAATTGGGTTTCACGATCAATGCTCAAAAATCTCATCTTCAGCCTTCACAAATGCAGTCCTTTCTAGGAGCGACTCTGAACACTTGCTCAGCTCTAGCCTCTCCCAATGCAGCCAGAATTCGAAATATTCAAACTCTGCTACTACAGTTTCAGACCAATCAATACTTAGCAGACAGAACTTTCATGCAACTTTTAGGAATGATGGGATCATGCATTGCAATAGTGCCTCATGCAAGGTTACACATGCGTCCTCTACAAGAGTGTTTAGCACATCAGTGGAATCAGCTCGGGTCAATTAACAGATCTAGTGTTGGTAGACAGCCGCACCCATCGCTCTCTGCAGTGGTGGAACACACAAAACTTATCAAAAGGGCGGCCCTTCATCGACCCTGTTCCACAGATTGTGCTAACAGCAGACGCATCTCTCACATGTTGGGGTGCCCATCTTCACAATTTGACAATTCAAGGTCTACGGGACTACAAGTACAAAACTCTTCACATCAACTATCTAGAGCTTCTAGTTGTGTATCTAGCACTGAATCCTTTTCAGACTCACCTCATGGAGAAAGTTGTCTTAGTCTGCACGGACAATATGACAGCTGTGTACTATGTACAAAAACGGGGGGACACATTCTCTGCAACTGTCACACCTCTCTCAGACCATTTAGGCGATGAGCAATTCATCACAGAGTTTATCTTCTGGCAGAGCACCTCCCAGGAGTGAACAATTAAATTGCCGACCTCCTCAGCAGAAGGCGGCAACAAATACACGAGTGGGAACTTCATCCCCAAGTTCTCCTTCCATACTTTCAACAATGGGGATTCCCACAAATAGATCTGTTCGCCACAGTGGACAACTCAAAATGCCCAAACCTTGCCTCCAGGTTCCCACACCCTCTATCCAAAGGCAATGCCCTATGGATGAATTGGTCAGGGATATTTGCCTACGCTTTTTCCTCCTCTCCTTCCATTTCTGCTTCGGAAGCTCAGGCAAACATCCCTCAGATTGATTCTAGTGGCTCCCACTTGGGCCCGTCAACCGTGGTTCACAACACTCTTGGAACTATCAGTAGTTCCACATCGAAAGCTGCATCTCAGTTCCAGCCTTCTCACGCAGAACCATAGAAAAGTCAGACACCCAAATCCCAAGGAGCTCAATCTAGCGATTTGGCTGCTGAAGTCATAGAGTTTGGCTATCTCAACTTGCCACCAGAGTGTATGATTATTCTTAAGGAAGCAAGAAAGCCTACAACCGGAGCATGTTATGCAGCAAAATGGAACAAATATGTTATATATTGTACCAACAACAATATTGATCCACTAGATGCCTCTATTCAGAATATCATTTGTTACCTTCTGCATTTACAGCGTGCTGGTCTAGCCTACGCTTCCATTCAATTGCATCTTGCAGCAGTAGCCGCATATTTGCAAAACAGGCAACATCTATCTTTGTTTAAAGTTCCAGTAATGAAAGCCTTTATGGAAGGCCTTAAAAGAGTAATACCACCCAGGGTACCCCCTGCACCACTTTGGAATTTAAACATTGTGATTACACTGCTCATGGGTCCACCTTTTGAGCCATTACACAACAGTCCGCTACAGTTTCTTTCATGGAAAGTTGCCTTCCTCATTGCGATCACTTCATTGAGGAGAGCTGGTGAGCTGCATGCATTAACTTCGGAAGAACCCTTCTTTTAGCTTCATAAAGACAGTCGTTTTTCGCACCAACCCAAAATGGTTTCTGCTTTTCATGTCAACCAATCAGTTGAGTTACCTGTGTTCTTCCCTCAACCTGATTCAGTAGCAGAAAGAGCTCTTCATTCTCTTGATGTCAGAAGAGCGTTATTGTATTATATTGAAAGGACAAGGATTTTCGTAAGACAAAACAACTGTTTGTTGCTTTTGCTACACCTCACAAAGGGAATCCAATCTCTAAATCTGGTATTGCAAGATGGATTGTTAAATGCATTCAAACCTGCTACGCTAAAGCTAAAGGAACTTTATACCTCCTAAAGCACATTCCATTCGTAAGATAGGAGCGTCTATGGCCTTTTTAGGTAACATCCCTATAGCTGACATTTGTAAAGCAGCAACATGGTCCACACCACACACATTTACCAAACACTACTGTGTGGATGTGGTAGCACGTCAACAAGCCAATGTAGGGCAAGCAGTGCTATAAACACGTTTTCAAACATCTGAAACATCTACTGGTTAACCACCGCTTTGGGAGAATACTGTTATATAGTCTATGAAAAGCATGTGTATCTACAGCACACATGCCTCGAACGGATTATGCTACTTACCCTGTAAGCATCTCTTCTTGGCATGTAGAGCTGTAGATTCACATGCGCCCTCCCACCTCCCCGCGTACCTGTAGTTATTGCAGTTTTCATTATTTACATTACATGTGCATGGACATCTCTGTACTACACACACTCACTCCATTCTCACCCTCTCATGGGAAAACAATCTAACAATGGAGTCGATGCCCATGCGCACTATCACTGAAAGGAGGAGTCACTTTACCTTGTGACTGGGAAAGACTTCTTCGAATAAAACAACTTGCAAACATCCGGACCCAATACTAGATGCCAGGAGTATACAAAGCATGTGAATCTACAGCTCTACATGCCAAGAACAGATGCTTACTGGGTAAGTAGAATAATGCTTTACAGCCGTATTTGTACTAACTGCCTTTTAAAACACAAGAAAGGTCACCAATTTCTATACAAAGCTGAACATGCCTTACAACACTCTCAAAGTCTTCTCACTAAACACTAAGGGGCAAGCCCACCCTGTTAAAAGAAGAAAGGTTGTAGAGTATTGCCATAAACTTAAAGGTGATATTCTCTTACTCCAAGAATAATAGACGCCTCTATAGCACGCAACCTACTGAACAACTGGTACTCGGACCTCGCATGTTCTCCTTATTCCAAAAAGAACAATGGAGTCAATAGGGATTTTGCTAAATCTGCGGACATTAAATTGCTCAATAATACACACAACATTGAAGGCAGATGGGTTATCTCACAGATATCCAAAAACAACTAAGAATTCTTCATCGTAAACATTTATGCACCCACCTTTGACTCCCCCTCATTCTGGGTCAACCTAAATAAAAGACTAAATGAATTCCTGAACTGGCCAACCATAATACTTGGAGGCAATTTCAATCTACCCATGGACTTAGCGTTCAATACATTGTTCCCTTGCAAACTTAGACCCGGGAAATCTTTCAGGCAGATGAAGATTCTCGGTTAATCACACAACTTGGCAGATATTTGGAGGTTGTTCAACCCCGCAGGAAGTGGATTTGCATTCTACTCCAAACCTCATAGCTCCCACTCAAGGATTGACTACATTTTAACCAACCGAAACCTCACCCCACTGTGCTCCAGTCCCAAAATAGAGCCAATCATCATTTCATACCATGCTTGTATATTGCTGGATATTACTATCTCAAACCCCCAAACGTCTCTGATAGACCATGGCGTCTCAATGAAAACAATACTGAGCGACCCTAGTTGCAGGGATGAAATGAATACTGCAGTTATGAATTGTTTTACTGAAAATTCCTCCCCATCAATCAAACAGGATTTATAGGGTGCTGCTAATCACCCGTGAGGGTATCAAAGCACCGAGAGCCATCTGATCGGGGTGGAATCAGTTGAACAACCAGGACTTGAACTCCTGAATTGAGGGTGAGGTCTGGAGGTGGAGGGGGAGGCTGTTCCGGGACTGTGCAACGAGGTAGGCGAAGGATCGCCCTCCACTGTTGCTTCAGTGGATGCGCGAGGTGTGAGCAAGGGAGAGGGAGGCGGAGCGCAGGTGTCTGGAGGTTTGGTGGAAGCTCAGGCGGTGGTTGATGTATGCAGGTCCTTAATTATTTAGGGCTTTGTAGGCATGGGTCAGCATCTTGAATTGGCATCTCTTGTGAATGGGGAGCCAGAGGAGTTTCTTGAGGTGAGGGGTGATGTAGGTCTGTTTCGGAAATTCCAGGATGAGTCTGGCCGCTGAGTTCTGTATGGTTTGCAGTCTCTTTAGGAGGTGAGTGGTAATTCCTGCATAGACTGCATTGCCATGGTCCAGACGGCTAGTGACGAGGGCTTGAGTAATAGTATGTCTGGTGCTAACTGGGAGCCATTGCATGCGAAGAGTGAGGAAGGAGGCAGAGGAGACTGTGTTGATCTGGTTTTTCATGGTGAGTTTGCTGTCCAGAATGATGCCGAAATTCCGGGCGTGGTCTGTAGGAGTGGGTGAGGGTCCGATTTCAGCAGGCTACCAGGAGTCATTTCACGGGGAGGTGTTGTGCCCGAATATCAGTACTTCTGTTTTGTCTGTGTTGAGCTTGAGGCAGTTGTTTTGCAACCAATTGGCATCGCTGGTCCTGCACAGATGGAAATTGGCCCTCGTGGTAGATGGTTCTTCCAATAGAAAGTAGATGAGCTGGGTGTCATCTGCGTACGATATGATGTTCAGTCCAGGGATTCTGACGATGTTGCCCAGAGGAGGTCTTGTAGGCTTTGAAGAGAGTAGGGCTAAGGGATAAGCCTTGAGGGATGCCGCAGATGATGTTTTTGGGTTCCGAGGTGATAGGAGTTAGGCGGATTCTCTGGGTTCTTCCGGTGAGGAAGGATGCAATTCATTTCAGGGTGTTCTCTTGGATTCCGATCTGATGGAGCCTCTTGATCTGGGTGTGGTGGGACACAATGTCAAAGGCTGCTGCCAGGTCATGGAGGATCAGGGCGGATGATTCTCCCCGGTCAAGGAGGGTTCTGACGTTGTCAATGGCTGCGATCAAAGCTGTTTTGATGATGTGGTTCATACGGAATCTGGATTGGGATGGGTCCAAAAGGTTGTTGTTCTCCAGGTATTCTGTGAGTTAGCGGTTGATAGCCTTTTCGAGGACTTTGGTTGGAAAGGGGAGCAGTGAAATGTGCTGGTAGTTCTTGAGCTCCTTGGGGTCTGCAGACGGTTTCTTGAGGAGGGGTTTGAGTTCATAGTGTTTTCATTCTTTTGCGAATCTCACTAGAAACAATTTGGGAATCCATGAAAGCAATAATCAGAGGATGCATCATCAGCATAATGACAAACAAGAACAAAGTAGGCAATAAAAAGCTAGTGGAGCTATACTCTAAGGTGAAACATCTTGCACTTCTGTTAATCTCAGATCAGTCCCCCAAACTACTTAATAAACCTAAAGCCCTGAAATACGACTGCAACAAACTATTCAGTGAGAGAGCCCGTACCTGGTTGAACACAAACAAAGCCAGGAAACTGTGTGAATTTAATAAAGCTGGGAGATTCCGGGCCAAATACTTAAAGTTAAAACCAGAACCCCCTCGATAATTGCGATTAAAAATAAATCAGGGGAGATAGAGACCGAGACTAAACAAATTGCCTTCTGCTTTGCTGAATATTTCAAAGAACTCTACAATCCTTCCTGGAATCCAGATATCGCAGATTGTGGCAACTGCCTCAAAAACTCTAAAATCCTGATGATCAGCAAGAAGGGCCAATCCATTTAAAACAAACCAATTGATACACAAGAAATAGCAATTAACGCATGATGTTCGTCCTCTACTACAACCCCTTGGCCAGAGTAAGGGTGAATCGTTCACTCTCAGACAAATTTAACCTCTCTCAAGGCACTAGGCAGGGGCTGCCACTTGTCCCCATTACTTTCCCTCCTTTCTATCGAACATACTGGTTGAAATACGACAAAATAAAAACATCAAAGGCATTCCCTTCAACTCCAAATCACAGAAGGTCCTCATCTTCTCCAAAGATGCGGACACTGCCATACCTGAAATTCTAAATCTCATCATCAAATACACCAAAGTCTCAGGATATACGCTGTATAAATTCATTATGCACTCCTGCAATCCTCAATAATACCAATCTCAAATGACAAAACCAACAACTCAAATATCTAGGCCTACATTTTCGAAGGTCTCTACCCGAGTCTCGCTCCCGAATTGAAAAGACCCTCTTAAAAAATTGCAGGATCTTGTTAAAACTTGGTCTCCTAAACACATCACATGAAGAGGCAGACTGGAATGCATTAAGATGTTGATTGCTCCCTAAATTAAATTCATAAGTTTATTTCCCTGCTCCTCTCTACAACTTTCTTTAAAGAATTAAACAAGATCATTATACAATTTATTTGGCGTAATAAGAAACCCAGGATCTCCACAAAGGTAATCTCAATGGATAAAGATAAAGGTGGCATAGGACTTCCCAACTTTAGCAACCTCCAAGTAGCATTCCTAATCAAACAATCCATTCACTGGATTCAATCCACCCCGAAGCTGCCTCTTTCTGTTTAGGCCAATATTGAGCAGGACCTTTTCCTCCCCTTCACACCACTAGCTGCTATCTCCATGAAATTCTTCCGGCCTCTGTACTCCATCAACATCATTAAAATACGATAGATGCTGTTAAACAATTAGATAGTAAATGCTCAGTTAAAATAAAGTATTCCTCCTTTGCCTTGCTATGGCACAAACCTCTTAATAAAAATTGACGGCAAATGCTACACTTGCAGACTTGGACCTCTCACAGCATACTCTGTGTTAAAGATCTAATAAACAAGGTCAATCCGATCTCGTTCACGTCTCTACAAAAAGATTATAACATCCCCAGTGAGGAATTCTATAAATTCCTAAAACTTAGACTGGCTATCAATTGTAATCATACCATTTTGAATCCTCATCATCCGAGAGTTATAGATATGTTGAATTTAATATCCTCTCAAGATCATCAAGCCGCTAAGCTGTACAAAATTCTTCTTGAAACTTCCCTCAAGACCATACTTAAAGTCCAGAGCAAATGGTATGCTTCCTGCCTCAAGGCATCTCGTGAACCTCCGTCTGAGCGCTTTGGACCCATATTTTGAACTATATGACCAAATTCAAGTTCTCTCCTCTCATTACACAGTGCAAATACTGGTGTTTACACAGATCCTTCTGGACCCCGACAAACCTTTCAAACTAGGATTAATGAACTCAAACAAATGTTGGGAATGTTTAGCATAAGCAGGTGACCTCAAACACATGCTCTTCCCTTGCCCTCTGCTCCAATCCTTTTGGAGAGACATTAATAAATCTATCACCAATACGTTTCACTGTAATATGACCCAAACTCCTTTCCTCATCCACTTCACTCCCACTTAACAATACTAATCTCCTTCTATTAGACTTACTCCTTACACTAGGTGTTAAAATGATACTTTGTGATTGGAAAGATTTCAAATCCATATCCTACCACACATAGTGGTCCTGGGTGTGCTTCCTCAGAAACTCTGACAACATCATTCTTAACAAAGAATACAGCCATACTGCCTGTAGACAGTTATGGTCACCTATAGATGCTTACCTACAGGAACCAAAGCCCTAGTGAAAACTTTCCCCATTCCACCCTCCTGCTTTTCGTCAACTTGGAATGCCTTCCAATCCCCCTCCCCCGACTCCCAGCTATGACCATACCGGACTCTCATATTACAGCTGACTCTCCTTCCCTACTTACCCTCTCTATGCTTTCTCAATCCTTTTTTCCTCTCACCCTCTTGCTCTTTATTTCTGACTCTTGCTCTCCTTCACTGTCTCCCAGTGGAGCCTTCATCTGTTGTTTGGAAGCTCTCCGAGTCAACTCCCCCTCCCAATAGAATTCAATGAATCTTTCTTCATACACCACGGATACTGAGTAACCGCTTAATAGCTGCTTGTGGCTTCCTATGTAGCATTTTGTATTTCCCTCTGTGTGGAAACATGATGGGTCTCATTCTGTGTTCTTTACTGTACTGTATTATTGAAAATGCTCAATAAAATTGTTTTTTTTAAAAGGTGACGGCCAACTAGCCAACACAGACCATTATACCAAACTTACAAAGGATCCCACCAGTGATCTACAAAAGGAGAGCTTGAGACTTGCTATAGGAGCAAAAGAAGAAGGGATCCTTAGCCAAAATGAATTCCTTTTTTTAATGCAAAAAACCCTTGCACTCTGGTTATTTGTACATTGCCCAAAGTGCAGAAGAATGTATCCAATCCCTTTGGGAGGCACATAGTTTCTGGCTGCGGTTCTGTATGGAACCCATAGGGAAATATGTAGAGTTTTTCATAAAACCCTTTATTTCATTGGCAGCTTTGCTACATACGTGATGCCATGGACTTTATAAATCTAGTCAAACATTTTCCATTCTCTTAAACTGCATGTTTAAGAGAATGAAACTGCATGTTTCATGGCCACTATGGATATTGAGTCCTTATATACAAACATACTACAGCAGGAAGGGATCGGGGTTGTCCGTGACCATCTCAATAACAGGCCCAGATCACACCAGGTTCAAGACTTGCTCACCTTGGCATTTACAAAGCTTTTTTTTTCAAATTTGAAAATGATTATTTCATGCAATTAAAAGGTAATTCTATGGGGGGCTGTTCTTGCTTCAGGCTTTGCTATTCTGTACATGGACAGCTTGTAGTCTACTGTTATATTGACTGATTCAAATCCTTTCAGGAACCATATCCTAAAATGGAAACACTATATTGATGATATTTTTCTGGTCTGGAAGGGTCCCCATGAGACCTTGGGACTATTTCAAAGATGGTAAAATCCAAGCTGCAGTGGGCTAACCTTTACCCTAACAAATGATAAAAAGAAAACCCTTTTCCTGGACATAATAGTCAGAGCAGAAAATGGTACATAACACACAACACTCTACCGTAAACCAACAGAGAGGAATACTTTATTGCAATATTTAAGGTTCCACCCTCATTCCCTAAGAGACTCCTTACCGTACAGCCAATTCCTAAGGACCCAACACAATTGTTACCATAAGTCCGATTTTTCTAGAGAAGCAGAAATATTGCTCAAGAAACTCATAGACGGAGGGTACCCGAAATGCCTAGTTAGGTGTTCACTTAAATGTTCATGGTTTTGACACTCCTTACACCACAGGATAGGGCACACAAGGGAGAAAAACTTTTCTGTGTAACCACCTTCTCCCCTGTTTCTTCTTTGGTTTCCAAAAGCATCAGAAAACATTGGAGGGTACTGGCAGCTGGGGACCGTGCTCTGGAACGACCCATGTTTTCATATAAGAGGGGGAAGAATCTCAAGGATCACCTTTTTCGGGCTGCCTTGGCATCAAATAAATCACCCAAAACACTGGAGGACCATTGGGGCCTACCCCCAGCCATTGGGCACTTCAAATGCGGCAGTTGCAGTGTAGGCTCTTTTTCTATAGAATGCAAAACGTTTGTTTGTTCATAGCAACTTTGTGATACCCCTAAACGTTTTTCCAACTGCAGTACTTCTAATGCGGTGTATACAATAACATGTCCATGTGGTAAACTTTACTTTGGACAAACCTCACAAAAAATATGTGTGCGAATTTGTCAACACTGTAGTCGTATCCTCTGTATGGTCCCAATGTTCCTTTAATAGAGCACTACTTAACCGAAGGCCACACAGAAAATGATATGCAATGGCAAGTGATCAGTTTCCTCAGATTCCTAGATCTATAAGTGTAGCTGAACTGAGCCCTTTGGTGCCTTCAGCAATGTTTGATTAGTGCCCAGTGAGTATCCACTCATTGTATACATTGGAATCCTGTGGCCTTTTCTACTCTTAACTCTATATTTTATGTGCTCTCTTTCGGTCCTCTTTTATTTTTCGGGCTTATGGATTTTTAGAGTCCTGATGATGATCCTTCTGTCTAAAGGATCAAAACGTCGTCGACTAGTTCTACTGGCCCAATTTAATTGTACCTAAGAATGAAATGGAGCGTGTTCTAACTTGATACACACTCTTGATCACGTACTTTCACACGTTTGTGTCCCTTGTATGAGAGCACCGAGCATGTTTCTCACCACATACCCACAGCGCCTTTACATTGTTTTTAATGTTTTTAGGTCGAGCCTGGGCAGCGCATGCGCTGCTCTGCGTGGCATGCTGTTTTCTAGTGTGTACTTGAAGCTCCACCCACTCTCAGCCCATATTTTTCATTGGCTTGTGTCATTGTCCTTTGTGAATGCTGGCTTCTGATTCGTTAATAGGCGTGTTAGTCCCTCCTTCGTACCGCCTTGTCTTCATTTGTCTTCCTCCCATGAGGACTGGCCCTTTTACTTCTTTTGTTAAACGGTATGTCTTATTTAGTCTGTAAGCACTATTTTCTTTAATATGTTTCTTCTACTGCATCCTCATTCATTCTTGCATGATTGTATGATTGAGATCTATATGATTATTGGTATGGATGGTATGTTTTAGAAGTACAAAATATATATTGTATATGGATTGATATGAATATATTTATTAATAGTTTTCTAATACAATAAACGTACAACAGTTGATCATATTCTGGGTCTTATTGGTCATATGTTAGGACGCCCCTAATATAGTAGTGATTCATGCCAGTGGTAATAAAATGTATAGTTGCCTAAGAACATTTTAGTACAATTGATCTATTTGTTCCTGACTTAGGAACTCCACTCCTCCCCAGGGGAACCCCAATTTATTTTCAGTAATTTACTTATTACAGTGCAGTTGGGACATCACTACTCTTCTGTTATAAAAAAACAACATCGCTAGTCTACTGTATGTTGAGTTGTGAAGACACTGCATTACAAGAAGTCAGGCATCCTACCCTCTCCCTACCTTATCTTCCAAGACCCTCAGGAGATCTGCGACCTTTAATCCACTCCCTGCCTGTTTTTCTACGTATTCCTATACATGTTATGCTGTATATGTCACAATGGCGAGCACAGAGTTACAAGAATTACGCCTGCAGCCCTGTACATTTAAATGGTCCTGAACTCTTTGGTGACTTTCAATATCCTTATGACATAGAGTTGGGTCATTTTACCGATTTGTTATTAATGCTCTTGTTATTACAATAGTTTGATGTTGGAGGCTCTCATGATAACAATATCATGGGAAAAGGAAACTAATGGCTATTAAAAGCCCTCTTACCTATCATTCCAGTGTTTGTATTTCTGTTCCTTCAAGTTTAATTGACAACCTCAGGGGGTGGAATGTTCTTATAGAACTATATACCTTAGCCCTTCTGCCTTAGGCTGCACCGGCTGTAAAAGCACCTCCTCCCTTTTATTGTAGGCCCGTACCTGTAGCTGGACCTCAGACCTAGTTTTTTTTACGGAGACAGAGGCACCCGTGGAGTTTCGGTCGAGCCTGGGCAGCGCAAGTGGCTCTCTTTAGGTCGAGCCTGGGCAGCGCATGCACTGCTCTGCGAGGCATGCTGTATTCGAGTATGGACTTGAAGTTCAGCCCACTCTCCGCCCATATTTGTCATTGGCTTGTGTCATTGTCCTTTGTAAATGCTGGCTTCTGATTCATTAGTCCCTCCTTAGTACTGCCTTGTCTTCATTTGTAACCTTATAATAACATAAAGTGTGGTGGAGGGTCCAAGGGATTTTATAGACCTACCGCGGATTAAGTCCCCAATCAGTACTAACAAAACCATACAACTAATCCGGGGGTCTGCTATACCAACAACCTATCTGGGGGGGAAAAGTGTCCCTGACCACTTATGTCATGAAGAGTACCACAGAAAGAAATTACAGAGTAAAGAGACCCTTGCAAACAATCGGATTCCCATCACTCACCAAGCCGTGGACTACCAGTCCAGAAGGCTGAAACATGTCGACCTTACCTATAAGCAGTTATGTTTGAAAACTGCTTTTTGCACTGTTTTTAATTAAGGATTACAATAGATACCCCAATAAAAGTTTTTCTCTCTTGTAAATCCTTTCTTAAACTTTCACTGTCACACTATTGCACTGCACTCATCACTCCCACATACTATTTGTGATCACATCTATGTGTTCTTGAGAGCTTGATTTCTCTCTTTTCTTTGTTCCTCCTACATGACCCCTTCAAGATACAATCCACTAGGAATCCCTCTATGATCAAGAGGCACAGTGGATGGTAGGATGGATACCCAAATGATGATATTGATCACTTTGGTGAGTGATGGGAATCCGATTGTTTGCAAGGGTCTCTTTACTCTGTAATTTCTTTCTGTGGTACTCTTCATGACATAAGTGGTCAGGGACACTTTTCCCCCCCAGATAGGTTGTTGGTATAGCAGACCCCTGGATTAGTTGTATGGTTTTGTTCATTTGTAACCTCCCATGAGGACTGGCCCTTTTACTTCTGTTATTACATGGTATGTCTTATTTAGTGTAAGCACTATTTTCTTTAATGAGTTTCTCCTACTGCAGGCATGACATGCTTTCCTGCAACATTCACTTTCCAAGCAGCCCGGGACAATGGCGGCCGCTTCTTTGAAATAAAATAGGTCTCGCATTTACAAGAGTTTGAACTATTGGCATTGTAAATGACAATGCCTTTTATTTATGTGTTAATTATCAAAACAGATAAATGAAAGGCATTTTCATTTACAATGCCAATAGCGTAAACTCTTGCAAATACGAGGCCTATTGCATTGCAAATGCTTGTTTTTATATACAATTGAGTAAATTGATCACTCATTTGTACATTGATTGTGATATCTATTGTCTTGGGACCACTGTTCTTTGCGCATTAGCTTACCCAAGGTCCCAGACGACATTCTAGTTCCCTTGTTACCTATAACATTTATACAGCACATGCATTTATTGCTTGTCCAGGGCTAGATTTGGTGTCAAGAGGCTTAGAGATGTTGTACCTTGTCTATTTTCACTGGATGTGTGTTTTTTATTGTCTGCCCCCTGCTGCCTTGTAAAGTGTCAGAGGGCAGCTGTTAGTATTTGTGTATCTTCTGTGGTACTTGGTACAAATACGTTATAGATTCACATGATAGGGCTGCTGATGTGAGTTGGGTGGTGTATTGGGATCCGCTATCTCGCTCCTACACACCTGTAAAATGTGGACGTGCACCCAACCCTATTATAGGGCTGGCATCTGGCTGTGGTGCCTCCCATCTGTTGCTTTGTGGGTAGAATTTATCCCAGAGCTGTGTGCAGGATTGCATGACCATACACACATTAGTAATGAAGGGACATCAAAGTCCAGTTTATCTTATGCAAAATACTCTGTAGAATTATTTGCCTTACACAATGGTCTCTTCCATTGCCAAGCTACTGGGAGCCCATCACACAACTTGATGGCTCTTCTTGGAGTTAGGTATTTGCTTACTTTTACATTCTTTTGTAACATTGTCAGTCCTGTGCATACTGCTTCTAGCAGAAACTGTCTCGCTGTAGAAAAGACAATCACATGGAAGCACATTTTCACAAAATGTATTCCCATCCTCCTGTATTTATTTTACTTTTGTATTCCATATTCCAAATGTATGTTGATATGTTCATAAAAATAAATGTACAAAAATAAACATGTTTAGTATTGCTCTGTTACATTCACCTTTCACTAAAGCCAGACTTATTGATTGAGTTATTGATAGTTTCGTATAGGGAGAATCACAACATGGTCACCTTAAGTTTTTGATTCCATGCTCTTGGTCATGCACGATATCTAAATAAAATTGGTGTCAGTGTTGTTTAAAAATGTAACCTAATAGATTGCTTGTCATCAGAGACCGTTATTGGCAACATAGGTGCGGCTCGACGTTATGTGTCCGTTTGAAAATATGTGACAATTAGCCAGGTTCAGCTTTCCGATTGTACTCCAGCAGAAATTGTAGTTGTGAGTTCAGAACTAGCCTTCTAGAACAATGTGGACAGCAATTTATTGGGAACAAATACCCCCAACAGTCCCGAGGAGTTTTAAAACCTGATCAAGCTACAAGGCCACCAGATCTCCAAGGGGAGGGTATTTTATGTCTTATAATAGGCCAGCTTCCTTCTTTGCCATAGCCCTCTGGTTGCCCCAAGTCAGCCTTAGTTTATTTCTTTGTGCTCCCGAACTTGTAGTTTTGTTTTCTATTATAAATGAAGCCCTGCATGTCTAAGAATACAAGTGAAGACCAACATAGTATGTGCTACTCAGACCAAGCACAGGACAAGACAAAGATCTGTCGCAAACCTTGTTGTTTTTGGTCCCCAACCTGGACCACACAGCAGGGGAGATGCAGAGCACCTTTGTAGGGGACCTTCCTTCTGCTTTTCCTATGAGGTCACGCCTGTTGTGGAACTGTTGGGTGACTGACAGACCTGAGCTAGTTTGCTATGAAGGTGCCGCCAGTGAGGAATGACTTAACTTTTGTCATAATCCTCTGCCCTGCCTCCCATTTTTGCCTATCTGATTTTGCTGGTTTTAGGACTGTGCACACGTGCAACGAGTTTGTAAATACTAAAGTTAATGAAGTCCCATATGAGGTTACTATAGTGGTGTGTTAATTTAATATGGGTGTCCGTTATGTTTTAGTACAGGCAGCCCATAGAGTCCATATGGCACCCAGTTGCTCCTCATATGATTGAAAAGATCAGTTGGTTTTACCCATTCGTCCATCAGTCAGGCTCTGTTCATGTTTTGTTTAAAAAAAAAAACTTTCTTTGACATGACAGCGCATGTTTTTGTATGTAATAAAGGATTGTGATGTAATTAAAATTTTTTATCTTGGTAATACGTGAATGAGGTGGAGGTTAAGCAAGGGAAGGGGAGTAAGGCGGGGGAAGGAAGATGGCAGTTTGATTCCGCCGTAGAGAGCTTGCAACCTCGGCTGCTCCCGCTGATGTTATCACGGATGTTCTGTATCCGCTGAACGAGAGACACATGGAAAGCCATTGATGCAAATCTACACTGCTTACTGCTCTTTCCGACTTTTTAGAGCTGCGTGGTGGTATGCGGGGTGCGCTCACCTGATATCGCATTATAGCCGTTCTTTAATACGGAGTCCACAAAGCTCGCAAAGACTGCGGACGAACATGGCTCCACCGCGGGCTCGAAACCAGCGCACGTCCGCAGCAGTACCTACTCCCGTTGTCCACCCTGAAAACAAAGGAAGCAAACTCACCGAGACGGCAGGACGTCGTGTAACTGGTGATCTGAGAGGGAGCTCGCAACTCTGCAAACCCGTGCTCAAACTCTTCCAGACCGGAAAGGCGGCAGGCATCATTCAGACGTGTGCCGCTCCCCCGCTGGAGCAGACTATGGTGGCGGCTTTGATGGAGGCGGTGCAGCCGGATCGAGACAATGTTGCAGTTTCTTCTTTTTCCAAGTGAGGACGAGACAAACACCGCTCCGATACAAGGTAACCCGCCAATTTTACAATCTGGACCTGGCTCAGAGGGAGTAAATAACATGGCTAATGGGGCTGTAAATGACATTGCTTCGCATAATTTTTCTGCAAACTCTGCCTTAATTAAGCCCCAATCGGAAATAATGTCTGCTGCTCCCAGTATTGTCAGCCACATTAGTAGCGGGCACGGCAATGAGAACCTTATAACGACGACGACGATAGAACCTACTCAAGCTTGGGATACACTGCTGCACGGGAGAATGTCGCCTGACGGAGCTAAAGGAATCTATGATCAAAGGGAAGAGGATTCTGAGAATAGAGAAACTGATGGCGTAACAGAGAGGAAATCAGATTATTACGCTTCTGATCCTGATATAGATTTAATAGAAAGTGATTACACCAATAAACTCATGTCGCTCACCTCTCCCCCTATCCCCGCTGCGACAGGCATTACGGGAAGTCTGAATTATAACCTCAGATTAGATGGCGCCCAGAAAGATAAGCAGATAGCTGCAATCAGTACACCCGATAGGGGGATAAAACAGAAAAAGAAACCGAAGACTAAGGAGCATTCCATAATAAATTCTAATATGGAAAAATTACAAGATCTTGGTGGGCGTGCTAGTAAGGTCCGCCCGCTTCGAAAATGGGTTACGACTAAGGGAGAAGTCAAAGCTATTATATCACGGTTGTCTGGCTCATTATCTAGCAATGACTTGCAAACATCTGTTATTGCGAGCCCTGACTTTGTCGCCCATTCCTGCGAAGCTCCAAGCGGTCTCCACTCAGTGGGTAGTGAGGAAGATACTCTGGCTGATCTCTCTTTGGTTCCTTCAGCTACCCCTACGAAGGATGTAGGGCTTATTACTGCTACTGCTAAGGAGTCCTCTCTATCTACTATTTTTCAAGTACTCCATGAACAGAGAACTGAGATGCAAAGCAGCTTTAACCAAGCTAGAATAGACAGTGGTTTGATACAACAAGGACTGTCTGAGGTCTTGTCCAAAGTCGCTGGCTTAACCCAAGAAATAGCAGAACTACAGCAGCGTTCGTCTGATACGGAAGATATAGTAACAGCAACGGCAAAGACAACGGAAATACATAATGGCCAACTTCTGTCTCTCAAAAATAAAATCGAAGACCTTGAGAACAGACAACGCAGGAATAATTTAAGACTTTTTGAATCCCTGAGGAAAAAGAGGGCACTGACCCTCGGGCCTATATAGTTCAGCTGTTCCAGAAGTCATTCCTAGATCTCTCTGACTGGGATTGGGACTCCCAGATCCAGCGGGCTCATAGACTTCCATTATTTTTAAATCGAGAGTTACAAGCTAGTAGGCAACATCCTCGACCTATGATCATCTACTTTGGAAATTTCCTATTAAGACAGGCAGTCTTCTTTCGAGCCCGCCCAGGCATGGCTAATGCATTTACATTTTCTGCTAGGTCAGATCTCTGCAAAGAAACAATGGAGAGGCGCTGGAAGTTGCGCCAACTGATCGATCTGAAGAACCAGCGCGACTTAAAGTTATACGTGGGGGCCATAACTGGATCTTCCATGCAGCTAGCGAGGCTCAGCAGATCCTTAACTCTTGGAGGTCACCGGAGAAAGAGACTCTTTAAAATCTGAAAATATATGATGGATTCTCCATATATACGATCTCGTGTTACTTAGCTTCTTTTGTTGAATCTATTTCCCTATTCTGTCTCTTATTTTCTTGGGGATGAAAATTGGACGGATAAGATATAGGTAGAAAATCACTTATGATTATATGATGACACATGCAGATATATGGTGTCGATTTCTTTACTTTGTTTTGGGGGGGCTTTGTTTGTTTGGCTTTCCTCGCATAAGAATTGGACCATGGCGGGATCAAATTCCGGCGGGTCGCACCCGGGGGGTGCACAAGCTCTCTAGTGGCTGTCACGTCCATCGACAGTCTGCTTGGGGTGATTCCTTCTCTAGGAAACGGGGCGGGTGGGAGGGTTCTTTCCTGGGAGGGTTGTGGGGGGTCTGGGCTTGGCCCTTGGCTATTTGGGTGGAGGGGGTAAATACAAAAATATCAAAAGGAGTAAGCAGAAGAACTGTTTTTGATATGGGCTATGCTATGCTCAGTGGTACACTTAGATCAGGATTATATTTGTCTTTAAAAATGTTTTTTTGCTTAGTTACAATTGAAAATATGGAAGATAGACAGAGATATGGAACGGGGCCCTTAGGATACTATATGTCATATATGTTATATAAATGGGGTTAATCAAGTGCTTATGCTGGAATGTGTCTAGACTAAACTCTGCCAGTAAGCGTCAGATGGTACGTGAAGAGCTGCGAAATTATAAGCCTCATATTGTTTCTCTTGTTGAGACGCATCTTGCATATAAAGATAGACAGCTATTAAAACAACTGGGCTATAAGATTATCGAATGTACTTCCCAGACGGTCTCTATCAGAGGGGTTGCCATTTTAATTGATAAACGACTTGCTTAGAGCCTCTCATGATAATCGCGGCAGGTGGTTAATTGTACAGTTACTTATTAATGGCTATAAATTTGTATTATGCATTCTGTACGGCCCAAACTCGGATGAGCCATCTATATTTGAGACGCTATCATTAGATCTTTTTGATTGGCAGGGAGACTTAATTATTATGGGAGACTTCAATTGATTATGAATTCGAATATAGATTCAACTAATCGAGGTGCTTCGGCCAGAAT
This sequence comes from Calotriton arnoldi, assembly GCA_963921515.1. NCBI lineage: Eukaryota > Metazoa > Chordata > Amphibia > Caudata > Salamandridae > Calotriton > Calotriton arnoldi. The sequence goes on from CAWUFW010014143.1 coordinate 388,910, forward strand.
GAAGAAAGTAAGGGCTGCCATTACGGAAATGGCTCGATTGCATGGTCTTAAAGATGTATGATGGGCACTGCATCCTTTACAACCCGGATATACTTATTATAGTGCACCTCATCGGCAGTATTCAAGAATTGATATGTTTCTGGTTAATGATACAATTTTGAATATAGCCAAATGTGAAGTATGTCCTAAGATAGTATCGGATCATAATCCCATATTGCTGTCACTTATGCTCGGCTCATGTAATAAACAAACACGTCAGTTTTCTTTTCCTCGCTATCTGCTGACGGATATGAAGTTTTTAGCATTCATGAAGAATAGCATTAGGAATTTTATTTTAGACAATGAAGACTCTGCTTCCCTTTTCTCTGTCTGGGACTCACTTAAAGCTTACATAAGAGGAGCTATTCAACAATATGTCTTTAGGCAGAATGGCAATAAGAACTTGGCAACTAAGGCCACTGGGGAAACTATTCGGCAATTAGAAATTGCTCATGCCGATGAAATTAGACTAGGACTTACTTCACAGGCGACATTGCCAGCATACTCACAAATATATTTACTTTTAATTGAGAAACGTGCCGCATTAGGACGGCCCCTAAAATATAAGACGGCGGCTAGCTATAATAAAAACCGCGTTCTTCAATATGAGTATGGAGAACAAGTAGGCAAAGTGCTTGCACATCAACTCTGATAAAAGGGCGGCACGAGAAATAAAGTGCATAAAAGGTGATGGGACACTTTATACACGGCCAGAGAAGATAATAGAGCAATTTCTTTGCTTCTATAAGAAACTATACAGTAGCCCCAATGTGTTTGAGGAAAAAAATGTTTTTGATTACATAGAAAATTGTAATTTTCGTAAATCTATTCAAAGACTTGAAGTGGAGCAGGTAAATTCCCTTAATTTAGATATTACGGCTGAAGAAATAGCTGATGCTATAGGGGCTCTCCCCTCTGGAAAAGCAGCAGGTGAGGATACCATACCGGCAGAATTCTACAAAACATGTAAGACCAGCCTGATTCCTCTTATGTGCAAAATTATTAACTATATTAGTGTGAGTGGATTGGTACCTAGCTCATGGGATATGACAAACATTGTCTTCTTTTTAAAAAATAACAAACCGAAGGAAGAGTGTGGGTCATATCGTCCGATCTCACTCATAAACGTCGATGCAAACATTTTTGCAAAAATATTGGCTACGCGTCTCGCACCCTATATGGCTCAACTAGTTTCCGGCCAACAACATGGCTTTATACCCGGCAGGGATACGACTGCACACGTGAACACTACTTTACTTGCTTTTGATGCGGCTTCTAAGCTGAATCTGGATATGGGTATGGTCATGCTTGACGCTGAAAAAGCATTTGATCGCGTAACATGGGACTGTCTCTGGGCCATGCTTATCGCGTATAACATCCATGGCCGTTTTTATGGATGTACAGAGCCTTATATAAACATCCAAGTGCCAAACTACTCTACTTACATTACCAGCCTGCTGCTTTTATGATACTTAGGGGCACTCGGCAAGGCTGTCCTCTCTCCCCTTTACTTTTTGCCTTATACATAGAATCCTTTATAAGATCACTGCTTGCCAACTCATCTATCTCGCCAGTTTGTTTAGGCTCTGGTGAATTGAAAATAACGGCTTATGCCGGCGATATAGCTGTTTTTACTACGGATCCAGTTAAGGCTATAGAGGCAATCCCAACTGAGGCTAGGACATTTGGGAATTTCTCTGGTTATAAATTGAATGTAAATAAGACACAGACTATCCTCAATTATCAAACCAGTAGGGCGGTAATTGGGGCCTGCTTAGTAGCAACTTATTTAGGTGTACGGATTACCTCAGATCTGGGACAGATCATAAAGCTGAACTATGAGCCTTTGTTAAAACTTATGATTTCCAAAATGAAGAACTGGCATAAATTGCCTATTAGTATCTTAGGGCGCTGTAATATTATTAAAATGATTGTTTTACCAAAATTTATTTATTTATTTAGGGCAATACCATTGAGAGTTCTGAATTACTTTTTTTTTAAACTTGAGGGGCTATTAGCAGCTTCATATGGGGCTATAAACAACCACGGCGTGCCATAAGATACTTGAAGCTTCCCTATAAATATGGAGGATTTCTATTACCTGACTTCAAACTTTACTTTTGGGCTTCGTTTGTAGGTCGCTTACGGGATCTTCTTTCCCCTAGCATACAGCATTGTTGCTATAGCCTCGCTATTGGTAGTGACAGTAGTATGTTCTTATATAGGATCCATGATCCAAATTACTTTAAAAGAGTATGGTTTAAGACTCTTAAGGACATAGCATATATCTGGCGTGAGATTACAGCCAAATGTTTTTTGCCATTGATGCATCTTAGTCTACCATTGTGGAGCAACCCCATGCTTCCGGAAATATTTCACGATACTCAAGCCAAATTGTGGGATAGATACGGTATTACCCAACTTATAATAACAACGGGTTTCGTACGTTTGAAGATTTACAGAAGCTATTCGGTATCCCCAAGAATATGTTTTACAAATATCTGCAGATTAGAGACTGTCTATGGGGGTGCAGAGAAATAAGAAAACCTAGGGGATCGGATATATTGACTTATCTGCACTCAGATGCAAAATTGACTATTAGCAAGACTTATCAGAATGATGGCTCAAAGTTGGCATCTAAATGGAGCAAGCAATTGGGTCAAGACATTAGCTCTGGGGAGATCGAAGATGCGTTAGAGACCTTAGACGAGGCCGTACATTCCACTAATCTAAAGCTGCAACAGTTTAAAACCATATGCATGCTTTATTATACTCCAGAACGAATCGCTAGTTGGGCATCTGTTAATGGTACAAATATGAGCGATAAAGGCAAATGCGCTAAATGCGGATTGGTTGCCGCAGACAGCTTACATATGTTTGTTACCTGCTTAGATTTGACAGCCTTCTGGAAAGATGTTATGCATATAACAGGTGACCGCTTGAAGATTGATATACAATTTACGGAAAAAGAGTGTATGCTCGGCTATAAGATAGAGTTTGACTCTGGATTAAGATCTCTTATATCGGTCATCATAGTAACAGCGCGACTATGTATTGCCCGGGCTTGGGTTTCCAAAATACCGCCTAGCGCTCTGGAATGGTGGGCAATGCTAAGGGAAATATTTGAGAGAGAAATTGCTAAAGCTAAGAGTAGAGGCATTCGTTCTGGGAAGAAATTTCACCGAATTTGGGTGCCCATGTTGAATATAGGAATATAATAATGTTAGGTATCAATACGATACTTTATTATATTGTTTAAGTCTATTTCCTTTTTTCTTTTTTTCTCTTTTTTTTTCTCTTTCTTTATCTTTTTCCTGATCTCTTATTTATTCTCTCTTTTCTCATTTCTTTGAATATTAGGATCTTTTTTTATTGATATATGTTTTGAATATTACTGTTACTGACGCATGGTCTCTATGTTTACTCCTGGAGATAAATAAAAAAAAAAAAAAAAGGTAATACGTGAATGTTATTTGTTGCTTCAAATAATTAGGTCCAAGTAAATGCTGGTAGCTGTAAATCTTGCGTATTTTTCATTTTAAAGAGCATATAAAAAGCAACATGATGAACAAAGTCTGCCTTGTTGGAATATAATATCATGATGCAAACTAATCTGTGGTTAGTGAGTGTGGGATGTATGACAATACAATGCATGCCTTTACCACACACCTTTCCCATACATGGTAAGTATAGTAAGGTAACTGAAACTCATATGTGTATTTTATATATATATATATTCTTTTTTTTGGGTACAACCTTTTTTTTAAATTTATTCCTAATCTTCCTTCCACTACCCACCCCTAAAATTTCCCTTACTAGCCCTTACCACTACCTGCTCCTAACCCCTAAATTTACCCTTACCACCCTTTTACCACTCCCCGCCCCTAACCCTAAAATTACTATTACTACAGACGGAGCGGGGTTTTCTATATCTTAATCTTCGAGTTTAATCATTAAATAACCCACGTCATTGGTCGTTTGGGCCTTTGCTCGCCGATAAGGAGAAGCGAAAAGGCGCAATTAACTCCTATATAGGCATTCAATTATTTAAAACTTAAGTACAGAGAGAGAATGTGTATGAATTAAATTATCAATTCCTTAAGTTTTCATTATTCATTCAGTAAGTATTAGTCTTTTAAGCTTCAGCATTAGAAATGAATAGAATCCAAAAAATCAATATTTCAATATAAGGAAGAATACAATATTCGTAAGTATAACCGTCAGTATTGTAATAATATAGCAAGTATGTTCCATAAAGGAATTTCCTTCATCTAAATTAAATTAAAATGGAATAGTGTTAAGGTGACAGTTCAGAAACCCAATAAAGAGTTCTGACGAGAGAATGAATGCATAGGCATAAATCCTTTTCAGTCCAATTAAGAGAAAGGGTCAAACTGGAAAGTATTCTCAGCTAAAAATCAGCAGAGATTTAATAAACAGGGAATAGGCTCACAAGCAGTCTCCCATGAAGAGAGATATGGTGTCAAGATGCCCAGAGATAGTTCTTCAGAACATTTGAGTGAGAGAATCCCCCCCACTCTGAGGGCACGCATTAATATAACCACACAATATTGCAAGTGGTAACCATTATTACATTCTTCACTCACAACATCCAATAGGATTTCAGTCACAACATCCAATGGGATTTCAGTAAATCCTTGGGAGTAGGTAAACTCCCCAGTTTCTCACGTCTTCACAATGGGCCATAAACACAAATCCTTAAAAAGATACTTTGTCCACATTTTGCGGTTCAGACAGTTCTTCCCATGAATCATCCTTACTGTTGTCTAATCTTCTCCCAGTGAGAACCTCACTATCAGTTGTCTAATACAAACAAATGCCTAATTTCTAATTAACAGAAGGTTACTGGAAAGTAACAGCATTTGCAGCACAAGAGAAAAACATCTTGTGTAAAACAACAGCTCAACGTGCAAAACAAGCCTTTCAATGCTAGTGTATTATTTGTGGTTAACATGGCACGACATTCTTATGTATTCTTATATTGTCTAAGTATGATTACCTACTACAAATTAGATTCAATTATACGTATTATTTTACATGGACTTAACACTTATCCGTTAAATGGGTTTATTTTGTAATATGAAGAAATTCACTGTATTACTCCCTTTGCTATTACCCATGCCTAAACCAAAGAAATAACTTTACCACCCTTTACCACTACCCAGCACTTAACCCTAAAATGACCCTTTCCACCCTTTACCACTTTCCACCCAGAACGCTAAAAATAACCTTGCCACCACTAAATCCTAAAATTACTCTCACCACCCTTTACCACTACCCACCCCAAACCGTAACATTATCCTCACCACCCTTTACCTCTACCATCCCCAAACCTACTACCCTTTACCTCTACCAACCCCTAAACCATATATATATATATATATATATATATATATATATATATATATATATATATATATATATATATATATATATAGTTACCTTACCAACACTTACCATGCGTGGTAAGGGAAATATCCTTAACAACCACACCTTAACAACAAATTAGTCTTAACAACTAAAGTTTGTACAACCACTTTAACCACGAAAATGCCTTTACCAAGAACCACTTTACAGCGTAAATGTAAGTATTTTACAGGTAAGGTTGTCAGTAGGTGGTCATAGTTAAGACCTAGTTTCCATAGGAAGAGTTTTTTTGTTTTGCCATTAACTTTGGCGCCGCTTGACGAATGTTCACAAAAATTTTAAAACGTATACTTTAGTCGATTCAGCTGCTGTTTTGAATGTTTCAGGGTGATTCGTCAAATGGTGGCTGAAAAAAAGGGAGTACCATAACACGTTTTCCCCATACATTTTCCCATGGGGATTTGAACACGACTACAGCCCGAACTGCTCAACGGAATTACACCAAATTTGGCAGAAGGGTAGATTTTGTTCCGTAGATCACACTTTTTGTGATTTGGTGTAAATCCGTTCAGTAGTTTTAGAGATATTGAAGGTGAAGAAATATTGATATATAGGGACGTGGATCTGACAGTCCCCATGCTCAAATCTGATTGGCTGCCAACACTTCAACCAGGAAGTGTTGGCAGACATCTTGGGACTTTGCTTGACCCGAGTCCCACAAAAAAAGATTTAAAAAAAGGAAAGGGACCAGGGTAGCGACACCCTGAGCCCCTAGCCATGGTGTAAGGGTCCCCCAGCGACCTCGTCATGGCTAAAAAGCATTTTTTTTTTTTAAATCTTGGAAAAATCTGCAGATTTTTCTAAGATTTTGTTTTAAAACACGGTCTCCCATGCAGTTCCTTTACTTTGCCCCTGAATAGGCAAGGTCCTGGGGGCATTGAAGGGTTGAAAAAAGGAGGGGGCGCACGAGGCCCTCCTCCTTGGGCTTATGGTAGCCACAGGGACCACCACCTCCCCAGGGCTAAGATTTAAAAAAATATGTGGGGGCTGTGCAGTCGTCCGCCCCTTCCACCCCCCATGCCCTGGGGAAAGAGGCAAAATAGAGGTCAGAAAGAGCAAAATAGAGATCAGAAATGGGCATAAATAGGCAAAATAAAGGTCAGAAACTAGCAGAAAGAGGCAAAATAGAGGTCAGGAACGAGCCGAAAGAGGAAAAATAGAGATTGGAAACAGGCAGGAAGAGGCACAACAAAGGTCGGAAACGAGCAGAAAGAGGCATAATAGAGATCAGAAACAAGCACAAAGAGACAAAATAAGGGTCAGAAACTAGCAAACAGATGCAAAATAGATATCAGAAGCGAGCAGGAAGAGGCAAAATAGATATCCGAAACGAGGAGGAAAAGGCAAAATAAAGGTCAGAAACTAACAGAAAGATGCTAAATAATTGTCAGAAACGAGCAGAAAGAGCTAAAATACAGGTCACAAACTAGCAGAAAGAGGAAAAATAAAGGTCAGCAACGAGCAGAAAGAGGCAAAATAAAGATCAGAAGTGAGTGGACAAAAGGCAGAAAACGAGCAGTAACCAGTCAGGCACTCATGCACCCACTCACAGAACAACTCAGGCACTCTCAGAGCCAATCACAGAACCATTACCTCATGCACCCACTCAGACAGTCACACACTCATGCACCCTCTTACAGAATCATTCATACTCACTCACTCACCCACACACAAATCTACTCAGAGATTCACACCGACTCACAGACCCACTCAGACACTCATAGACCCACTTACAGCCCCACTCATACTCTCATTCCCGCTTACAAACCTACACAGACACTCATACACCCACTGACACACATACTCAGACACTCATACACCCACTGACACTCATGCACTCACTCACACACTCCGTGTCAAAGGTTAGGGGTCACAGTCAGGAAATAAAAAATTTTTTAAACTTACATATTCACTTAAAAAAACAAAGGTTACAGGGACGTTATATTTAAAAAATAGAATTTTTAAAAATGTAGAAATTCACAGAAAAAAACAAAAGGTTACAAGGACGTTTTAGTTAGGCTCAGATTTCACTCGTGCAACACCAGTGAAATTCAACAGTTAGAGTTACCTGAGCTAACTGTAACTTAACGCCCCTGCAATGCACTGCTTATGACTTCACATATTACATCACTGATGACATGGTCAGTGACATCACTGATGACATCTCAAATGACACCACTGATATCATCCACAGAACCACCCACAAACCCACTCAACATCCTCATACAACCTCTCACGAACCCATACAAGTACTTACACAACCACTCACTTATCTATAAAGCCACTCGCACACCCACTCACTCAGTGAGCCTGATCATACAGCCAGTCACTCACCCATACAGCCACTCACACAGCCACACACTCGCCCATAGAGCCACAGACACACTCCGTTATTCACCTATAAACCCACTAACACACCCACCCACTCGTTCACCAATAAAGCCAATCAACAGAGCTATATAACCACTCACTCACACAACCACTTACATGCTCATTCACAGATCCATACAACCACTCACACAGTCACCAACTCACCCATACAGCCAATCCCACAGACCTCACTCTTCCATACAGCCACTCATCTACCAACTCACGCACCCTTACAGCCACTCACACATCCAGTCACTCATACAGCCATTCAGACACCCACCCACTCACCCATACAGTCAGTGGCACAATATACAGCCACTCCCACACCCACTCATACAGCCACTGACACACCCACTCATACAGCCACTGACACACCCACTCACCAATACCAATACTAAGTCACCCACACAGCTACTCACACACCCACATATACACCGATACAGCCACTCACACACCTGTACAGCCACTCAGACACCCACTCACACACGGATACACACAGTCACACAGCGACGCACATAAACTTAGAAAAAGGAATCAGTCTTTAGTAGTACATAAAGTATACTAATTTAAATTTTGTGTTACCTTAGTATATGCGTTTAACACACAAAAACTTTTAGAAAACACAATCACTGGATGATGCTTTCAGGTTATCAGTAATGTCATCAATGATTTCATTTGAGATGTCAGCAATGATGTTATCGGTGATGTCACCAACCATGTCGTAAGTGATGTTATATGTGAGGTCATAAGCAGTGCATTGCTGGGGTGTAAGTTATAGTTACCTCAGGTGACTATAACTGCTAAATGTCTATGGTTTTGTACGAGTGAAATCTGAGCCTAACTTTAACGTCCCTGTAACATTTGGTTTTTTCAGTAAATATATGTGTGTATATGTATTTATATATATATGTGTGTGTGTGTATGTATATATGTGTATATATATATGTGTATGTGTGAGATAGATACTTAGATAGATAGGGTTAATACTCACCTATAATATTTTTACCACACACATGCCTTTACCATGCATGCCTTTACAACCAAAATGTAAGTACTTTACAGGTAAGTATAAACACATTATACATATATATGCATAAAAATAGGGGTTTATACTTGCCTGTAAAATACTTACATTTTTGTGGTAAAGGCATTCATGGTAAAGGCATATTCGTGGTAAAAAAAATGTAATTGTAAAGACTTTCGTTGTTAAGACTAATTTGTTGTTAAGGCTTCCTTGTAAAGGAATGTTGTGGTTCCGGCACTCACTGTTCCGTCATACAACCACGTGGTAAATGAACAAAAACCTACCTGCATGGTGAAGACAGCCTTGTAAAGGCTGTTTCCTGTAAGTGTGTTTGCGCAATGACAGTGGGTGTGTTCCGGGGCATTCCAAGACGTAGTTAGCCTTGGAAGTTGTGAACGCCCACAAACAGGAACACTAGTGGACATTCACAATATACAATAATTCCCCTTTGCAGTCTGGAAAGGATCATATATTTATTCCAGCAAAGTGCTGATGTAAATACCCTTTCTCTTCCAGGGGATACTCATCAAAGTCATAAGCACTGAATTATCCCCGCCCATCTGCGGGATCCCGGAGCATATAGAAATATACATATATATATGAGTATGTTGGGGGATCACAAGTGCATAGCACTTCCGCGACATACATATATACATGTATATAAATACATAAATATGCAGCCTAACAAATTCCAATAAGGCAAAATGCCAAAATTACAAAGGTTTTCCCTGTACAGACAATCTCCTATATACACTCTGTAATAGAGAACATACACTGTAATAGTGTTATGCAAGAAAAACCTTTATTTTCAGAAAAGAAAACATGTAATAGCAGGCAGTTGGCCCATAGGCTGCATAGCTGAATAAATATCACCGTACAGTAAAACACTGGCACCTTGCCTTTAAGGCTTCCAAGAACTTGGACACTTTGCCTTTAAGGCCTCCAGGAGACCCTCTGCTCCCATCATGCACCACAGGTGACAGTTAGGTCAGTTCTTTTTCCGGCTCCTTCTATGAGGATCCTGGAGCTTGAGCTCGACAGTTTTTTCTGACTTTTCTGTCAGGAATTGTTTTCTTTAGTTTTTTGCGATTTTCCTGTGCTGGCAGTGTTTTATTATCATTCTCTGACAAAACTTTTTCTGTCAGAATGCCAGCTCTTTTTCGAAAATGTCCATCCTGTGGAAAGAAGATGGCCATCTCTGATCCACACTCTGTGTGTATCGCTTGTCTTCCTTCCAGTCACAAGCCTGACACTTGTTACCATTGTAGTAAGTTTTCTACGAGGACTCTTCGCGACAGGGAGAGGATTCGCCTTCAGGCTGTGATCGAGAGAGGAAAAACCCGGCTGGGAAGTGGCCTTGCGTGTCAAGAGCCCTCCTCTCTTCAAGAACATCGACGCCAACATCATTCTGCCTCTTCAACATCGAGGAAACGGCAGATTCCGGACTGTTCACCGTCGACGTCGTTGCCGCCGTCGAAGAAGCGAACGACACAATCTCCGACGTCGAGACGGCGTGAGTCTCCGTCGTCGAGAAAGGTATTGACGTCGAAGCATGCTACCTCGGGCTCGAGGTATAGCCATGGCAAAGACCGATCGACGTCAAAACATCCATCGACGTCGAGACATCCGTCGACGTCAAGGCACTCTCCGTCACCTCCCCGTAGGTCGACGTCGAGAAGTTTGCCGACGGCAAGGGTGCCGCGAGACCAGTCGGCGTCGAAGACGGCGAAGCTATTGACGTCGAGGAGGCGAGTACGTTCGACGTCGAAGTCCCTGAGTAGACGGTCGACGTCGAGGACACCTTTGAGGGAGGTGAGGTCGCCGTCGAGGGCAGCGAAGTCCTTAACTCCTCCTAGACATCATCCCACGTCAAGGGAGAAGTCGACGTCGAGGAAAACCAAAGATCGACGTCGAGGCGCTCGACGTCGAGAGCTAAAGAGCCTGCTGTTGCCTCGGATGAGGTTAGAGCTGCATCTCTATCATCAAAATCGGGATCTTCTCCAGGACTACATATTGTCCAGATCTCCCCGGAAGGCTCTCCGGTGGTTGGTGAAGATGCACGGCGCAGGAAGCCTAGGGCCCTCAGTAGCCCGGGGTCTGATTTTTCCCGTACCTATTCTCCTTCACGCTTGTCATCCCCTAAAACGCCTAGAAGATCAAGATCACCGACTGTGTTTTCTTCCAGAAGGAGGACTCCAAGCAGATCACGATCTTCACATGCTCTGCATGCTAGATCAAGGGACAGATCTCGCTCTTATCATTCTTCTCCGAAGAGGAGGCGGCATAGGTCTCCCACCCGGTCTTCTTCCACCAGGTCCTCTATCAGAGACTATTCTCCAACTTTGACAGCTACACCTCCGTCAAGAGTTTCTCCAATCGATGACATCAGCACTTTTAGTGAAGTTCTCTGTAGAGGAGCGAATAAGCTGAACATTTCTATGTATGTCCCGACTGTTACCTCCTCAGTGATTTTTGAGACTCTTCATCATCGCTCCTCGACTCGGCCTTTGCTTCCTCTTGTCCCAGGCCTTCTCGAACCTGCTATGCAAACTTTTTTGACACCGGCAACGGTGGGAGCTGTTCCTTCCCGAATAGCCAAAAAGTACAAGGCTCCGGACCAAGATCCGTTGTTCCTTAGATCGGATCCTCCTCCGGATTCCATCATTGTGGCGGCAGCTAGAAAGACGCACTCAGCTATGTCTTCCTCCTCAGCGCCTCCGGATAAGGATAGTAAACTGATGGATTCTTTAGGTAGAAGGATGTGCAACACTTCAGCTTCTATCATGAAGGTCTCCAGTTCCTCCGCTCTGCTGGGGAGGTATGATAGATCCTTGTGGGATTCACTGGGACGTTTTGCAGACAAACTCCCAAAAGAGGACCAGCAAGACTTTAGAGAAATTCTACAAGAGGGAGGTCTAGTGGCTAATCAGGTGATTAGTGCTTCCGCTGACTCATCTGATCTGGCTGCCCACGGATACTCCCATGGTATCTGTTCGAGGCGTTCTGCTTGGTTACGATTGACTGGCCTCAAACCCGATGTCCAGCGGAAGATAACCAACCTGCCTTTCAACGGGTCTTCTCTCTTCGGGCCACATGCGGACGAAGAAATGGCAAAGATGAAAGCAGAGCTGGACACGGTGAAAGCTGTGGGTCTCGAAAAACGGAAGGAATTCCGTAGGCGCTCCCGTCCCTATGATAAACACCCGTTCCAACAGAGGGTTCAAACCCCTCAATGGTCGGCTCAGGGTCAGCAGCAGCAGAGGTCTCACTTCCACCAACGGAGACCAGGAAGAGGAAGAGGGACCAATAGACAGCAGGCCTCTACCTCAAAGCAACCATCAAAACAATGAGGGAGTGCTTCCTCTAGACACGTGTTCCACTCCGGTAGGAGGAAGTATCGCATTACATCTGGAGGAGTGGAGAAACATAACCATCGACAAATGGGTGTTGAACATTGTTCAAGATGGATACTTGCTACGGTTCAAGATCCCACCTCCTTCGGTTCCTCCAGAAGGACGAGTCCGCTTGTGTCATCACATTTTACACGAGGAGGTAAACGGTCTTCTACAGAAAAAAGCCATAGAATACGTCCCTGTTCATCAGAGGCGCCAGGGAATATACTCTCGATATTTCCTGGTCAGAAAAAAAGGTCCGACAGTAGAATTCAGACCAATTCTGGACTTGCGCATCTTGAACAAATACATCCGCAAAGAGAAATTTCGAATGCTTGCCCTTCACCAGATCTTTCCCCATCTACATCAAGGAGACTGGATGTGCTCCATAGATCTGCAGGACGCTTATTTCCACATTCCAGTGTCCAGAAAACATCGAAAATTTCTCCGTTTTCAGGTTGCTCTACGTCACTTCCAGTTCCAAGTCCTACCTTTCGGACTGAAGTCAGCCCCACGGACTTTTTCAAAGTGCATGGCAGTGGTGGCAGCTTTTCTCCGCAGACACAAAATATTTGTTTACCCGTATCTGGACGACTGGCTTCTGAAGAGTGCAACTCCTTCCCTGCTTCAGTCTCATCTCTCCTACAGTCTCCAGTTAATGAACAAGTTGGGTCTACGAGTCAATTTCAAAAAATCGATTCTCAATCCGACCCAGAACATTCACTACCTAGGGTCGTCGCTGGACACCGCGGAAGCAAGCGTGTGTCCTTCGGCGGAGAGGTTTTCATCAATCAGGATCAAATGCAGAGAACTCCTGCGGATTCGCCACCCAACAGTCCGACAAGTGTCCTCTCTCCTGGGTTCGATGGCTTCCTGCATCTTCATAGTTCCCAATGCCAGATTGCACATGCGTCCCCTGCAGCAAGCTCTGGAGGACCAGTGGGTGCAAGCTTCGGGCAGCTGGGAGGATCGGATCACTCTGCCCCAGTCTGCCAGGGACTCCATTGTGTGGTGGACAAGGCGATCACATCTAATGAAAGGTGTTCCCTTCCATCAAGAGACTCCGACTCAAACTATAGTGACAGACGCCTCCCTGCAAGGTTGGGGCTCTCATATGAATCACCTTCAAGTGCAAGGGCTATGGTCGGACAAAGAAAAGGGATACCATATCAATTTTCTGGAGTTGAGGGCTGTCCAACTAGCCCTAAAATCCTTCTTTCCTTCTCTTCAGTCCAACTCCCTCTTGATTCAGACAGACAACACCACGACGATGTTTTATCTGAACAAGCAGGGAGGCACCAGGTCCAGAATTCTGTCTCAGGAGGCACAAGCCATTTGGAAGTGGCTTCTGGCACGGCATCTCACCATCACGGCTGTCCATGTGCCGGGCGTCCTAAATGTACAGGCGGACTTCCTAAGCAGAGAGTTCGTAGAAGCGCACGACTGGGTGCTAAACACCGAAGTGGCTCAGGATATCTTTCAAAGATGGGGTGTGCCGGACATAGACTTGTTCGCAGATGCAACAAACGCCAAATGCCCCGTCTACGCGTCCAGGTATCACCAACCAGGTTCAAGCGGGAATGCTCTGTTGATAAAATGGTCTCAGAGCTTACTCTACGCTTTTCCTCCACTGCCTCTCATTCCAGCAGTGATCACGAAGTTCTACAAGTCCAACACCAGGATGATTCTGATCGCTCCGGAGTGGCCACGCCAGTGGTGGTATCCGGATCTTCTACAACTTTCCGAGTTCCGCAACAGAGATTGCCTTGTCGTCCGGACCTACTATCCAAGAGCCAGGGGAGAGTGTTTCACCCCAACCTTCCTTCCCTCAGGCTGACAGCATGGCTCCTGAAGTCTTGCAGTATGGTCACTTAGACTTGCCAGCGGACTGTATGAACATACTTAAGGAAGCTAAAAGACCTTCTACCAGGGTTTCCTACGCTTTCAAGTGGAAACGTTTTTACTTATGGTGTTTGAATAATGGTCATGACCCAGTTAGAGGGCAGGAACAGGTCATTTTGCCGTATCTCTTACACCTGGCTAAGTCGGGCCTGCAGTTTACATCTATCAAGGTACACTTAGCAGCAATAACGGCATATAGAAAATCACCTTCACAGGTTTCTTTTTCAAAATGCCAGTGGTGAAAGATTTTCTTGAAGGGTTAAAAAAGGTATACCCACCAGTACGAGCCCCTTCTCCTCCTTGGGAGCTCAATGTGGTCCTTACCAAACTGATGGGCGCACCTTTTGAACCAATACACAAGTCCTCTTTGCAGCACTTGTCTTGGAAAGTGGCTTTTTTGGTTGCTATCACGTCGGCTCGTAGAGTCAGCGGGATACAAGCATTATGTTGTAAGGAACCCTACACTGTTTTTCACTCAAATAGGGTAGTTCTCAGAACTCATCCAAGTTTTCTGCCAAAAGTGGTTTCAGATTTCCACATTAATCAGGTTATCACTTTGCCTACCTTCTTCTCTAATCCTTCTACACCTCCTGAAAGGGCCTTACACTCGTTAGACCTTAAGAGGGTGTTGAAGTTTTATCTGGATAAGACCAAGGTAATAAGAAAGACGGACCGCTTGTTTGTCAACTACGGTCCCATTAATACAGGATTGGCATCCTCTAAAAGGTCTATTTCAAGATGGATAGTCTCCTGCATATCTCTAGCCTATCAATTAGCTAATAAGTCTCTTCAGGGAAGGCCTAAAGCGCATTCAACCAGAGGAAAGGCCTCTACTACGGCCCTCCTCAGGAACGTCCCTATAGCAGAAATCTGCAAAGCAGCTACATGGCGGTCTGTTCATACTTTCTCTCGCCATTACTGTTTAGATTCAGATGCTCAGGAGGATGCCCAAGTGGGACAAGCCTCACTGAGGAATTTATTTGCTTAATGTCATGTTAAGATGATCTGTTTTTTAATACTATTTGCTCGTCCGCGAGGTAGTGGGTATGGGCTTGCTACTCTATTCAGTGCTTATGACTATTGATGAGTATCCCCTGGAAGAGAAGGATTAGTTACTTACCTGTAATCCTAGTTCTCTTCCAGGGGTATACTCATCAAAGTCATAAGCAACCCTCCCGCCTCCCCGGACGAGCATTTTTTAGTAATTGTTAAAAGTTAGTACACCGTGCAAAAAGAACTGACCTAACTGTCACCTGTGGTGCATGATGGGAGCAGAGGGTCTCCTGGAGGCCTTAAAGGCAAAGTGTCCAAGTTCTTGGAAGCCTTAAAGGCAAGGTGCCAGTGTTTTACTGTACGGTGATATTTATTCAGCTATGCAGCCTATGGGCCAACTGCCTGCTATTACATGTTTTCTTTTCTGAAAATAAAGGTTTTTCTTGCATAACACTATTACAGTGTATGTTCTCTATTACAGAGTGTATATAGGAGATTGTCTGTACAGGGAAAACCTTTGTAATTTTGGCATTTTGCCTTATTGGAATTTGTTAGGCTGCATATTTATGTATTTATATACATGTATATATGTATGTCGCGGAAGTGCTATGCACTTGTGATCCCCCAACATACTCATATATATATGTATATTTCTATATGCTCCGGGATCCCGCAGATGGGCGGGGATAATTCAGTGCTTATGACTTTGATGAGTATACCCCTGGAAGAGAACTAGGATTACAGGTAAGTAACTAATCCTTCCCGGGTGGGAAAGGAAATGGAAATCCCAAATTTGGCAGGAGTGTAGTGGAAGTGATTTCTTCACAGTAAAATATTTTCCCCGTGGAGATAAAATGTGAATTTGCACAGGGGAATTTAGGGGCATATTAGCAAGACCGGCGATAAAATTATCGCCGTTTTAGCGGCAGGAAACTGCCGCTAAAACGGCGATAATGGGCTAGCTAATATGCGTTATAGAATTCCAATAGAAGCCCAGGTTAGATGTGCAGGACATCTAACCTGGGCTTCTATTGGAATTCTATAACGCATATTAGCAAGCCCATTATCGCCGTTTTAGCGGCAGTTTCCTGCCGCTAAAACGGCGATAATTTTATCGCCGGTCTTGCTAATATGCCTCCCAGTCTTACTATATAGAGTTTTCAACAAGGAAACCACATGGTTTTCAAAGGAATATGTATGGAAACTTGTATTAGATACAGCTTTCCATGTGGATTCCTTGAGAGATTTAGAATTCCAAAAAGTAACAACAAACTACACTGAGACGTAGATTTAAAAATCCAAGTGTAGTTTTCCTACTTTTATTGTGAAAATGCTTCATAATGATGAGTCTGATTTGACCCATTTGAAAAGACATCCATATGTGCTGGTTGTTTATTAGATGGTATAATGGTGGTTCTAGATACTACAACTGTTCCTTGGAGCACTAGTGAATGAAATGTGTAGGGAAATGTGGTGACAAATATGTCTGCATGTGGGGTTATGATAAATATATGCTGTTTGTAGATATAAATTATGTTTATTTGTTATAAGTAAATAATGGCCTGTTTTTAATGAATGCTGTTGCAATACATTTATTTGTAATATAGGGAGTTTATTCTGCACAGTCTTAAGGACATTTAACAGGAATATAAAGGCGGGAGAGGGGGCAGTCCAGGATTAATGCTACAGGTTTGCAAACAAAAGATGAAACCATAAATAATAAATGTGTCTGACACAATTTTGATATTAAGTTAAGCGGGCAGATGCAGCAGTGCTGGGATCTGAGGGCCCTCTGGAAGCACAGTTTTGCCCCAACTAATGATCGAAAGAGTCATGGCCTAGTGCTTGACCTTCTTTTTTGTGCCAGTCTTAATGCCTTTTCCATAGTCTTGAGGAGAGGCAGTGACTGGTGGAATGGTGAGCAATTCAGGCATGTCATGTCGTAGAGCTTCCTCTCATAGGTAAAGTCAGGGAAGCGGATAGCTCTCAAACCTGGTAGCAACTTTGGGAGGAGAGGCGATCTTACATCACGGTTGCTTGCAATAACTCATTACACACGAGTACACATTGCACACTCTCTGGCATCATAGAGGCAGATGCCTTGATTGGGAGTTTATGCACTCCAGCACATCTGTTTTTTTTAAAGTAGCATTTACCAGGGGCGGCTCCTCCGTTATGGCGGTCGAGCATCGCCCCACTGCTGATAGCCATCAGAGGCAAAAGTGAAAAATAAAATAATAAAACAATTTTTTAATCATTTTATTTTTCACAGAGCCAGCTGAGTCATAGGGCTGGGCAATCCTGAGCTTCAGGGAGGACTGATGGGCACTGCTAAGTGCACATGTGGGTTAGGCCGGCTGTCTTAGGACGGCCAAACTGACGTGCACTTCGCATTTCTCCAACCCTAGCTGTGTTGCACAGCCAGGTGGAGAACAGACACAGGCTCTCAGACCCTGTCTCAGCGGCAAACCAGGCCTCTCAGACCAATCCAAGCGCTTCTCTCATGCTGCGTATTCCCAGCATGAGAGCAGCATCGGGATTGGCATCTGGGAGCCTGTGCAGTGTGCACCAGGCGTGGGAGTTGAGGATCGGGAGAGGAGCAAAGCGGTAGCCCCAGCGGCAGGTTAGTTCTATTCTATATATTTTTTTCTGTGTTTTTTATTTTTGTATTTCCCCCGCACTGTCCCACCACTTTGCATTGTGATCAGCTGCCCCTGGCATTTATTATCTAATTGGGAACTGTAGTTAACCCGTTTTTAAGCTGGTAACTGTTATGCACTGATCTGTGAAGTGTTAATATCCAGCCATCCACTTAAGTAAAAACAAGTGTTTGGAAAGCCAGTGCATGTAAACACAGACATTCACAAATGCTGTTTTGAAAACTGCCCTGTTGGCTTTGTCAGTGCTAGAAAAAAAGGATTGCTTTCTGTGTAGAATGCTGAAGAATTTCATGTAACAACAGTGTGATACACACTAAATAGCCAGTAGTGTTAGTTGAGAGAGTGATGCTCCTCTGAATAAAGCAAAAGCTCACTCTATGCATACTTTAAAGAATTGATAACAAAATGTCTGTCAGACAGCTGTGCTGTCGAGCCACACCTAATAAAGAAAGCATTGGCAAAGCCAGTAGGTCTGGCTTTAATGCGCCAAACTATGAAAACATTGACATTCACATTTGCTGTTTACAGGGACTGCATGCACAAATGCTGTTTATCATATTAAGTCCTCAGTGACTCATTGACTTCGCCAATGTTGAGAAAAATGTATCAAAAGGAGATTGGGTTCCTCATAGACTGTATATAGGAGATAAATAGACAAATGTGGCAAACACCATGGATATTAAATGTACTTTTGAGATGTAAAATAGTCCCTCATGCATTGCAGTGGAAACCCTTTCTGGAAGGCGCAATGATACACCAAATAGCCAATAGTATGAGGTGCGAGCCAATCCCACTCTGTATATTTTAACAAATTGGTAACAGTACATCTGGCTGACAGTTACTTTTTCAAGCAAGACCTAAAAGTTTCACCCTACAGGATTTGGGCTTTTAGCTACTTAAACGAGTTTCCCTTTGCAGTTCTAATTTTAATATGTCCTTAATATTTGTTTTGCATGGACTTGTCAATTAAAGTGTGAGATGTTTGAGCTCTTATGCAAATATTACTGCAGCTACAGTGGAGTAATAATTTGTCTAAAGAATTGTGTTTATTGAGCTGTTTTCTCCTTAAAAGTTAATATATTTTCGGATATGATAACTTAAATGTTCTCTATGTTATGTTTTAGGTGCACAAAGAGAGCCTGTCAAACAAAATGACCTCTTTCAATCTGGGCTGCGTTTTTGGGTTGAATCTAATCTGGCCAGCAGAAGGAACTCTTTCGCTGGCTGCACTGGTTCCTGTGAATATGTTTGCAGAAGTGCTAATAGAGTTCTACGAAAATATCTTCAGCTCCAGATCAGTAGCAGGAGAGACTTTACCGTAAGCTACAAAAGCAGAGAATTAGTAAATGAAAAACTATTTTGTATTCATGGGGTTGAAAATATCTTCAGCTCCAGATCAGTAGCAGGAGAGACTTTACCGTAAGCTACAAAAGCAGAGAATTAGTAAATGAAAAACTATTTTGTATTCATGGGGTTGAAAATTGCCTATGCTTGATGCAAAAACGTATCACGTGCCTTCAAAAAATTATGCTGGATTCCTTATGTAATTCTTACTGTTCCCAAGCCTTCAAAATGTTCTTAAGTACCCTTCTGTGATTTGTTTTCTTAGAAGCTCAAAGCGCATTCAGATTACCTATCGAACTAGAACAAGCATTGGCAAAGCCCAAAGTTTTGTCTTTGGCTGCCGAGTTACTGGCTTTAACAATGCTTGTTTCATTTACTATACTTTATTATTAGTTTACCATTCCAAAATGTCTGATGAATTTATAAGCAATGTGGATGTGCATTTTGGAATGATAAAGTTTAGCAAAAAAGGCATTTGCAGATGGGCCGATCGTGCACTTCTGTTAGGATATATGAACGACCATGCAAGAATGTTTTGTTATACGTTAGTCAATAATAATCGGCAATGACTTTTCATGCATCCACACGCATGCCCACAGAACGATGCCAATCTTGGAGTGGTTTTCAAAGTCCATATGAAGGTGGCTAGTGCAAACATTGCCTGTGGGATACGTCACACTTCAAGCGCAGCAAAGGCATGGAGTATCTGACCCTCAAAAAACTAAATAATTTAAAAAATGATTTGTTGTACAGAAAACAAATGAAATTAAAGGATACCTTGGCATTGAAATGGATTGTTTTGGGTAACTGCACCTGTGCACAGGAGAATACAGTCACTCAAGCTAGCCGATGGATGAAGTGGGCTGATCCATTGCCCCATGCTGTATGCTGTGGTAGGCTGAAGCAAAATGTAAATGACACTACAAGAGACCAATGGATGAAGAGGGCTGACTGAAATCCGTTCTATGTAAATGTGAATATATGTGGGTTTTTTATATATATATTTAAAAAAAGATATCTGCTCACAGCAGAGGTAAAAAAGAAAAAAGCTTGAGGATTAGACCTTCAAACTAAATGGAAGAACTGTGTCAAATCGAAGTGTATCAGATCTGTCGGAAAACAACAGCATGTTCCATGGCTCAGTTTGGAGGGAGAATATATGAGTTGTGATGTTTTGCAAGGGTTGTACAGATATTGTATGCTATATTTAAAATGAGTCAAAATAAAATTTACATTGTCTGTACAGAAGGAATACTGTAATATGTTACGGAGGTGTTGATATCTGTGTCACATATTATTAAGTAAATGTGATGTATTTTTAGGAGAGGAGTATGTCATCTTTGATGGAGTAAAATCTGTCATTTGTGCTTAATCTGTCAGGTGGTGCGCATGCAGGATCTGTGTAGGAGTATTTTGAGACCAAAATATATTATGTTCTTGGAATTTGGAGCTCATAGCCCCTCACTGGATGAAAGAGCTACTTCAAATCTAATTCTACCTGTTTTGTACGAATTATAGGTGTCCTAGAAAGCTGTAGCTATTCAGATCCTAGTTGTGGGTGAAAGGCACTTTCCACTGAACTGATTACATTTGAGTACTGTGTGTGCTCTGGTTAATAAAGGTATTTTGTTTGTGATAACCAATCTCAGACAAAATCACAGAGAACATATGATCAAGTGCATATGAATCTCTTTATTTTTTTCTTCCACAGATTGCATTTTTAATACGTCTGTGCTCTTGTGCTTGGCATATTCATTATTTTCGGATGCCTTGGAAAACAAGAAAACAACCTCATTTATCTGAAAAAAGCATAGTGTGAGCCAATAAATATGAGTGTAAAAATACAGGCGGCTTAGCACAGTACAAGCTAAAGGTACAGCCATTTTCTAGCGTATCCTGAACTATTATGAGACATTAATCAGATTTTACAAAAACTCATCAAGTACCTCTGTACTCCAGATCTTAGAATTCAACCATTGTTTTAAAGTGGTAATTAATAGTGCGCATTTAGTTCTTGGTGCACAGTGCTGATTGGACGGTAGAAAAAATAGTCTGTGCAAATGAGTTTTCAAGCTATGTATTTGACTAACGAAGTAGTCAATAGAGAAACTTAATATCCGCCTTTCCTGACACTGTTTCACCCGTGTGATGGGATTGGAAGAATTCTCCATGTGATCTCATCTTCTTCTATGCAGTGTCTCACTTACCATCCTCTTTTCATTCCTGTCCCAACTAATCTGGTATAGGTTTTACATTTTTATGAGACCACGTTGAGAAGCGAGAAAGACAAAAAAAACAATTTAAGACCCTTGGGTGGAAAAATAATTTTGCAGTTGGTTTCTCTCTTTGGAAATCTATTCAAGATCAGTCGATAGTTTTTAATTTTAAAATAAATAAAATCGAGCTAGGTTATTTGAAGCTAACATGCGTCGGCACGCTTTAAGGCATTCTGGGAGAAGGCTTGTATCAATCGATGGCAGAAAAGGCCTCTTGACAAGTACGGCGCAGTACACGTCAGTAACGCTGAAATACATTGACATTCTGAGGAGGGGCCGAGCGGAGAACATGCCTGTGAGCATTTAAATCCACAGTGCGACTGAGCTGTGCGGGAAATGAGTTGCTGCAGCCTCGTCAAAGGACCCAAGGCAGCTGGGCTAAGCTGTAGCAAGTGCCCTCCCTCTCACGGCATTTTCTGAAGACAACCGTTGCCTAATCTCGGCCAATCATAGCACGAATAATTCTTGTTACCAATAAAATTTGAGCATAGAAAAGGGAATAAGAAGCCTCAATTAAATAGTTTGGATTACCTTGGCCAGGGGGAAATTTGTGTTAGTATGGTATAATCTCAAATAATTTGGGGAATTTCACCTTACGACTGTTGTGCGAAATGCACGAAATTATGTTACGTAATTATGCACTATCGCTGCAAAAATTTAGGGAAGTGTACAGAAACAACACAAACTACCAGAATGCAAGCAGCTGCTGTATGCGGAACTTGTGTCTTTTGTGCAATATTTTAGTGCCAAATGAGTCTTTACATCCAGGATGCATTTCACACTAAAGTATGGCACCAAATTCAAATTTTGCATGTCAAGTAATTACGCATATTTTCACATAATTGTTCTGAAATGCATAGCTACCAAGGTTTAAGTTTTCTATGTGTGACATTTTCATAATTTCAGTGTAATTATGAGTGACATTTGAATGACTATGAGTGACACTTTCTTGCAAGCAAAATCAAGCAAT
This sequence comes from Calotriton arnoldi, assembly GCA_963921515.1. Taxonomy (NCBI): domain Eukaryota; kingdom Metazoa; phylum Chordata; class Amphibia; order Caudata; family Salamandridae; genus Calotriton; species Calotriton arnoldi. The sequence continues at coordinate 411,328 of CAWUFW010014143.1, forward strand.
GACGACGAGGGAAACATATAAATATCAGAAATTACATTCATTCATTTCCTGGTGGGACACAATAAAATCGCATAACTTACAAACAGAAAGTCAAAGTATTGTAAACAGGTGGATTGAAATGAACACTGTACCCCTCATGCACATAATCTCTTCTTACCCGAGAAACAAGCACTGGAAAAGGCACAAGAGTTGGCTAATTATTTCATGTGCAAAGGTTCTTTTCAGTAAATATCTTATGGTGTGTGAAATATAATCTGGATGCGCAAACAGAAAACATACTGCATGCATCCGTATACACAGAGAGTATACCAAGAGGCGCGTAAATAATCGGGTGATGAATTCCTGGGTAAATCCGGATGATACAGCAAACAAATGATGGACGGAATGCTGACAATGCAAACATTCTCCCCCAGTCAAAAGATCTGGGTTAAATCCATCGTTCTTTTGCCCACTACGCCACCCCAGTTTGGACCCAGCCATATGCAAATCAGTCTTGACCCTGTGCCCCATGGGAACAGTCCAGACCGAACTGCCAGGCCAGGTCCTCCTGGGACCGGTTTCAGGGTATGTCACCCTTCTTCAGCCAGGCTAGCTTGAATCCAGTGGCACAGTGAGCAAGGGACCCACGTCTGGGCATACCCATCCCACTTAGGGCGAAAAGTGTTACAGCAAACAAATGATGGACGGAATGCTGACAATAAACATTCTCCCCCAGTCAAAAGATCTGGGTTAAATCCATCGTTCTTTTGCCCACTATGCCACCCCAGTTTGGACCCAGCCATATGCAAATCAGTCTTGACCCTGTGCCCCATGGGCACAGTCCAAACCAAACTGCCAGGCCCTCCATGGACCGGAAACAAGCATCCTGGGACCGGTTTCAGGGTATGTCACCCTTCTTCAGCCAGGCTAGCTTGAATCCAGTGGCACAGTGAGCAAGGGACCCACGTCTGGGCATACCCATCCCACTTAGGGCGAAAAGTGTTACAGCAAACAAATGATGGACGGAATGCTGACAAAGCAAACATTCGCCCCCAGTCAAAAAAATCTGGGTTAAATCCATCGTTCTTTTGCCCACTACGCCACCCCAGTTTGGACCCAGCCATATGCAAATCAGTCTTGACCCTGTGCCCCATGGGAACAGTCCAGACCGAACTGCCAGGCCAGGTCCTCCCTGGACCGGAAACAAGCATCCTGGGACCAGTTTCAGGGTATGTCACCCTTCTTCAGCCAGGCTAGCTTGAATCCAGTGGCACAGTGAGCAAGGGACCCACATCTGGGCATACCCATCCCACTTAGGGCGAAAAGTGTTACAGCAAACAAATGATGGACGGAATGCTGACAATGCAAACATTCTCCCCCAGTCAAAAGATCTGGGTTAAATTCATCGTTCTTTTGCCCACTACGCCACCCCAGTTTGGACCCAGCCATATGCAAATCAGTCTTGACCCTGTGCCCCATGGGAACAGTCCAGACCGAACTGCCAGGCCAGGTCCTCCCTGGACCGGAAACAAGCATGCTGGGACCAGTTTCAGGGTATGTCACCCTTCTTCAGCCAGGCTAGCTTGAATCCAGTGGCACAGTGAGCAAGGGACCCACGTCTGGGCATACCCATCCCACTTAGGGCGAAAAGTGTTACAGCAAACAAATGATGGACGGAATGCTGACAAAGCAAACATTCTCCCCCAGTCAAAAGATCTGGGTTAAATCCATCGTTCTTTTGCCCACTACGCCACCCCAGTTTGGACCCAGCCATATTCAAATCAGTCTTGACCCTGTGCCCCATGGGAACAGTCCAGACCGAACTGCCAGGCCAGGTCCTCCCTGGACCGGAAACAAACATCCTGGGACCAGTTTCAGGGTATGTCACCCTTCTTCAGCCAGGCTAGCTTGAATCCAGTGGCACAGTGAGCAAGGGACCCACATCTGGGCATACCCATCCCACTTAGAGCGAAAAGTGTTACAGCAAACAAATGATGGACGGAATGCTGACAATGCAAACATTCTCCCCCAGTCAAAAGATCTGGGTTAAATCCATCGTTCTTTTGCCCACTACGCCACCCCAGTTTGGACCCAGCCATATGCAAATCAGTCTTGACCCTGTGCCCCATGGGAACAGTCCAGACCGAACTGCCAGGCCAGGTCCTCCCTGGACCGGAAACAAGCATCCTGGGACCGGTTTCAGGGTATGTCACCCTTCTTCAGCCAGGCTAGCTTGAATCCAGTGGCACAGTGAGCAAGGGACCCACGTCTGGGCATACCCATCCCACTTAGGGCGAAAAGTGTTACAGCAAACAAATGATGGACGGAATGCTGACAATACAAACATTCTCCCCCAGTCAAAAGATCTGGGTTAAATCCATCGTTCTTTTGCCCACTACGCCACCCCAGTTTGGACCCAGCCATATTCAAATCAGTCTTGACCCTGTGCCCTATGGGAACAGTCCAGACCGAACTGCCAGGCCAGGTCCTCCCTGGACTGGAAACAAGCATCCTGGGACCGGTTTCAGGGTATGTCACCCTTCTTCAGCCAGGCTAGCTTGAATCCAGTGGCACAGTGAGCAAGGGACCGACGTCTGGGCATACCCATCCCACTTAGGGCGAAAAGTGTTACAGCAAACAAATGATGGACGGAATGCTGACAATGCAAACATTCTCCCCCAGTCAAAAGATCTGGGTTAAATCCATCGTTCTTTTGCCCACTACGCCACCCCAGTTTGGACCCAGCCATATGCAAATCAGTCTTGACCCTGTGCCCCATGGGAACAGTCCAGACCGAACTGCCAGGCCAGGTCCTCCCTGGACCGGAAACAAGCATCCTGGGACCGGTTTCAGGGTATGTCACCCTTCTTCAGCCAGGCTAGCTTGAATCCAGTGGCACAGTGAGCAAGGGACCCACGTCTGGGCGTACCCATCCCACTTAGGGCGAAAAGTGTTACAGCAAACAAATGATGGACGGAATGCTGACAATGCAAACATTCTCCCCCAGTCAAAAGATCTGGGTTAAATCCATCGTTCTTTTGCCCACTACGCCACCCCAGTTTGGACCCAGCCATATGCAAATCAGTCTTGACCCTGTGCCCCATGGGAACAGTCCAGACCGAACTGCCAGGCCAGGTCCTCCCTGGACCGGAAACAAGCATCCTGGGACCGGTTTCAGGGTATGTCACCCTTCTTCAGCCAGGCTAGCTTGAATCCAGGGGCACAGTGAGCAAGGGACCCACGTCTGGGCATACCCATCCCACATAGGGCGAAAAGTGTTACAGCAAACAAATGATGGACGGAATGCTGACAATGCAAACATTCTCCCCCAGTCAAAAGATCTGGGTTAAATTCATCGTTCTTTTGCCCACTACGCCACCCCAGTTTGGACCCAGCCATATGCAAATCAGTCTTGACCCTGTGCCCCATGGGAACAGTCCAGACCGAACTGCCAGGCCAGGTCCTCCCTGGACCGGAAACAAGCATGCTGGGACCAGTTTCAGGGTATGTCACCCTTCTTCAGCCAGGCTAGCTTGAATCCAGTGGCACAGTGAGCAAGGGACCCACGTCTGGGCATACCCATCCCACTTAGGGCGAAAAGTGTTAAAGCAAACAAATGATGGACGGAATGCTGACAATGCAAACATTCTCCCCCAGTCAAAAGATCTGGGTTAAATCCATCGTTCTTTTGCCCACTACGCCACCCCAGTTTGGACCCAGCCATATGCAAATCAGTCTTGACCCTGTGCCCCATGGGAACAGTCCAGACCGAACTGCCAGGCCAGGTCCTCCCTGGACCGGAAACAAGCATCCTGGGACCGGTTTCAGGGTATGTCACCCTTCTTCAGCCAGGCTAGCTTGAATCCAGTGGCACAGTGAGCAAGGGACCCACGTCTGAGCATACCCATCCCACTTAGGGCGAAAAGTGTTACAGCAAACAAATGATGGACGGAATGCTGACAATGCAAACATTCTCCCCCAGTCAAAAGATCTGGGTTAAATCCATCGTTCTTTTGCCCACTACGCCACCCCAGTTTGGACCCAGCCATATGGAAATCAGTCTTGACCCTGTGCCCCATGGGAACAGTCCAGACCGAACTGCCAGGCCAGGTCCTCCCTGGACTGGAAACAAGCATCCTGGGACTGGTTTCAGGGTATGTCACCCTTCTTCAGCCAGGCTAGCTTGAATCCAGTGGCACAGTGAGCAAGGGACCCACGTCTGGGCATACCCATCCCACTTAGGGCGAAAAGTGTTACAGCAAACAAATGATGGACGGAATGCTGACAATGCAAACATTCTCCCCCAGTCAAAAGATCTGGGTTAAATCCATCGTTCTTTTGCCCACTACGCCACCCCAGTTTGGACCCAGCCATATGCAAATCAGTCTTGACCCTGTGCCCCATGGGAACAGTCCAGACCGAACTGCCAGGCCAGGTCCTCCATGGACCGGAAACAAGCATCCTGGGACCGGTTTCAGGGTATGTCACCCTTCTTCAGCCAGGCTAGCTTGAATCCAGTGGCACAGTGAGCAAGGGACCCACGTCTGGGCATACCCATCCCACTTAGGGCGAAAAGTGTTAGAGCAAACAAATGATGGACGGAATGCTGACAATGCAAACATTCTCCCCCAGTCAAAAGATCTGTGTTAAATCCATCTTTCTTTTGCCCACTACGCCACCCCAGTTTGGACCCAGCCATATGCAAATCAGTCTTGACCCTGTGCCCCATGGGAACAGTCCAGACCGAACTGCCAGGCCAGGTCCTCCCTGGACCGGAAACAAGCATCCTGGGACCGGTTTCAGGGTATGTCACCCTTCTTCAGCCAGGCTAGCTTGAATCCAGTGGCACAGTGAGCAAGGGACCCACGTCTGGGCATACCCATCCCACTTAGGGTGAAAAGTGTTACAGCAAACAAATGATGGACAGAATGCTGACAATGCAAACATTCTCCCCCAGTCAAAAGATCTGGGTTAAATCCATCGTTCTTTTGCCCACTACGCCACCCCAGTTTGGACCCAGCCATATGCAAATCAGTCTTGACCCTGTGCCCCATGGGAACAGTCCAGACCGAACTGCCAGGCCAGGTCCTCCCTGGACCGGAAACAAGCATCCTGGGACCGGTTTCAGGGTATGTCACCCTTCTTCAGCCAGGCTAGCTTGAATCCAGTGGCACAGTGAGCAAGGGACCCACGTCTGGGCATACCCATCCCACTTAGGGCGAAAAGTGTTAGAGCAAACAAATGATGGACGGAATGCTGACAATGCAAACATTCTCCCCCAGTCAAAAGATCTGGGTTAAATCCATCTTTCTTTTGCCCACTACGCCACCCCAGTTTGGACCCAGCCATATGCAAATCAGTCTTGACCCTGTGCCACATGGGAACAGTCCAGACCGAACTGCCAGGCCAGGTCCTCCCTGGACCGGAAACAAGCATCCTGGGACTGGTTTCAGGGTATGTCACCCTTCTTCAGCCAGGCTAGCTTGAATCCAGTGGCACAGTGAGCAAGGGACCCACGTCTGGGCATACCCATCCCACTTAGGGCGAAAAGTGTTACAGCAAACAAATGATGGACGGAATGCTGACAATGCAAACATTCTCCCCCAGTCAAAAGATCTCTGTTAAATCCATCGTTCTTTTGCCCACTACGCCACACCAGTTTGGACCCAGCCATATGCAAATCAGTCTTGACCCTGTGCCCCATGGGACCAGTCCAGACCGAACTGCCAGGCCAGGTCCTCCCTGGACCGGAAACAAGCATCCTGGGACCGGTTTCAGGGTATGTCACCCTTCTTCAGCCAGGCTAGCTTGAATCCAGTGGCACAGTGAGCAAGGGACCCACGTCTGGGCATACCCATCCCACTTAGGGCGAAAAGTGTTACAGCAAACAAATGATGGACGGAATGCTGACAATGCAAACATTCTCCCCCAGTCAAAAGATCTGGGTTAAATCCATCGTTCTTTTGCCCACTACGCCACCCCAGTTTGGACCCAGCCATATGCAAATCAGTCTTGACCCTGTGCCCCATGGGAACAGTCCAGACCGAACTGCCAGGCCAGGTCCTCCCTGGACCGGAAACAAGCATCCTGGGACAGGTTTCAGGGTATGTCACCCTTCTTCAGCCAGGCTAGCTTGAATCCAGTGGCACAGTGAGCAAGGGACCCACGTCTGGGCATACCCATCCCACTTAGGGCGAAAAGTGTTACAGCAAACAAATGATGGACGGAATGCTGACAATGCAAACATTCTCCCCCAGTCAAAAGATCTGGGTTAAATCCATCGTTCTTTTACCCACTACACCACCCCAGTTTGGACCCAGCCATATGCAAATCAGTCTTGACCCTGTGCCCCATGGGAACAGTCCAGACCGAACTGCCAGGCCAGGTCCTCCATGGACCGGAAACAAGCATCCTGGGACCGGTTTCAGGGTATGTCACCCTTCTTCAGCCAGGCTAGCTTGAATCCAGTGGCACAGTGAGCAAGGGACCCACGTCTGGGCATACCCATCCCACTTAGGGCGAAAAGTGTTAGAGCAAACAAATGATGGACGGAATGCTGACAATGCAAACATTCTCCCCCAGTCAAAAGATCTGTGTTAAATCCATCTTTCTTTTGCCCACTACGCCACCCCAGTTTGGACCCAGCCATATGCAAATCAGTCTTGACCCTGTGCCACATGGGAACAGTCCAGACCGAACTGCCAGGCCAGGTCCTCCCTGGACCGGAAACAAGCATCCTGGGACTGGTTTCAGGGTATGTCACCCTTCTTCAGCCAGGCTAGCTTGAATCCAGTGGCACAGTGAGCAAGGGACCCACGTCTGGGCATACCCATCCCACTTAGGGCGAAAAGTGTTACAGCAAACAAATGATAGACGGAATGCTGACAATGCAAACATTCTCCCCCAGTCAAAAGATCTCTGTTAAATCCATTGTTCTTTTGCCCACTACGCCACACCAGTTTGGACCCAGCCATATGCAAATCAGTCTTGACCCTGTGCCCCATGGGACCAGTCCAGACCGAACTGCCAGGCCAGGTCCTCCCTGGACCGGAAACAAGCATCCTGGGACCGGTTTCAGGGTATGTCACCCTTCTTCAGCCAGGCTAGCTTGAATCCAGTGGCACAGTGAGCAAGGGACCCACGTCTGGGCATACCCATCCCACTTAGGGCGAAAAGTGTTACAGCAAACAAATGATGGACGGAATGGTGACAATGCAAACATTCTCCCCCAGTCAAAAGATCTGGGTTAAATCCATCGTTCTTTTGCCCACTACGCCACCCCAGTTTGGACCCAGCCATATGCAAATCAGTCTTGACCCTGTGCCCCATGGGAACAGTCCAGACCGAACTGCCAGGCCAGGTCCTCCCTGGACTGGAAACAAGCATCCTGGGACTGGTTTCAGGGTATGTCACCCTTCTTCAGCCAGGCTAGCTTGAATCCAGTGGCACAGTGAGCAAGGGACCCACATCTGGGCATACCCATCCCACTTAGGGCCAAAAGTGTTACAGCAAACAAATGATGGACGGAATGCTGACAATGCAAACATTCTCCCCCAGTCAAAAGATCTGGGTTAAATCCATCGTTCTTTTGCCCACTACGCCACCCCAGTTTGGACCCAGCCATATGCAAATCAGTCTTGACACTGTGCCCCATGGGAACAGTCCAGACCGAACTGCCAGGCCAGGTCCTCCCTGGACCGGAAACAAGCATCCTGGGACTGGTTTCAGGGTATGTCACCCTTCTTCTGCCAGGCTAGCTTGAATCCAGTGGCACAGTGAGCAAGGGACCCACGTCTGGGCATACCCATCCCACTTAGGGCGAAAAGTGTTACAGCAAACAAATGATGGACGGAATGCTGACAATGCAAACATTCTCCCCCAGTCAAAAGATCTGGGTTAAATCCATCGTTCTTTTGTCCACTACGCCACCCCAGTTTGGACCCAGCCATATGCAAATCAGTCTTGACCCTGTGCCCCATGGGAACAGTCCAGACCGAACTGCCAGGGCAGGTCCTCCCTGGACCGGAATCAAGCATCCTGGGACCGGTTTCAGGGTATGTCACCCTTCTTCAGCCAGGCTAGCTTGAATTCAGTGGCACAGTGAGCAAGGGACCCACGTCTGGGCATACCCATCCCACTTAGGGCGAAAAGTGTTACAGCAAACAAATGATGGACGGAATGCTGACAATGCAAACATTCTCCCCCAGTCAAAAGATCTGTGTTAAATCCATCTTTCTTTTGCCCACTACGCCACCCCAGTTTGGACCCAGCCATATGCAAATCAGTCTTGACACTGTGCCCCATGGGAACAGTCCAGACCGAACTGCCAGGCCAGGTCCTCCCTGGACCGGAAACAAGCATCCTGGGACTGGTTTCAGGGTATGTCACCCTTCTTCAGCCAGGCTAGCTTGAATCCAGTGGCACAGTGAGCAAGGGACCCACATCTGGGCATACCCATCCCACTTAGGGCGAAAAGTGTTACAGCAAACAAATGATGGACGGAATGCTGACAATGCAAACATTCTCCCCCAGTCAAAAGATCTGGGTTAAATCCATCGTTCTTTTGCCCACTACGCCACCCGAGTTTGGACCCAGCCATATGCAAATCAGTCTTGACCCTGTGCCCCATGGGAACAGTCCAGACCGAACTGCCAGGCCAGGCCAGGTCCTCACTGGACCGGAATCAAGCATCCTGGGACCGGTTTCAGGGTATGTCACCCTTCTTCAGCCAGGCTAGCTTGAATTCAGTGGCACAGTGAGCAAGGGACCCACGTCTGGGCATACCCATCCCACTTAGGGCGAAAAGTGTTACAGCAAACAAATGATGGACGGAATGCTGACAATGGAAACATTCTCCCCCAGTCAAAAGATCTGGGTTAAATCCATCGTTCTTTTGCCCGCTACGCCACCCCAGTTTGGACCCAGCCATATGCAAATCAGTCTTGACCCTGTGCCCCATGAGAACAGTCCAGACCGAACTGCCAGGCCAGGTCCTCCCTGGACCGGAAACAAGCATCCTGGGACCGGTTTCAGGGTATGTCACCCTTCTTCAGCCAGGCTACCTTGAATCCAGTGGCACAGTGAGCAAGGGACCCACGTCTGGGCATACCCATCCCACTTAGGGCGAAAAGTGTTACAGCAAACAAATGATGGACGGAATGCTGACAATGCAAACATTCTCCCCCAGTCAAAAGATCTGGGTTAAATCCATCGTTATTTTGCCCACTACGCCACCCCAGTTTGGACCCAGCCATATGCAAATCAGTCTTGACCCTGTGCTCCATGGGAACAGTCCAGACCGAACTGCCAGTCCAGGTCCTCCCTGGACCGGAAACAAGCATCCTGGGACCGGTTTCAGGGTATGTTACCCTTCTTCAGCCCGGCTAGCTTGAATCCAGTGGCACAGTGAGCAAGGGACCCACGTCTGGGCATACCCATCCCACTTAGGGCGAAAAGTGTTACAGCAAACAAATGATGGACGGAATGCTGACAATGCAAACATTCTCCCCCAGTCAAAAGATCTTGGTTAAATCCATCGTTCTTTTGCCCACTACGCCACCCCAGTTTGGACCCAGCCATATGCAAATCAGTCTTGACCCTATGCCCCATGGGAACAGTCCAGACCGAACTGCCAGGCCAGGTCCTCCCTGGACCGGAAACAAACATCCTGGGACCGGTTTCAGGGTATGTCACCCTTCTTCAGCCAGGCTAGCTTGAATCCAGTGGCACAGTGAGCAAGGGACCCACGTCTGGGCATACCCATCCCACTTAGGGTGAAAAGTGTTACAGCAAACAAATGATGGACAGAATGCTGACAATGCAAACATTCTCCCCCAGTCAAAAGATCTGGGTTAAATCCATCGTTCTTTTGCCCACTACGCCACCCCAGTTTGGACCCAGCCATATGCAAATCAGTCTTGACCCTGTGACCCATGGGAACAGTCCAGACCGAACTGCCAGGCCAGGTCCTCCCTGGACCGGAAACAAGCATCCTGGGACCGGTTTCAGGGTATGTCACCCTTCTTCAGCCAGGATAGCTTGAATCCAGTGGCACAGTGAGCAAGGGACCCACGTCTGGGCATACCCATCCCACTTAGGGCGAAAAGTGTTACAGCAAACAAATGATGGACGGAATGCTGACAATGCAAACATTCTCCCCCAGTCAAAAGATCTGGGTTAAATCCATCGTTCTTTTGCCAACTACGCCACCCCAGTTTGGACCCAGCCATATGAAAATCAGTCTTGACCCTGTGCCCCATGGGAACAGTCCAGACTGAACTGCCAGGCCAGGTCCTCCCTGGACCGGAAACAAGCATCCTGGGACCGGTTTCAGGGTATGTCACCCTTCTTCAGCCAGGCTAGCTTGAATCCAGTGGCACAGTGAGCAAGGGACCCACGTCTGGGCATACCCATCCCACTTAGGGTGAAAAGTGTTACAGCAAACAAATGATGGACAGAATGCTGACAATGCAAACATTCTCCCCCAGTCAAAAGATCTGGGTTAAATCCATCGTTCTTTTGCCCACTACGCCACCCCAGTTTGGACCCAGCCATATGCAAATCAGTCTTGACCCCGTGCCCCATGGGAACAGTCCAGACCGAACTGCCAGGCCAGGTCCTCCCTGGACCGGAAACAAGCATCCTGGGACCGGTTTCAGGGTATGTCACCCTTCTTCAGCCAGGCTAGCTTGAATCCAGTGGCACAGTGAGCAAGGGACCCACGTCTGGGCATACCCATCCCACTTAGGGCGAAAAGTGTTACAGCAAACAAATGATGGACGGAATGCTGACAATGCAAACATTCTCCCCCAGTCAAAAGATCTGTGTTAAATCCATCTTTCTTTTGCCCACTACGCCACCCCAGTTTGGACCCAGCCATATGCAAATCAGTCTTGACCCTGTGCCCCATGGGAACAGTCCAGACCGAACTGCCAGGCCAGGTCCTCCCTGGACCGGAAACAAGCATCCTGGGACCGGTTTCAGGGTATGTCACCCTTCTTCAGCCAGGCTAGCTTGAATCCAGTGGCACAGTGAGCAAGGGACCCACGTCTGGGCATACCCATCCCACTTAGGGCGAAAAGTGTTACAGCAAACAAATGATGGACGGAATGCTGACAATGCAAACATTCTCCCCCAGTCAAAAGATCTCTGTTAAATCCATCGTTCTTTTGCCCACTACGCCACACCAGTTTGGACCCAGCCATATGCAAATCAGTCTTGACCCTGTGCCCCATGGGAACAGTCCAGACCGAACTGCCAGGCCCGGTCCACCCTGGACCGGAAACAAGCATCCTGGGACCGGTTTCAGGGTATGTCACCCTTCTTCAGCCAGGCTAGCTTGAATCCAGTGGCACAGTGAGCAAGGGACCCACGTCTGGGCATACCCATCCCACTTAGAGCGAAAAGTGTTACAGCAAACAAATGATGGACGGAATGCTGACAATGCAAACATTCTCCCCCAGTCAAAAGATCTGGGTTAAATCCATCGTTCTTTTGCCCGCTACGCCACCCCAGTTTGGACCCAGCCAAATGCAAATCAGTCTTGACCCTGTGCCCCATGGGAACAGTCCAGACCGACCTGCCAGGCCAGGTCCTCCCTGGACCGGAAACAAGCATACTGGGACCGGTTTCAGGGTATGTCACCCTTCTTCAGCCAGGCTAGCTTGAATCCAGTGGCACAGTGAGCAAGGGACCCACGTCTGGGGATACCCATCCCACTTAGGGTGAAAAGTGTTACAGCAAACAAATGATGGACAGAATGCTGACAATGCAAACATTCTCCCCCAGTCAAAAGATCTGGGTTAAATCCATCGTTCTTTTGCCCACTACGCCACCCCAGTTTGGACCCAGCCATATGCAAATCAGTCTTGACCCTGTGCCCCATGGGAACAGTCCAGACCGAACTGCCAGGCCAGGTCCTCCCTGGACCGAAAACAAGCATCCTGGGACCGGTTTCAGGGTATGTCACCCTTCTTCAGCCAGGCTAGCTTGAATCCAGTGGCACAGTGAGCAAGGGACCCACGTCTGGGCATACCCATCCCACTTAGGGCGAAAAGTGTTACAGCAAACAAATGATGGACGGAATGCTGACAATGCAAACATTCTCCCCCAGTCAAAAGATCTGTGTTAAATCCATCTTTCTTTTGCCCACTACGCCACCCCAGTTTGGACCCAGCCATATGCAAATCAGTCTTGACCCTGTGCCCCATGGGAACAGTCCAGACCGAACTGCCAGGCCAGGTCCTCCCTGGACCGGAAACAAGCATCCTGGGACCGGTTTCAGGGTATGTCACCCTTCTTCAGCCAGGCTAGCTTGAATCCAGTGGCACAGTGAGCAAGGGACCCACGTCTGGGCATACCCATCCCACTTAGGGCGAAAAGTGTTACAGCAAACAAATGATGGACGGAATGCTGACAATGCAAACATTCTCCCCCAGTCAAAAGATCTCTGTTAAATCCATCGTTCTTTTGCCCACTACGCCACACCAGTTTGGACCCAGCCATATGCAAATCAGTCTTGACCCTATGCCCCATGGGAACAGTCCAGACCGAACTGCCAGGCCCGGTCCACCCTGGACCGGAAAAAAGCATCCTGGGACCGGTTTCAGGGTATGTCACCCTTCTTCAGCCAGGCTAGCTTGAATCCAGTGGCACAGTGAGCAAGGGACCCACGTCTGGGCATACCCATCCCACTTAGGGCGAAAAGTGTTACAGCAAACAAATGATGGACGGAATGCTGACAATGCAAACATTCTCCCCCAGTCAAAAGATCTGGGTTAAATCCATCGTTCTTTTGCCCACTACGCCACCCCAGTTTGGACCCAGCCATATGCAAATCAGTCTTGACCCTGTGCCCCATGGGAACAGTCCAGACCGAACTGCCAGGCCAGGTCCTCCCTGGACCGGAAACAAGCATCCTGGGACCGGTTTCAGGGTATGTCACCCTTCTTCAGCCAGGCTAGCTTGAATCCAGTGGCACAGTGAGCAAGGGACCCACGTCTGGGCATACCCATCCCACTTAGGGCGAAAAGTGTTACAGCAAACAAATGATGGACGGAATGCTGACAATGCAAACATTCTCCCCCAGTCAAAAGATCTGTGTTAAATCCATCTTTCTTTTGCCCACTACGCCACCCCAGTTTGGAACCAGCCATATGCAAATCAGTCTTGACCCTGTGCCCCATGGGAACAGTCCAGACCGAACTGCCAGGCCAGGTCCTCCCTGGACCGGAAACAAGCATCCTGGGACCGGTTTCAGGGTATGTCACCCTTCTTCAGCCAGGCTAGCTTGAATCCAGTGGCACAGTGAGCAAGGGACCCACGTCTGGGCATACCCATCCCACTTAGGGCGAAAAGTGTTACAGCAAACAAATGATGGACGGAATGCTGACAATGCAAACATTCTCCCCCAGTCAAAAGATCTCTGTTAAATCCATCGTTCTTTTGCCCACTACGCCACACCAGTTTGGACCCAGCCATATGCAAATCAGTCTTGACCCTGTGCCCCATGGGAACAGTCCAGACCGAACTGCCAGGCCAGGTCCTCCCTGGACCGGAAACAAGCATCCTGGGACCGGTTTCAGGGTATGTCACCCTTCTTCAGCCAGGCTAGCTTGAATCCAGTGGCACAGTGAGCAAGGGACCCACATCTGGGCATACCCATCCCACTTAGGGCGAAAAGTGTTACAGCAAACAAATGATGGACGGAATGCTGACAATGCAAACATTCTCCCCCAGTCAAAAGATCTGGGTTAAATCCATCGTTCTTTTGCCCACTACACCACCCCAGTTTGGACCCAGCCATATGCAAATCAGTCTTGACCCTGTGCCCCATGGGAACAGTCCAGACCGAACTGCCAGGCCAGGTCCTCCCTGGACCGGAAACAAGCATCCTGGGACCGGTTTCAGGGTATGTCACCCTTCTTCAGCCAGGCTAGCTTGAATCCAGTGGCACAGTGAGCAAGGGACCCACGTCTGGGCATACCCATCCCACTTATGGCGAAAAGTGTTACAGCAAACAAATGATGGACGGAATGCTGACAATGCAAACATTCTCCCCCAGTCAAAAGATCTGTGTTAAATCCATCTTTCTTTTGCCCACTACGCCACCCCAGTTTGGACCCAGCCATATGCAAATCAGTCTTGACCCTGTGCCACATGGGAACAGTCCAGACCGAACTGCCAGGCCAGGTCCTCCCTGGACCGGAAACAAGCATCCTGGGACCGGTTTCAGGGTATGTCACCCTTCTTCAGCCAGGCTAGCTTGAATCCAGTGGCACAGTGAGCAAGGGACCCACGTCTGGGCATACCCATCCCACTTATGGCGAAAAGTGTTACAGCAAACAAATGATGGACGGAATGCTGACAATGCAAACATTCTCCCCCAGTCAAAAGATCTGTGTTAAATCCATCTTTCTTTTGCCCACTACGCCACCCCAGTTTGGACCCAGCCATATGCAAATCAGTCTTGACCCTGTGCCACATGGGAACAGTCCAGACCGAACTGCCAGGCCAGGTCCTCCCTGGACCGGAAACAAGCATCCTGGGACCGGTTTCAGGGTATGTCACCCTTCTTCAGCCAGGCTAGCTTGAATCCAGTGGCACAGTGAGCAAGGGACCCACGTCTGGGCATACCCATCCCACTTAGGGCGAAAAGTGTTACAGCAAACAAATGATGGACGGAATGCTGACAATGCAAACAATCTCCCCCAGTCAAAAGATCTCTGTTAAATCCATTGTTCTTTTGCCCACTACGCCACCCCAGTTTGGACCCAGCCATATGCAAATCAGTCTTGACCCTGTGCCCCATGGGAACAGTCCAGACCGAACTGCCAGGCCAGGTCCTCCCTGGACCGGAAACAAGCATCCTGGGACCGGTTTCAGGGTATGTCACCCTTCTTCAGCCAGGCTAGCTTGAATGCAGTGGCACAGTGAGCAAGGGACCCACGTCTGGGCATACCCATCCCACTTAGGGTGAAAAGTGTTACAGCAAACAAATGATGGACAGAATGCTGACAATGCAAACATTCTCCCCCAGTCAAAAGATCTGGGTTAAATCCATCGTTCTTTTGCCCACTACGCCACCCCAGTTTGGACCCAGCCATATGCAAATCAGTCTTGACCCTGTGCCCCATGGGAACAGTCCAGACCGAACTGCCAGGCCAGGTCCTCCCTGGACCGGAAACAAGCATCCTGGGACCGGTTTCAGGGTATGTCACCCTTCTTCAGCCAGGCTAGCTTGAATCCAGTGGCACAGTGAGCAAGGGACCCACGTCTGGGCATACCCATCCCACTTAGGGCGAAAAGTGTTACAGCAAACAAATGATGGACGGAATGCTGACAATGCAAACATTCTCCCCCAGTCAAAAGATCTGGGTTAAATCCATCGTTCTTTTGCCCACTACGCCACCCCAGTTTGGACCCAGCCATATGAAAATCAGTCTTGACCCTGTGCCCCATGGGAACAGTCCAGACTGAACTGCCAGGTCAGGTCCTCCCTGGACCGGAAACAAGCATCCTGGGACCGGTTTCAGGGTATGTCACCCTTCTTCAGCCAGGCTAGCTTGAATCCAGTGGCACAGTGAGCAAGGGACCCACGTCTGGGCATATCCATCCCACTTAGGGCGAAAAGTGTTACAGCAAACAAATGATGGACGGAATGCTGACAATGCAAACATTCTCCCCCAGTCAAAAGATCTGGGTTAAATCCATCGTTCTTTTGCCCGCTACGCCACCCCAGTTTGGACCCAGCCATATGCAAATCAGTCTTGACCCTGTGCCCCATGGGAACAGTCCAGACCGAACTGCCAGGCCAGGTCCTCCCTGGACCGGAAACAAGCATCCTGGGACCGGTTTCAGGGTATGTCACCCTTCTTCAGCCAGGCTAGCTTGAATCCAGTGGCACAGTGAGCAAGGGACCCACGTCTGGGCATACCCATCCCACTTAGGGCGAAAAGTGTTACAGCAAACAAATGATGGACGGAATGCTGACAATGCAAACATTCTCCCCCAGTCAAAAGATCTGTGTTAAATCCATCTTTCTTTTGCACACTACGCCACCCCAGTTTGGACCCAGCCATATGCAAATCAGTCTTGACACTGTGCCCCATGGGAACAGTCCAGACCGAACTGCCAGGCCAGGTCCTCCCTGGACCGGAAACAAGCATCCTGGGACCGGTTTCAGGGTATGTCACCCTTCTTCAGCCAGGCTAGCTTCGAATCCAGTGGCACAGTGAGCAAGGGACCCACATCTGGGCATACCCATCCCACTTAGGGCGAAAAGTGTTACAGCAAACAAATGATGGACGGAATGCTGACAATGCAAACATTCTCCCCCAGTCAAAAGATCTGGGTTAAATCCATCGTTCTTTTGCCCACTACGCCACCCCAGTTTCGACCCAGCCATATGCAAATCAGTCTTGACCCTGTGCCCCATGGGAATAGTCCAGACCGAACTGCCAGGCCAGGTCCTCCCTGGACCGGAAACAAGCATCCTGGGATCGGTTTCAGGGTATGTCACCCTTCTTCAGCCAGGCTAGCTTGAATCCAGTGGCACAGTGAGCAAGGGACCCACGTCTGGGCATACCCATCCCACTTAGGGCGAAAAGTGTTACAGCAAACAAATGATGGACGGAATGCTGACAATGCAAACATTCTCCCCCAGTCAAAAGATCTGGGTTAAATCCATCGTTCTTTTGCCCACTACGCCACCCCAGTTTGGACCCAGCCATATGCAAATCAGTCTTGACCCTGTGCCCCATGGGAACAGTCCAGACCGAACTGCCAGGCCAGGTCCTCCCTGGACCGGAAACAAGCATCCTGGATCCGGTTTCAGTGTATGTCACCCTTCTTCAGCCAGGCTACTTTGAATCCAGTGGCACAGTGAGCAAGGGACCCACGTCTGGACATACCCATCCCACTTAGGGCGAAAAGTGTTACAGCAAACAAATGATGGACGGAATGCTGACAATGCAAACATTCTCCCCCAGTCAAAAGATCTGGGTTAAATCCATCGTTATTTTGCCCACTACGCCACCCCAGTTTGGACCCAGCCATATGCAAATCAGTCTTGACCCTGTGCCCCATGGGAACAGTCCAGACCGAACTGCCAGTCCAGGTCCTCCCTGGACCGGAAACAAGCATCCTGGGACCGGTTTCAGGGTATGTCACCCTTCTTCAGCCAGGCTAGCTTGAATCCAGTGGCACAGTGAGCAAGGGACCCACGTCTGGGCATACCCATCCCACTTAGGGCGAAAAGTGTTACAGCAAACAAATGGACGGAATGCTGATAATGCAAACATTCTCCCCCAGTCAAAAGATCTGGGTTAAATCCATCGTTCTTTTGCCCACTACGCCATCCCAGTTTGGACCCAGCCATATGCAAATCAGTCTTGACCCTATGCCCCATGGGAACAGTCCAGACCGAACTGCCAGGCCAGGTCCTCCCTGGACCGGAAACAAGCATCCTGGGACCGGTTTCAGGGTATGTCACCCTTCTTCAGCCAGGCTAGCTTGAATCCAGTGGCACAGTGAGCAAGGGACCCACGTCTGGGCATACCCGTCCCACTTAGGGTGAAAAGTGTTACAGCAAACAAATGATGGACAGAATACTGACAATGCAAACATTCTCCCCCATTCAAAAGATCTGGGTTAAATCCATCGTTCTTTTGCCCACTACGCCACCCCAGTTTGGACCCAGCCATATGCAAATCAGTCTTGACCCTGTGCCCCATGGGAACAGTCCAGACCGAACTGCCAGGCCAGGTCCTCCCTGGACCGGAAACAAGCATCCTGGGACCGGTTTCAGGGTATGTCACCCTTCTTCAGCCAGGCTAGCTTGAATCCAGTGGCACAGTGAGCAAGGGACCCACGTCTGGGCATACCCATCCCACTTAGGGCGAAAAGTGTTACAGCAAACAAATGATGGACGGAATGCTGACAATGCAAACATTCTCCCCCAGTCAAAAGATCTGGGTTAAATCCATCGTTCTTTTGCCCACTACGCCACCCCAGTTTGGACCCAGCCATATGAAAATCAGTCTTGGCCCTGTGCCCCATGGGAACAGTCCAGACTGAACTGCCAGGCCAGGTCCTCCCTGGACCGGAAACAAGCATCCTGGGACCGGTTTCAGGGTATGTCACCCTTCTTCAGCCAGGCTAGCTTCGAATCCAGTGGCACAGTGAGCAAGGGACCCACATCTGGGCATACCCATCCCACTTAGGGCGAAAAGTGTTACAGCAAACAAATGATGGACGGAATGCTGACAATGCAAACATTCTCCCCCAGTCAAAAGATCTGGGTTAAATCCATCGTTCTTTTGCCCACTACGCCACCCCAGTTTCGACCCAGCCATATGCAAATCAGTCTTGACCCTGTGCCCCATGGGAATAGTCCAGACCGAACTGCCAGGCCAGGTCCTCCCTGGACCGGAAACAAGCATCCTGGGATCGGTTTCAGGGTATGTCACCCTTCTTCAGCCAGGCTAGCTTGAATCC